>CM053769.1:674618958-674645857 GCA_028658325.1 Potorous gilbertii | reverse complement strand
ATCCATCTCATTTAGATTATCAAATTTGTGGGCATAAAATTGAGCAAAGTAAATTCTAATTATTGTTTTAATTTCCTCCTCATTAGAGGTGAGTTCACCCCTTTCATTTTTAGTATTAGTAATTTGATTTTCTTCTATCTTTTTTTAATCAAATTGACCAAAGGTTTATCAATTTTGTTAGTTTTTTCATAAAACCAACTATTGTTTTTATTTATTAATTCAATAGTTTTCTTAATTTCAATTTTATTAATCTCTCCTTTGATTTTCAGTATTTCCAATTTGGTATTTTCTTGGGGATTTTCAATTTGTTCTTTTTCTTGCTTTTTCAGCTACATGCCCACGTCATTGAACTCCTCCTTCTCTATTTTATTTATGTAGGTATTCAAAGATACAAAACTTCCCCTAAGAACTGCTTTTGCAGTATCCCATAAGATTTGGTAGGTTGTCTCATTATTGTCATTCTCTTGAATGAAGTTGTTGATTGTTTCTATGATTTCTTCTTTAACCCATTCCTTCTTTAGGATTAGATTATTTAGTTTCCAATTGATTTTTGCTTTATCTCTCGATAGCCTTTTATTACATATATTTTTTATTGCATTATAATCTGAGAAGGATGCATTGATTATCTCTACCTTTCTGTACTGGATTGTGAGATTTTTATGTCCTAGTACATGGTCAATTTTTGTAAATGTTCCATGTACTGCTGAGAAAAAGCTATATTCCTTTCTATTCCCATTCAATTTTCTCCAAAGATCTATCATATCTACCTTATCTAGAGTTTTATTTACATCCTTAACCTCTTTCTTGTTTATTTTGAGGTTAGATTTATCGAGTTCAGAAAGGGGGAGGATGAGATCCCTCACTAGTATAGTTTTGCTGTCAATTTCTTTCTTCAACTCTCCCAACCTCTCCTCTAAGAATCTGGATGCTATACCACTTGGAGCATACATATTTAGTAATGATATTGCTTCATTGTCTATGGTGCCTTTTAGCAGAATATAGTTTCCATCCTTATTCCTTTTGATTAGATCTATTTCTGCTTTTGCTTTGTCTGAGATTAGGATTGCTACTCCTGCCTTTCTTACATCAGCTAAAGCACAATATATTCTGCTCCATCCTTTGACTTTTATCCTATGTGTATCCCCCCATTTCAAATGTGTTTCTTGTAAGCAGCATATGGTTGGATTATGGCTTTTAATACATTCTGCTGTCTCCGTTTTATGGGAGAATTCATTCCATTCACATTCACAGTTATGATTACAATCTATGTATTTCCCTCCATTCTCTTTCCCACCATTTGTGCTTTTGGCTCTCCTGTCTCCCTTCCCCTCCTCAATAGTATTCACTTTTCACCACCTCCTCTTGCAGCCTTCCCCTCCTTCTTTTAGCACCCCTTCCTTTTACTCCCCTTTACTATTATTGCTTCTTCTCTCCCTTTTAGCCTCCCTCCCCTTTCTTCCCCCTTTTCCCCCTACTGCCTATAGAGCTAGTTAGGATTATCTACTTAAGTTTATTGTTCCATCCTTTAAACAAATCAGATGAGAGTACCTCTCAAACTATGCTCATCTCCCTCCCCTCTTTCCCTCTACTATAATTTTGTACTTTTTCTTGAGATGTAATTTGCCATTTTCTGCTTCCTTCTTTTCACACCTCCTATTACAATCCCTTCTCATACTTAAATCATATTTTTATTACTTTATACCTGTTCCCTCTATGTATATCCCTTTTATATTTCATAATAGCCATACAGTTCTCAAGATTAACAGGTATCATCTTCCCTTATAGGGAGGTAAACAGTTTGCCCTAATTGAGTAACAAGTTTTTTTTTTCCCCCACTGTTTACCCTTTTATGATTCTCTTGAGACCAGCATTTGAAGATCGAATTATCTATTAAGCTCTGGCATTTTGGTCAGGAAGCTCTGGAAATCCCTTACTTCATTGAATGACTTTCTCCTTGCCTGAAATGTTATGTTGAACTTTGCTGGGTAGTTGATCCTTGGTTGTAGTCCCAACTCTTTTGCCTTATGGAATATTGGATTCCAATTCTTTCAATCTTTTAATGTAGAAGCTGCAAGGTCCTGTGTAATCCTGACTGTGTCTTCTTGATATTTGAATTGTTTCTTTCTGGCTGCTTGTAATATATTCTCCTTTACTTGATAGCTCTGGAATTTGGCAACAATATTTCTTGAGGTTTTGAGATGGGGATCCCTTTCAGGAAGGGAACAGTGGATTCTTTCAATGACTATTTTGCCCTCTGAATCTAGCACTTCTGGGCAGTTTTCTTTGATGATTTCCTGGAAGATATTGTCCAGGCTCTTTTCTCCATCATGGGTTTCTAGCAGGCCAATAATTCTTAAGTTTTCTCTCCTGGATCTATTTTCCAGGTCAGTTGTTTTTCCACTTGGGTATTTTACATTTTCTTCTATCTTTTCATTCTTTAGGTTTTGCTTGACTGATTCCAGCTGTTCCGTTGAGACATTAGTTTCTACTTGCCCAATTCTAATCTTTATCAAATTGTTTTCTTCCGTTAACTTTTGCATCTCCTTTTGTGTCTGTCCAATTTTTCCTTTTAAGGAGCTATTTTCTCCAGTTAATTTTTGTACTTCCTTTTCCATTCAATCATTTTTCCCAGTTAGGTTTTGGGTTTCCTTTTCCATTTGATCTTTTAGGGAGTTATTTTCTCCAGTTAATTTTTGAACTTCCTTTTCCATTTGTTCAATTTTCCTTTTCAAAGAGATGTTCTCATCAGTGTATTCTTTTTTCAAAATTTTAAAATCATTCACCAGTTTGTCTTCTATTTCCTTCTTCACTGTTCCAGGAGAGCTGTTCGTGCTTACAAGCAGTTCATAGTCCCTTCTGAAGTTTCAGATGGAAGTATAGTCTCAGCTCTGACCTCTTTGGTGTTTGTGTTTTAGTCCTTATCCCCATAGAAAGATTCTATGGTTTTTTTGCCCCTTTGCTTTTTCTTGTTCATGAAATTGATTGAATGTTGTGGCTTCTGGTTCTTTCAGTCAGAAGCTGCAGAACTTTGTGCTGAGCTGATGTGTGAAAAAGCTAAAAGCAGGTTTTTGTTTTGTTTTTCCCTGATCAGCCCTGGGATTTACTTGTTAAGTGTGGGGGAGGAGTGGTCTGGTCACAGGAGATCTCCTCAGCTGAAATGAGACAAAGGCAAGCTCAGGGGATGGTGATCCCAGCTGCCCTATTGTCTTTCTGATTCCCCTGGAGTACTGAGGCATGCCTAGATGCTAATGCATGTTCCCACCCCTCCTGGGGCTCCTCTCCTGGCACTGAGGCTTGCCTGGGTCCTAATGTGAGTTTTCTCTGCCCTGGGTTCTTTGTCCTTCTGGTTTGCCTCTGCCACCATAAGAGGAATCCCCCTTAGCTATTTTCCTAGCCTCAGGTGTTATGAGACTATTGGCCCCTTTACTGTCTCTACTGATCCAGGATTTTTCTGGGGAAATACTTTATGGTTCTTTCAAGGTCATCAAGGGGGGAGGAGAAAGCATTTACTGATCATTCCACCATCCTGACTCCCAAAAGTTCAAGTAGGTGACTTACTGAAGTTTAATCTTCAGGCTGAAGGTCTCAGGAGCTGCTGTGCTGATATCTGGTGCTTGGTGGCTCTCACGGCTCAGTTCAGCTTGTCTCCTGCCCTTGGTGCCACCCTGCCAGTTCCACTCTCTGCTCTCAGGTTTCTCGGGACCCTTCTACTCCGCTGCGCTGGCCATGCTGCACTGTGTGCTGTGGGCTTACCCCCGGGGAATAGATCCTTCCTGTGGACTTTTCCGTTTAACCTGGGCTCCGAATCTGTCACAGTCTGTCTCCCACTGAATTCCCTACCTCCACAATTTGGTCAGATTCTCCTTTCAGAGGTGTCTGAGAGCTTAGGTGAGACGTTGCTCTCACTCTGCCATCTTGGCTCCAGCCCCTGGTAGTTTCAGAAAAGATACAAGCAGCTGAGGGAATGAAAATGCTTTCAAATACAAAGGACTGATAGAGAAGCATCTTGAAAGAAGAGAGGTATTCTATGAGACTGTATTGGGGAGAAGTGCATTCCAGGCATGAGAGAGAGCCAGTTCAGAATTGTGGAGACAGGAGATGGAGTATTATGTCTGAGGACCAGAGACAAGGCTGGTTTGGCTGGATTGTAGAAGAAGGAGAGTCATTTACAGGGAGGCTGAGAAAGGTCAAAATTATGAAAAACTTTAAAAGCTTACAAAAAATGTGGAAATCCTCTTCCCTTTCACTGAGCCCATGTAGCTCATCAACTAAGGCTTCCATCTTCAAGTAGTATTGACTTGATTTTCTACTTATTCCAACCATATATAACAACCTCTGAGCCTTCTCTTCCCACTTCTAATCATAGATCATTAGGAAGTACAAATAGTTCTATACATCTGACACAGAAATTACGGGGCTTCATGCAGAGATGAGTTACCTCACAAAGATATAGACCAAAATAGAGGATATGGGAGTGAGAACATAGTGTACACACCTTAGAATTGGGAGATTTTTTTCAAGAAATCCATCCAATCAAGCCATTGTCTTGAAGGTGGCCTTGAGGTCTAGGAAGATTTTCAAAGGAGAGATGTGCGTGCGTGCGTGTGTGTGTGTGTGTGTGTGTGTGTGTGTGTGTGTGTGTGTAGAGACTTATGAATATAGCTGACATAAAAGTGTGATTGGCAGAACTCAACTCATTCATGATCATATTAAGATGTCAGTGCTGTAAAGGGACTGAGAGTAAAAATAACTCATTAAAGAAGGAGAAAAAACCAAAACAAAACAAAATTGAGCCTTTAGAAAATCAGGCTGTGAGACAAAATGACAAGGTCCCTTTAAACTCCCTATATTTGGCCTCCTAATGTGGTAGAGATTTCATGGCCTGAATCTCTTCACCTGAAAACATTTTTCCTATTTATTTTAGCCTTTTGGATCTCTGGACTTTGGTGGCATTCTATTACCAAGTTGGCCTGACTTTTCTTTACCCTTTTTTATATTCTAATGTTGACCTCTCCTTTGTCCATTCCTAGACTCAATCTTCCTTCTATTAATCAGATGCTTCCTGAATGACCAATACCTGATGATCCTACTTTGGATAGAATATGAAACATCGCTGTAATACTACTTGGACTCTGTCTGAACCACCTTGCTTTTCCTTTCACAGACTAGTGCTTTGGTCCCTTACTCTGACTCTCTTTCTATCTTCAGATATCATTGTCACCTAGTCTTCAATCATTCCATTAAGGAGAACAGTGGGAAGATGTCTGGGATCCCACAAGAAGAAAAGGTGGAACCTTGCCTGTCAGAGTCAGGGGACCCAGGGATAGAGTGTAAGAGCAAAGGGAGTAGGATATAATGCTAATTTTTCACATTCACATAGAAATTAATAGTAGAGGAACCAATACAGTAGGGTATCATTGCTCCAGAGAGCTTTGTGATCACGATTTACATATAGCCAGATCCAGAATTATAGTCAGGGAATTGAGAGACTTGAGTTCTAGTTCCACCACTAAGTATTTCATGGTCCTGAACAAATTGCTTTACTTCCATATTTGGTCACTGGATTGGGATGACTCAGGAGGAGAAGTGAGGCTGGTGACCTGTACAGCCCTCCCTCACTCAAAACAAAGTCAAGTGCAAGTCATGTCACCATTTCTCTGATGACATGGTCTTCTTCGGCAATGAAGGACAAACACAATCCTGTGAGTAGACACAGCAGGCTGAATGGGGGCCCAGTTAGCTGGGTAACTCAGTCCCTTCTCTCTTCTCTGCCTCTTATGAGGTAGTGAAATGCAAAGACCTTCTCCAGAATCCCTTCAATGATTGCCTTCCTTTCATTCTTTCCCCTGAGTTTTTCCTGCATTCCCCCTTTCCATTCACTCAAAGAGCTCTAACCTTTCCACTTCCCTTTAAGTTTATAGAGCTGAGTCTATCGTTTCTCTTTTGGGGCCTGGGAGCTCTAGGCATTACCCCACCAGTAGAGGCCTGAAAAACAAGGTCTGTGTATGGGAGAGGAAAGAAGGGGAAAGGAAGAAGAAGGATGAAATATATATGTCATTGCTATTCCTGGCTCAGTCAGGAACAAAGATCATGGATATACTCTTTCAGGGCACTATTTAATAACTCTTGATTTGAAGCTGTCCACACTCCTCAGAGCAGACAATATAGGGTAGGGTGCACAAAAGATCAGACCTCCTTTTTCTGGCATGTGCTATTTATTCCATTTTCTCTGACTTGGGAATCTTCCTTACGCTGGACCATTTCTACTTGATATGTTCCTGACTTTTCTTTACCTGCTCGAAATTCTAAACCAGACAGTCTCTGGTCTACTGAGACATACGCTTATCTCCTTGATCTTTCCATTTGATGCTTCTCAGGAAGAATTTTGTCACTTTTCACTTTACACTTTAACTTCTTACCACAATTCTTCATCCACTGGTGTGGGAAACACATAAAGGTTTTGTGACTTATAGTCTTTGCAATTTCCCTTTCTTCAAGTACATCCTAGTTCTACATTTTCCTAAATAATTTTTATCATTGTATATGTTACAAAAGAAGATAAGCAGTGTAGGGGAGTAAAAGGGAGAAGTTTATAGAGAGATTGTATTTCCAAGCTAATGAGAATGGATTATATCTCTTAGGGAATGGGGGACCACTGAGGTTTTTCTCTTCTTTTACTTCTCTCTCTCTCTCTCTCTCTCTCTCTCTCTCTCTCTCAACAGATGAAAGATATTATGCAAATAAAATTTTAATAAGATTTATCTTATGTGGACATGTTATCCCTTTGGGGGTGAGCGTTGTGTTTGGGACAAAAAGTGGGACTGAAAGGAAGGAATTGATATTAGAGATATTATCAAATAAGAATTAACAGAACTTGGTGCTTTTTTAATGTTAGAGCCTAGAACAAAAAGCATTTTCTAGAGAACTATTAGAAATGTATTTTCTTTGTCTTGTTTTCAGAAGGAATGAAAAGTGCTATGGAAGAACTGACAAATTAAAAACAAACATAAAAAACCCCTTTTGTGTTATTCCCCTAAATATGCTAAAAAGAATGAAAATATGTTGAGGAGGGGTGGTAATCAGAAACAACAATAAGTGACTGCCAAGGAAGGAGATCAAACTACATTTAAATGTGCACTCAGGTTTGAGATTTAAAAATTGTTCAGTCTCAGAAATGCCTTTTGAGACAAGAACAAAGCCTTATGGTTTCAGAATGAGACGGTGTGAAGTGGCTTTTATCCTTAATGATTTTATAACGGATGGGAAGCTGTTTTAGTGGTCTGAAGTAAAGCCTTCCCCCCACAACTTGGAGTTACCAGATTAAGCCTGCTATTTCAGTATTAGTGGAGTTAGGGCACCTTGGTGCTCTCCATACTTAAAGATCCAAGGGTTCTAGTTCCAACTTTTCTGTGATTTGCATTGTAGCCTCTAAATTTGCCATATGGGAGTGATGTGGAGCAAGAGAACCAAGGGAGACTTTGAGATCAGAGGACCAGCATTCAAATATTGGTTCTGAAAGGAAGCTGTCAAGTGGGGACAAAGAGATTTACGATTTAATATTTCAGATAAATAGCTAGCTAGCAGATTGTCTATCTATCTATCTATCTATCTATCTATCTATCTATCTATCATCTGTTTTGTCGTTTCAACTGACTTTGGCTCTTAGTGACCCCGTTTGGGGCTTTCTTGGCAAATATACTGGAGTATTTTGCCTTTTCCTTCTCCAGATCATTTTGCAGATGAAGAAACTAAGGCAAACAGGTTTAAGTGACTTGCTCAGGGTCACACAACTTTTAAGTGTCTGAGGCCAAATTTGAACTCAGGAAGATAAATCTCCCTGATTCCAGGCTTGACACTATGCATTGAACCACCTAACTGGCCCTTTTCAGTTACATAGTTGTAGAAACAGATATATCTATCTATCTATCTATCTATCTATCTATCTATCTATATAGATATAGATATATAGATATATCTATATAGATAGATAGATAGATAGATAGATATAGATAGATAGATAGGTAGATAGATATCCATCCATAACTGCCATCTATCTATCTAGATACCATCTTTCTGTCTTCATCTCTGATTCTTTCTGTCTCTTTCTATTTCTCTCCATATCTATCTCTGTCTCTCTTTCTCCTCCCCTCCAAAAACACCATTGTTCAATAATAAATTGCCAAAGGATATGAGTAGTTCTCAAAAGAAGACTGTCAAATATTAACAGCCATATGAAGGAATGCACCAAATTGTTAGTAATGAGAGAAATTAAAATGAAAAGATTTCACTCTATACCTAACAAATTGGCAAAGGTAACAAAAGAAAGACAGGCAATTTTGGAAGGACTGTGACATGATAGACACACACTAGTAGGTTGGTGGAATTATGCAAATAAAGTAACTAAAATGTCCATGTACTTTGAGCCAGAGATTCCACTATCAGGCTTGTAGTCCCAAAAGATCATTGACAGAAGAAAATACTCATATATATCAAAATATTTGTGGTAGCAAAGAATCAGAAAAAAATGTAGTTCCTCTTTGATTGGGGGATAGTTAAATAAATTGCTGTACATGAATGTAATGACATTTTACTGGGTTGTAAGAAATTATAATGCAATAAAACATGGACAGATTTACAAAACTTATGTAGAGTCAAGCAAGTGCAGCCAAGAATACTATATGTATTTATGTATGTTTATATATTTATATGTGTATATATATATATGTATATATATATATATGGGTATATGTGTATATATGCACATGCATATACATATATGTGTATATATGAATTAAAACAAGATAAAGAGAAAGAATCACTCAAAAATAAAATGAAATACTGAAAAAACTACAAAAGAAAGTATATCTCCAAAGGAGGGAAGAGAAAAGATATTCTCCACCCCACCCGATTACAGAGCTGAGAGGCCCATAGAGGTGATACAATGCCTCTATTTTCATACCTTTTCACTATATTAATCAGTTTTGTTCATTTTTTTTCCTCTTCCTTCTTTCTCTTCCCTCACTTTTTAAAACAAAATACAAAATTATTTGTTGTAAGTGATGCCTTTCTGAGAGGGGAAGGGGAATCATATTGAAAGAAATTTTGCTGATGTAAAGCCAAAAAATATCAATAAACACTCATAAACATATTATCATAGGATAGAATTAGAAGGAAACTTAATGGCCATGTTGGCTAATCACTTCCTTTTCATAATATCATCTCTCTTTGGGGGACAACTGATCTGTCTAGAAATAATCTTTTCATGCAAAGCTTTTCTAAATTACGTATAATTTGAAAAGTTTGTTTGAGAACATTTAGTACCCAAGCTCTTAAAAAACTAATGCACTAAATTTGAATATACGATTGGAATTGCACAGCTGTGACTAGATTTATATCAAAGAAGTGGGTAATTTTATGATCATTAATAACAATTGCAACTGTGCAGGCTAAGACAATGATTTGGGTAATTGAATCCCATGCTTCAGAGCACAAGGTGATTATGTTGAAGGAGTTGGGAACAAAGAAACTCTTGCCCCACATTCAATCCCATGTATTTGGCCAGGTACACAGGGTTTCTTAGACTTTTTCCATTCATGACCCCTTCAGTGCTTCTCAAACTGTGGATCATGACCTGAAAAGAGGTCACAATCCATAGTTTAAGAAGTGTTGGAGAGGA
The DNA here is from genome assembly GCA_028658325.1 of Potorous gilbertii. Classification (NCBI taxonomy): domain Eukaryota; kingdom Metazoa; phylum Chordata; class Mammalia; order Diprotodontia; family Potoroidae; genus Potorous; species Potorous gilbertii. Next base: position 674,636,181 of record CM053769.1, on the reverse strand, counting down.
GGAGCAGATCACTTATCCCTGAAGAGGTAGTTCTTTCAGAGCACCTGGGTTCTAATTCTACCTCTGCTACTCACCTGTTTAACCTTGATCAAGTCACTTAAACAAGTTGGACTTTGGTTTCCTTGTCTAAAAAGTGAAAGGATTGGGTTAAATGACTTTTGAGATCTCCTCAAGCTGTAGAACTATAAATATATTACTTTTTGGTTAAACTGAGGCTGAATCCCACCTGGCAGGTAGGCTGTCCTCCTTTTACACTCTTGAAGTACCTGGGAGAATAGTAGAGTCATGTCTTACCTGCCAGTGTGTGATACTCTCAGGAAGGTTCTCTCAGCTTTGGAAAGCCAACAAGAAAGTGGATTTGAAAGAATAAGTTCAATACTAGAAAAGAACTGAGAGGAAAGTGTCGAGGTAATAGATGCTTGACAGAATCATATGCTAATGCAACCCAGATGTTTGACCATTTGAAAACAGAAATTGCAGGAGAATGCAGAAGTCAATATTTTTTTTCCACTGAGAGTTAGCACATAGTAAGAATTTATTAATTGTAGGGTCCCAAATAGGTGTTATTGCAATTCTATGTCCCATATCTATGACTTTTTCTGGTCACCCCCCATGCCTGGAATGTACTCCCTCCTTCCCTCTGCATTTCTGGATATCTAGCTTCCTTCAAAGCTTGGTTCAAGCACCATCTCCTAAATGAAGCCTCTCCTGATCAACCAGGTTGCTAGTTCTTCTCTCCAAAATTACCTTATGTCTAATTATATTTGTGTACATGTGTATGTGTGAGAGAGAAAGAGAGAGAGAGGGTGTGAAAGAGAGAGGGAGGAGGAGAGAGGGAGAGAGCCTAGGTGTTTGGAAGGAAGTTTATCCCATCAATGGTAATGGGTAAGTTCAGAAGAGGAGAGGGATTAAGGGTGGAGGGGGAAGAAAATGAATTCTACCTTGGACAAGTTGAATTGGAGATGCCTATGGGACACCAAATTTGAAATGTCCAATAGACAATGTTACAAGCCTGGACATTAAGAGAGACACAATGGATGGAAAAATAGAGTGCGTAATCATACACATAGAGAGGATTGTTGTAAAGCACTAGCACGTAACCCTTGGGAAGGTTACAGGGATAAGATGATATTCCTGTTCTTCTAGACAACTCCTGGCAACCCTTGAGTTTGTCCTTACTTTCTCTGGTTACTATAAAAATTTTAGCTCATTCTTCCAATGAAGGTCATTATCACTTCATACCTAAATTACTGTAATTTAATTAGATAGATTTCTGCCATGGTGGAAAAGATTTTTAACAATCTTGATAATTATAAAGAGCAAAAATAAAAATAAATGTGAAATTTGCATATTTAAGAAACTTTGCCAAAGCAGCCTGCTGTAACAAGGCACTTACTCAGGGTTAAGGTGTCTGCAAGGAACTGTTTTATAGAATCTAATTCACATGTACCTGGCAAGGGTACTTTGGAATCGCTAGTTAGGGGATTCTGAACTCGAAAATTCTTTTGTGATAAGTTGGTAAATGTGTATTTGTAGTTATTATTTAGATGGCAGAAATGAGGATTCTGTTTATTGCCATGAGTTAGAAGTGTGCTCTCTCACTGAAAGAATTTGAGTCAGTAAAGGGGAGCTGAGCTCAGGTACAATTCTATGAAAAGAGCAGATTAGAGGAAAGTTGCTGTTCCTTTTCTCAGCACTGACATTTGCTGTCTGGAAGAGATGACTGGCAATGGAAAGGCTTTGTTACCTTTATCTGTCCTGTCACTTGCTTACTGGGCGGCTGAAACATATTAATGTCCAACCAACAGATAAGGTCTGGAAAAAGTTCTGCAAATCCTAAGCCAAAGATTCTCTGCCCTTTCAAAAAGGTTACAGCACTACCTCAGCCCTAAGGAGTAGTGGTCCAGCTCAGCCAAGGAGGGATATAGACAGCAGAGAAACGGCCTTGCCCAGTGGAGGCAGACTTGTCCGGAAGAGGCCAGAGCCATATGTTCAACACCATAGCCATGCTCACAAATAGACTTTTGTGCTGACTGTTTCTGAGAAAAAAAAGAATATCAAGTCCTAAAGTTCCAAAATTATGCATTTCCCTGGGCACATAGATTCCTTAAATATGTAGCTTATTCAACTGTTTTTTTTTAAAGTGTGGGTCCACGTTCCCCTGTGGATATTGTGTACATTCATAGAATAATGCACCTCAGGTTTATGAGTATAACAACATTTCATAATTATTTTTGCTTTTTCTTTATTGTAAATGTTTTGATTAAGAGTTAATGCTATCATCTTATCCGATGAATTAAATGAGATGTACCCTAGTAGGAACCAAGGATCTATAGAGTTAGTAACAGTTGGTTAACCACACCACTAGGGTAACTCAAGAATCCCCAAAGTGAATTGTAGTAATGGTTGGGTTGCTTACTTTGGGAACCCCCAATGTACCAACACAGGTGCAGGTGGTATTAGTGATCTGATCCAGAGATAAGGGGGTAAATATATTTGCTGCACACTCAGAGAAAAGTTCTCTCTGAGAATATTTAGTATTATTTTGAACCAAAGCCTAAGATTTAAATGAAAGATCACTCTGTATAGGTAGTAGTGCTGAAATTCTCACTTCCTATGCAAATTTCTCCAGTCATTATACATGTAGGGTGGGTTGAAGATTGTTTTAGCAGACTGGAGAGAAGGGAAATATTTTTTGATAACTTGAACTAACCTGATGAGTCACCTTTGCTACAGAAACATTTGTGAGATTTTATATTGAATAATTATAAGTATATCACTTGTAAGGGTAGAATACTTAATAGTAAGTGATTCCAATCTCACCCTCCTAGGGTGACTTTGACAGTTTCTTGCAGCTGTCTCTGGGTTGAAGTTTTTCTGTTCTTATCTTCCCTCTAGTGTCTCTGGGAAATAGCAACATAGCAAAAGCCTAGAAAATGTGAAAGCAGGAGCCATGTCCCTCCTTGGTTGTGCATTCCCAAGAGAAAAGTATTTTAACCTCTTATTTCTTCCGTTTCAACTAATTGATTAATTAGCACACATTTATTGTGCTTATATTATAATCCAGGCACTGCTCGTGGTGCTGGGATACAAATACAAGGAATGAAGCAATTCCCATTTATGCACAATACTGGGGAAAACAACAAGTACAAACATAAATAGGCACAGAATAAGAATATAAAGAAATAGAAGATAACTAAAAGACTTTGCAGGAAGGGCATTAGCAACATATAGAACAAGAATTTTTATGCTGAGGTCCATGGATCCCCAAAGCATCTATGGTATGGATAGACAGATTTGGGGAGATCCATGAGCTTGGAGGTAAATACACACACAAACACATCCACACCCACATATTTCCTTACTCTTAATTAAAATTTGAAATTCCCTTCAATTATGAATTTTTCAAAAAAATCATCCTGAGAAAGGACAGCCCCTGATGTAGAAAGTGGTGTTTGATCTCTATCTTGAAATAAGGGATTCTACAAGATAAAGGTGAAGAGGGAAATGCATTTGAGACAGGAGGAGTGATTGGTGCAAAAGAGGAGGTTTGAGTTGCAGTATCATAGGTGAGTAGCATAGGGTGGCATAATTTGATTGTGCCTTAAAGTACAAGTAGAGGGGTAATATGAAACTGGATAGATAAGTTGGGGCCATTTGGGGATGGACTTAAAAAGCCTAACAGAGATGTTTCTATTTCCTGTTAGAGATATTAGGGAAACATTGCGGTCTATTGAGGGAGGGGAGTGACATGATTAGAACATTACTTTGGGAAAATCACTGTGTGGCAGCTGTGTGGAAGATGGTTTGGAGAGGGAAGAGACAAAGCAGGGAGATGAATTAAGAGGTCTCTGCATTAGTTCAGATGAGAAGCAAAAAGGACCTGAATTAAGGTGGTTCTTCTAAGTGTCTAGCACTACACTCAGCTCCTAACTGGGTGCTCAATTAAATGAGGTTGTTGGGCTGTCTGCTTCCCTCTGGGTATAATTCTGACAGTTAGCAGATAACACAATAGCTGGATCGTGATTCTGCACTCTCATACACTTCTGTAATGGAGCCACCTGGAGTGCAGGCAGCAAAAGAGTTAGAAAACAAACCATCGTAATAAAGACATCAAAAAGGAGATTCACAATCTCACTCTAAGAGTAATTTCTTATTTGTGTAAACAGCTAAATAAGAAAAAAGGGAGAGCAAAAACAGTAAGAGAATTGTTGCTCATCAATTTGTTTGGGTCAAAATAGTCAGTAAAAGTAAAGACACTACTAAAAACTTCCTACCTTCAGTCCTGAATGTAGGTGTAACAGGTGCTGTTCAGTGCTTTCTGAGCTGGGGAAAATATGCATGACTCATCCTATAAGGTGTTTTGGGATGACTTAATTGTCCTGAGATGTGGATTGACTGTAGAAGCCCTTCCACCTAAGTGTACAGATAGCCAGGGAAGTTAGAGGAGCCAAAAAAAGAGTACAGAGATGGTATATATCACTGAGCACATCGCCTCTCTGTGACATTTGATAAATGGACGGTGTGGAAAGAATGTAGGCACATAGACCATGTGAGGATATTTATGTGACTGGGCAGCATGAAACCCCAAGTTCCCTTTGGTGTGTCCCACTTATGTGGTATCATATAGACCTCCATGGTTTTCAGTCCATAGTCAATAGGTATTTCAGTCAATAAGCATTTATTAAGTCTTGCTATGTGTCATGCATTGTGCTAAGCTATATAAAGAAATACATACAAATTTAGTGCTTTATCAGGCATTGAAGACACCAAGTCATTCATTTCATATTCATTTCTGGGTCATCATTAGTCATCTTGCTGTTTGTTCTGCTACCCAACTTCAGTGACTGGAAGAGAGAGTGAGGTCAATGACCTTGCTCAACCCTGCCTCACTTAAATCCAATCATAATGCAAGCCAGCATCCATGATGCATTAGTTCTCTTTGAACACGGACAAGAACAATATACTTATGTGTATATGTATATGTGTGTGTGTGTATGGTATATAAAGGAAGTAAAAAAAAGTAGTCCCAGTGCTCAAATAATTTACATTCTAGTGATTTCCCTCCCCTTTGAAGAGTATCAGAAGAGTCATGGCATTTATACCTATGGAATGTTCTGCATGTGTTTCTAGTCATATCACCCAGGAGCAAGGTTATCTACACAAGGAGAAGACGTAGTGACGACAAGATGTGCCCAGTGTCAGTGCATTCCCTGCTGAGAACATTCTGCCCTTGCCCTGAGGAGGAGCATTGGTGTCAGTGTTACAGGTCTCTGTAGCACTAAATGAAAGTTCCCCAAATATCTCCTTCACCTCCTTTTCTCTGTATCTAAAATCCCCAGAATACTCATCCTTTTAGATATTGAAGTCCAAGGTCAAAACATTGTATTATGTGGAAAGAGTTAGGAGACTTCTGATATAACTCAATCAGACTAGCTGATCTGATACTCAACAATGTCACAATGGAATAAAATGAAGCTTTGTATGTTCCATAAACAAGGAAGGATAAAAGTCTGCAGTACAGGGACTAAACAGCAGGGTGGAGCATTGCAGTTCAGGCCTCCAGATACCTTGGTGGGAAATGAGGGCTTTGGGTGCCTGGCAAATGATGAAGAGAAGTCACTGAAAGAGCTAATAAGAAGAAATGAGAACTTAAGATAAATTTGATCTAATATCCCACCTTTCCCCCTTGGGCCTGCTCTTGATTTTAGTAGCCATAAGTAAGGGTCTTCTTCAGCTGCCGTTAAACTCGAAGTCAATTTAAGATTTGTCCTCCAAATTGAAGTTAGGTCTCAAAAATTGAAAAATACATTTGGTCAAAATTCATGGTTCTAGGTAAATTTGCCCTAACATAAATTATCTAGTTTCTCTGCCTTCCAGGAAAGAAATTAAGACTCAATTCATTACTTTGTAGAGAGAGAATAGGAAGGATTCTATCCTGAGCTTTAGACTTTGCTTAACTTCATTAGCTTTCTAGGCCCCCAGTTCAATCAATCAATCAACAAACAACATTAATTGCCTCTGTTCTAGGCAGTGTGAAGTGAAGCAGCACATCTCTTTAAGGAGCTTGCAATATGGCTTGGGGATATAACACATACATAAATAGACATATAATAACAGCTAATAAAAATAGCTAGCATTTATATAGCACTTTAAAGTTTATAAAATATAGTGCACAGTGTTTCATTTGGTCTAACATGTCTGTGAGGTAGGTTCTGTTATTATATCCATTTCACAGAAAAAGAAGCTGAAACTGAGGGAGATTAAGTGATTTGCTCAGGACTAAGTTATATATGTTTAAGGCTGAATTGGAATTCAGACCTCCATGACTTAAATTCCAGTATTCTCAATCCAAGAGCCACCTAGGTAATTTAGGGGAGGAAGGCACTAAAAACAGGTGAAATCAGGAAAGGTTTCATGGAGAAGGTGACTTTCTATCTGCATCTTGTAGGAAATTATAGATTCTAAGACAGTAAGTGAAGAGAGAGAGAATTCTTCATCTGAAAGACAATAAAGAAAAAGGCAGAGATGGAAAATTTAGTGCTGACTGTAACAGAATGATTAATTTTTTTTAAGACTGAGTTTTTTTTTAAATTTTTTTTTAGTTTTCAACAACCACTCCCCCTCCCTTCTACCTGTCTCCCTGAGATGGCATGAAATCTTATATAGGTTCTACATATACATTTTTTTAAACACATTTTCCCATTAGTCATGTTGCATAAAAGAATGCAGTGTCTGAACAGAGTGAATAGGGGCATGGTTCAAGTGCAAAACCCTCAAAGTATTTGAGTGAGGACAGCACACATGTCGGGGAGCAGTCGATCTAGTCTGGACTACTCTGAAGATTCGGCTTTAGGTAGTGGTTTATATGGTTTTACCACAAAGGGACCTGGGACAGTAGGAGGAAGGCAGTGTACCTGGAACCAGGATATTTGTGCAAGCTCTGTCTTTTTGGGGTCAGTAGTAGCCAGTTTGAACTAGCCCTGTGACTGCTGGCACAGCAGAGGTATTCCTAGCTCAACCAGTGGACACTAAAAACGATCGCTAGTATGTCAAATTCAAGCAGCACTCATTCCTCCTCATTGGCTGATTCCAAATCCCAGGTTATTTCTGCCTCTCCTGGATAATAAGAGAGCTCAAGCAAATCACGATGATTAGTAAGCTCCTTATTCATTCCATTTTCACAGTGCTATCAAGGAGAAAAGTAGTAAGGTCAGTTGAGTTGAACAGCAGAGTATTGGAAGCAAAAGGACAAGGCTAAAAAAGGTAGGTTGGGACCAGGTTGTAAATGATGATAAGTGCAAGACCAGAGAAGTTTTACATTTTTTCTTAAAGCAATATGAAACTGCTGAAGTTTAATGAGTAGGGGTGTAACATCGTCATGTATGAAACTCACTACTTATTTTTTATTCATTCCTTCATTTATAAATTTATTTAATTTAACTTGTAATCTTTTTTAATTTTTCCCCATTGAGTAGTATTTTATTTTGATCAATTATAGGTAAAGATAGTTTTCAACATTCATTTGTATAAGATTTTGAGTTCCAATTTCTTTCCTCCCTGCCTCCATCCACTCACCCTACTCCCCAAAATAGCAAGAAATCTGATATAGGGTATAGATGCACAATCATGTTAATCATATTTCTACATTAGTCCTGTGAAAGAAAAATCAGAACAAAAGGGAAAAAAAATCTGGAGAAAGAAAAAAAAACAAAAAAAAGTTAATAGTATGCTTCAATCTACTTTCAGACTCGTAGTTCTTTCTGTGGACATGGATGGCACTTTACATTATGAATCTTTTGAAATTGCCTTAGATCTGTATATTGCTGAGAAGAGCTGAGTCTTTCAAAGTTGGTCATCTCACCATGTTGTTGTTACTTTTACAATGTTCTGCTCACTTCAGTCAACATCGGTTCCTGTAAGTCTTTCAGGTTTTTCTGAAATCCACCTCTTCATCATTATAATAGTATTCCACTACATTCGTATACCATAGCTTGTTCAGCCATTCCCCAAATGATGGGCATTCCATCAATTTACAATGTTTTGCCATCACTTTAAAAAGAGCTGCTACAAATAATTTTGTACATGTAGGCCCTTTCCTCTTATTTATGATCTCTTTGTGATGCAAACCTAGTAGTGGTATTGCTGGGTCAAAGGGTATATTCAACTTTACAGTCCTTTGGGTATAGTTTCAAATTGCTTGCCAGAATGGTTGGATCAATTCTCAACTCCACCAACAATGCATTAGTGTTCCAATTTTCCCATGTCTTCTCCAACATTTATCATTTACCTTTCTTTTGTCATATAAGTCAATCTAAGAGGTGTGAGGTGGTGCTTCAGAGTTGTTTCGATTTGTATTTTTCTAGTCAATAGTGATTTAGAGCATTTTTTCATATGTTATAGATAACTTCATTCTTTTTTCATCTGAAAACTGCCTGTTCATATCCTTTGACCTTGTATCAATTGGGGAATGACTTGTATTCTTATAAATTTGAATCAGTTCTCTGTATATTTGGGAACTGAAGATTTTATCACAAACACTGGAAGTAAAAATTATTTCCCAGTTTTCTTCTTTCCTTCTAATCTTGTATTTCATTGACTTTGTGCAAAACCTTTCAAATTACATGTAATCAAAGTTATCTATTTTGTATTTCATAATATTATCTGTTTCTTGTTTGGTCATAAATTCTTCCCTTCTCCATAGACCTGGCAGATAAATTGTTCTTTGCTTTCCTAATTTGATTATGGTATCACTTTTTATATCTAAGTCATGTACTCACTTTGACCTTTTCTTGGTGTAAGATGTAAGATATTGCTTGGTCTATGCCTAGTTTCTCCCATACTATTTTCCAATTTTCTCATAAGGTTCTGTGTAATTGTGAGTTCTTATCCCAGAAACTTGAGTCTTTGGGTTTATCAAATAGTAGATTACTATAGTCATTTACTACTCTGTCTTGTGTATTTAATCTATTCTGCTGATCTACTAGTCTGTTTCTTAGCCAGTACCAAACAGTTTTGATGGTTGCTGCTTAATGGTATAGTTTTAGATCTGGTATGTGTGGCTAGACCACATTTCCTTTGCATTTTTCCCTTCATTCCCTTGATATTCCACACTTTTTGTTCTTCCAAATGAATTTTGTTATTATTTTTCTACCTGTATAAAATATTTCTGTAATTTGGTATGACACTAAATAAATTAATTAATTTAGGTAGAATTTTTGCTTTTATCATATTAACTTGACCTATCCATGAGCAACTATTATTTTTCCAATTATTTAGATCTGACTTGGTTTGTGTGAAAAGTGTTTTGTAATTGGGTTCATATAGTGTCTGGGTTTGTCTTGACAAGTAGATTCCCAAATATTTTATATTTTTATAGTGCTTATGTCTTTATATATTTAAATTACAATTACTTTAAATGCCAATGATTTATGTGGGTTTATTTTATGTAACAACTTTGCTAAAGTTGTTAGTTATTTTGTGTAGTTTTTTAGTTGATTCTCTAAGTATACCACCATATATTCTACGAAGAGTGATAACTTTCTTTATTCATTGACTATTCTAATTGCTTCAATTTCTTTTTCTTTTCTTATTGTTAAAGCTAAGATTTCTAGTACAATATTGAATAACAGTGGTGATAATGAACATCATTGTTTCACCCTTGACCTTATCTGGAAGTCTTCTGGCTTATAATCTCTATTACATATAATGATAGCTGACAGTTTTAGATAGATGCTATTTATCACTTTAAGAAAAACTCCATTTATTCCTATGCTCTCTAGTGTTTTTAATAGGGATGGGTGTTGTATTTTGTCAAAAACTTTTTCTGCATCTGTTGAGATAATCATATGATTTCTTAGTTTTGCTATTGATATGGTCAATTATGTTGACAGTTTTTCTAATATAGAACCAGTCCTTCATTCCCAGTATAAATCCCATCTAGTCACAATGTATTATCCTTAGGACAAATTGATGTAATCTCTTTGATAACATTTTATTTAACATCTTTGCATCAATATTCATTACAGAAATTGGTCTATAATGTTCTTTCTGAGTTTTGGCTCTTCCCACTTTAGCTATAAGCACCATATTTGTAATGTAGAAAGAATTTGGAAGGGTTTTTGGTAGAATTCCCTCTTTGACTATTTTTTCCAAATAGTTTATACAGTATTGAAATTAACTGTTCTTCAAATGTTTGGTAGAATTCACTCCATCTGGCCCTGGAGATTTTTTCTTATGGAGTTCACTGAGGATGTGTTCAATTGCTTTTTATGAAATAGGGTTAAGTATTTTATTTCCTCTTCTGCTAAAATGGGCAATTTATATTTTTTCAAATATTCATTCATTTCACTACGATTATCAGATTTATTTGCATACAGTCGGGCAATATAGTTCCTAATTATTGCTTTAATTTCCCGTTCATTGGTGGTGAATTCACCCTTTTCATTTTTGATACTTGAAATTTGGTTTTCTTTTCTTTTTAAAAAAGTCAAATAAACCAAAGGTTTATCTATTTTATTGTTTTTCCCATGAAATCAACTCTTAGTTTTATTTATAAATTAAATAGTTTTCTGAATTTCATTTATTAATCTCTCCTTTGGTTTTCAGAATTTGATATATAACTAGGGATTTTTAATTTGTTCTTTTTCTAGCTTTTTTAAATTTTGTATTCAATTCGTTGATCTCCTCTTTCTCTACTTTATTCACATAAGCATTTAGAGAAATAAAATTTATCCTAAGAACTCTTTGGCTGCATCCCATAACTTTTGGTATATTACCTCATTAATGTAATTCTCTTTGATGCAATTACTGATTGTTTCTATAATTTGTTGTTTGACCCACTCATTCTTTAGGATTAGATTATTTAGGTTCCAATCAATTTTTACTCTTTCTTTCCATGGCCCTTTATTACAGATAATTTTTATTGCATTGTTATCTGCAAAAGGATTTATTTAATATTTCTTCTGTTCTGCACTAGATTGTGAGGTTTTTCTGCCCTAGTACATGCTAAGTTTTTGTGCAGGTGCCATGTACCACAGAAAAAAAGACATATTCCTTTGTATTCTCATTCACTTTTCTCCAGAAGTTTATCATAACTAACTTTTCTGAAACTCTATCTGCATCCTTAACTTATTTTTTTATGGTTAGATTTATCTAGTTTTGAGAGGGGGAGATTGAGGTCCCCCATTAGTATAGTTTTATTGTGTATTTCTTCCGGTTACTCATTTAATTCCTCCTCTAAGAATTTGAATGCTATACCACTTAGTAGCATATATGATTTATATTGATACTACTTCATTGTCTATGATATGTCTAAGTAAGATGTCATTTCCTTTCTTATTTCTTTTAATTAGATCTAGTCTGAGATCAGTTCTGTTAGCCTTGAATTTTTCTTTTTACTTCAGCTGAAGCATAATATATTCTACTCTAGTCTTTCACCTTTACTCTGTGTGTATTTCTTTGCTTCAAATTCATTTCCTGTAAGCAACACATTGTAGAATTATGGTTTTTAATCTACTCTGCTATCTGCCTCCATTTTATGGGAGAGTTCTTCCCATTCACATTCACATTCACAGTCATGACTATTACCTGTCTTTCTCTCCATTCTATTTTCCCTGCTTATCCTTTTCTCTCTCCTTTTACCCTGTCCTACTCACCAGTGTTTTGCTTTTGACCACCATCTCCTTCAATTTACTCTCCCTTCTCTCAATTCTCCTCCTTTTCCTTTTCCCTTTTCTCTACTACTTCTTCCTTCCCTTCTATCCTCCCTTCTATTCACCTCTCTCAGTTTTTTTCCCCTTTCTCCTTCTACTTTCCATTGGGGTAAGATATAATTCTACACCCAACTGAATCTTTATGTTATTTTCTTTTTCAGCCAAATCTGATGAGAGTAAGCTTCAAATAATGCTCTTCCTCTGTCTTTCCATTTACTGTAATAGTAAAATTGTGCCTCTTTATGTAATGTAATTTCTTCTATCTCCCGTTTTCCTCTTTCTTTAGGACAATCTTTTTTTTTACCCCTTAATATTTTTATACCATCAAATCAAAGTCAACTTATTCCCACACACTCTATGTATACCCATTCTAACTGCCCTAATGAAGAAACAGTTCTCAAGAGTTACAAGTACCATCTTCCCAAGTTGGGACGTTGAAGTTTAATCTTATTGAATCACAGTTTTTTCCCCTTTTCTGTTTACTTTTTATGCTTCCCTTCTGTCTTATATTTGAAGATCACATTTTCTGTTCTGTTCTTTCCATTAGGAAATTTTGAAAGTCTTCTATTTCATTGAATGCCCATATTTTCCTGTGGGAAATTATACTAAATTTTTATGGGTAGTTGATTTTGGTTATAGTCCAAGTTCCTTTGCCTTCCAGATTATCATATCCTAATCTCTCTGTTCCTTTAATGTAGAAGCTGCTAAATCCTGTGTAATCCTGATTGTGCTTCCACAATTAAATTGTTTCTTCCTGGCTGCTTGCAGTATTTTCTCTTAGATCTGATAATTCTCGAATTTTGCAACAGTATTGATTGGAATTTTCAGTTTTGGTTCTCTTTTTTGAAATGATTAGTGGATTCTTTCACTGATTAATTTACTATCTGGTTCTAGTTTATCAGGACAGTTTTTCTTGACTTTTTTTTCCAATTCAATAAATATTATTAAGTGCCTACTATGTGCCAGTCACTTTGTTAAAGTTCTGGGGATAATTTGTTTTTCCTGGGAAAAAATTGTTTTTAATTTATTTAATTAGCTTTAGTTTTCAACATTCATTTCCACCAAATTTTGAGTTCCAAATTTTCTCCCCATCTCTCCCCTTCATCACTCCAAAACACTGTGCATTCTCATTATCCCTTCTCCTAATCTGCCTTCCCTTCTATCACAACTCTCCCTTCCCTTATACCCATCTTCTCTCTTTTCTTGAAGGGCAAGATAGATTTCTATACCATATTATGTGTATTTCTTATTTCCCAGTTGCATGTAAAAGTGATTCTCAACATTCATTCTTAAAACTTTCAGTTTCAACTTCTCTCCCTTGCTCCCTCCTCAACCATCCTGACTGAGAATATAGGATATATATGTGTAGTTTTGCAAATACTGCCATAAAAGTCATGTTGTTAAAGACTAAATCTATTTCCCTCCATCCTTTCCTGCCCCCCATGTATTCTACTTTCTCTTTTGACCTTGTCCCTCCCTGAAAGTGTTTACTTGTAATTACTCTCTCCTCTCATTTACCTTCCCTTCTATCATTGCCCCCCCACTCCACTTATTCCCTTCTCCCCTACTTTCCTATAGTATAAGATAGATTTTCATACCAAATTGAGTGTACATGTTGTTCCCGCCTTAAGCCAAATGTGAAAAGAGTAAGTTTTACTTTTTGCCTCTCACAACCCTCCTTTTCCCTTCCATTGAAAAAGATTTTTTTGCCTCTTTCATTAGAAATAATTTGTCCCATTCCATTTTTTCCTTTCTCCTTCCTATATATTCCTCTCTCATGCTTTAATTTTATTTTTTTAGATATCAACCCTTCCTATTCAACTCACCCTGTGCCCTCTGTCTATATACATGTGGATAATCCCTCCAACTACCCAAATACTGAGAGAAGTTTCAAGAGTTATAAATATGATCTTTTCATGTAGGAATATAAATAGTTCAACTTTAGAAAGTCCCTTAGGATTTCTCTTTTGTGTTTACCTTTTCATGCTTCTCTTGATTCATGTATTTGAAAGTCAAATTTTCTATTCAACCCTGGTCTTTTCATCAAGAATGCTTCAAAGTCCTCTATTTCACTGAATGACCATTTTTTCCCTTGAAGTATTTTACCCAGTTTTGGTGGGTAGGTGATTCTTGGTTTTAATGCTAGTTATCATATTCTAAGCCCTTCCACCCCTTAATGTAGAAGCTGATAGAAATTGTGTTATCTTGATTGTATTTCTGCAATACTTGAATTGCTTCCTTCTAGATGCTTGTAAAATTTTCTCCTTGACCTGGGAACTCTGGAATTTGGCTACAATGTTCCTAGGAGCTTCTCTTTTTGGATCATTTTCAGATTAGTAGATTCTTTTAATATTTATTTTACTCTCTGGTTCTAAAATATCAGGGAAGTTTTCCTTGATATTTTCATGAAAGATGTTGTCTAGGCTCTTTTTTTCATCATGGCTTTCAGGTAATCCCAAAATTTTTAAATTGTATCTCTTGGCTCTATTTTCTAGGTCAATTGTTTTTCCAGTGAGATATTTCACATTATCTTCTACTTTTTCATTCTTTTCATCTTGTTTTATAATTTCTTGGTTTCTCATAGTGTCATTAACTTCCATCTGCTCCATTCTAATTCTTAAATAACTATTTTCTTCAGTGAAATTTTGAACCTCCTTTAGCATTTGGCCAATTCTGCTTTTTAAAGCATTCTCCTCATTGGTTTTTGAACCTCTTTTGCCATTTGAGTTAATCTATTTTTAAAGGTATTATTTTCTTCAGCATTTTTGATTCTCCCTCAGCAAACTGTTGACTCACTTTTCATGATTTTCTTGCATCACTCCCATTTCTCTTCTCAATTTTTCCTCCATCTCTCTTATTTGATTTTCAAAATCCTTTTGGAACTCTTCCATGGCATGAAACCATTGCATATTTATTTTGGAGGTTTTAGATGCAGAGTCTTAACTTTTATGTTTTCCTCTGATGGTATGCATTGTTCTTCCTTATTTGAAAGAATGGAAGAAAATACCTCTTCACCAAGAAAGCACCTTTCTATAGTCTTATTTTCTCCCCTCTTTTGGGAATTTTCTCAGCCAGTTACTTGACTTTTGAGTCCTTTGTCAAGAAGAGGTTATAGTCTACACATCTGTAAGTTCTTAGTTCCTCCAAGGTGTCACAATGATGGGAAAGGCATTTCCTCCTCTTCTCACCTGTGCTCTGATCTGGAAGCAATCATAAGCTATTCAGCCCAGAATCTTTGAGTAAAATTCTCTCTCCAGGGCCTCCACCAGCTCCACCTGACAGTGCTCCTCCTTAGCTCAGGAATGCCACTCAGGGTTGAGATCCAGATCAGCTGCTCACTTTTCCCAGGATCTTTAAGCCAAGGGCTCCAAAAATGGACACTGCTCTCACCTGAGGACACCTGGACCTGGGACTAAGGCAGGACTTTGCTTCCTTGTCACCAAGGTGAAAGAACTTTCTCACTGAAATTTAAAGCAGTCTTTAGTTTTGTGGGTTGAGAAATCTGGAAACCCACAGCAGCTACCTGAAATTCATCACCATGAAGCCTCCTTCAGTCCTGTCTGATTTGTGATGAATAGTCAAGGCTGGAGTGTGCTCTGTCCTGAGTCTGGTGCAATAGAACTTTCCTGCCAGGATTCCAAGCTGTCATGGGCTGGAAATCTCTTTCACTCTGTCCCCTTTTGGCTACTGCTGCTCTGGAATTTGTTTAGAGTCATTTTTTACATGTACTTTATGAGTTACAGGGGGAGAACTTCTTCTGGTCTGTCTTCCTACTCAGCCATCTTGGCCCTACCTTTGATATTTTCTTAAAAGATGCTGTCCAGGGGGCGGAGCCAAGATGGCAGAGTAGAAAAACGCACATACACTAGCTCTTCCCCCACAGTCCATAAAAATACCTGTAAATAAACACTCTCTACAAATTCTAGAGCAGCAGAAGTCACAGAACAATGGAGTGGAGGAGATTTCCAGCCCAGGGTGACCTGAAAGGCTGACAGGAAAGGTCTACCACAATGGATGCAGGGCAGAGCCCAGCCCAGTCCAGCCTTGGCCACACTGCACGTTTCTAGGAGAAGGACCCAAGCAGGTCTTGGGGGGCAGAATCCCCAGCAACAATAGCAGCAGTTTGCAGATCCCTCAACCCACAGGCACCAAAGGTCAGTGAGAGGGTTTTTTCAGCAGGCTAAGAAGGGAGCTCAGGCCTCAAGCAGTGATGGGCAGAGGCTGCATC
This sequence comes from Potorous gilbertii, assembly GCA_028658325.1. NCBI lineage: Eukaryota > Metazoa > Chordata > Mammalia > Diprotodontia > Potoroidae > Potorous > Potorous gilbertii. The sequence continues at coordinate 674,620,239 of CM053769.1, read as the reverse complement.
AGGGCACAGCAGCTCCCACAGCAGCCTGCATCCATTGTTGGATCATAAAACTCCTGGGGAAACTGAGCAGTGGATCCTTACCTGAGTCCTGCATGGTGGCCCTGCCTCCACCAAAAGTCCCTGGGAGAATTGAGCAACTTATCTGAATCCCAGCTCCCAGTGCTGGCTTGGTGGAACTGGGGGCCAGGTAGTTGTAGAGAGGAAACTCGACCACTCACAGATTGTGAACACAGAAGTTTCTGTTTGATCACAGACCAGTGTACATACTTGATTGTTCCACCTTGGAGGAACTGAGATCTTACAGATCCCCAGAGTATACCCTACTTTTGAAAAAGGACTCAAAAGTCAAGTAACTGTTTGGGAAAAATGCCCAAAAAAGGGAAAAATAAGACTATAAAAGGTTACTTTCTTGGTGAACAGATATCTTCTCTCATCCTTTCATATGAGGAATTACAATGCTTACCATCAGAGAAAGACATAAAAGTCAAGGTTTCTGTATCCTAAACATCAAAAAAATAAATATTTAATGGTCTCAGGCCATAAAAGAGCTAGAAATGGAAAAGGAGGTTCAAGAGTTCACTGAAGAAAATAGCTCTTTAAAAATTAGAATGGAGTAGATGGAAGCTAAAGATTTTATGAGAAACCAAGAAATTACAAAACAAAACCAAAAGAATGAAAAAAAATAGAAGATAACATGAAATATTATCATTGGAAAAATAACTGATATGGAAAAAAATCCAGGAGAAACAATTTTAAAATTATGGGGCTACCTGAAAGTCATGATCAAAAAAAGACCCAAGACATCACCTTTCATGAAATTCTCAAGGAAAACTGCCCTGATATTCTGGAACCTGAGCACATAAATACAGAAAGAATCTGCAAATAACCTCCTGAAAGAGATCCAAAAAGAGAACCTCCTAGGAATATTGTAATCAAATTCCAGAGTTCCTAGGTCAAGGAGAAAATATTGCAAGCAGCTAGAAAGAAGCAATTTGAGTATTGTGGAAATACAATCTGGATACCACAGGCTCTGACACCTTCTATATTAAGGGATTTAAGGACTTAGAATATGATATTGCAGAAGTCAAAGGAACTAGGATTAAAACTGAGTATGATGCTTCAGGGGAGAAATGGTCATTCAGTGAATGACAGGACTTTCAAGCATTCTTTTTTTTTTTTGACTTGAAGTTTTCTTTTTTTTTATTTTATTTTAAATAAATTTATTTAACTTTTTACATTTTCACAAGATTTTGGGTTCCAAAATTTTCTCCCCATTTGTCC
>CM053769.1:674529024-674618458 GCA_028658325.1 Potorous gilbertii | reverse complement strand
AATATCAGGGCAGTTTTCCTTGATAATTTCATGAAGGATGATGTCTAGACTCTTTTTTTTTATCATGGCTTTCAGGTAGTCCCATAATTTTTAAATTGTCTCTCCTGGATCTACTTTCCAGGTCAGTTGTTTTTCCAATGATATATTTCACATTCTCTTCCATTTTTTCATTCTTTTGGTTTTGTTTTATGATTTCTTGGTTTCTCAGAAAGTCATTAGCCTCCATCTGTTCCAATCTAATTTTGAGAGAACTATTTTCTTCAGTGAGCCTTTGAACCTCTTTTTGCATTTGGCTAATTCTGCTTTTGAAAGCATTCTTCTCCTCATTGACTTTTTGAACCTCTTTTGCCAATTGAGTTAGCCTATTTTTCAAGGTGTTATTTTCTTCAGCATTTTTTTGGGTCTCTTTTATCAAGGTATGGACCTGTTTTTCATGCTTTTCTTGCATCTCTCTCATTTCTCTTTGCAGTTTTTCCTCTACCTGTCTAACGATTTTCAAAATCCTTTTTGAGCTCTTCCATGGTCAGAGCCCATTGGATATCTCTTTCAGATGTTTGGGATACAGAAGCCTTGACTCTTGTGTCTTTACCTGATGGTAAGCAGTTTTCTTCCTCGTCAGAGCAGAAGGCTGGAACCATCTGTTCCCCAAGAAAGTAACCTTCCATGGTCTTAGTTTTTTTCCCTTTTCTGGGCATTTTCCCAGCCAGTTACTTGACTTCTGAGACTCCTCTCCACCCCCACCTAGATTTGCACAGCTAGTGCTTGGGGTCTGAGATTCAAATGCTGCTCCCCAGCCTCAGGGCTTTTGGCGGCAGGCCTGGCTGCTATTCAGGGTAAGATTAAATCACATTCTCAGGTGGGATCAGGGCCGCCTCCCAGGCTCAGTTCCCTCAGGGGGTTTATGCAGAGACCTTCTGTAATGGAGCTGCTGCTGCTGAGCTCCTGCCTGCTCTGGGAGCCTCTGGCCACCTGCTGCCTTTGCCTCTGGAGGGGGCCCGAGTCATGGATTCACCCCGCTCCCCTCTCAATTCTTCTCTCTCACTGACCTGTGCGTCTGTGGGTGGAGGGAACTTCGTGGCTGCTGGAGATTCCATCCCTGAAGCTTGCTTGGATCTGCTTGCTTCTCTCAGTGCCACGTGGCCAGAGCAGCGCTGGGCTCTGCTCCCATCCAGTGCATGATAGACCTTTGGGATTGGTTTTTAAGGGCTCTCTGGAACAGAAATCTCCTTCACCCTGTTGCTGCACAGCTTCTACTGTTCCAGAATTTGTTGGGAGTTCTTTTTATAGATAATTGTGAGCTGTGGGTTCAGAGCTAGCATATGTGAGTCTTTTTACTCCGCCATCTTGGCTCCGCCCCCTGGTCTCTTTAAATAACTCCAGTAAAGTTTCTTTTCATACCCATGCTGAGTTTTCTGCCATGTTCTTTAGTTTCTTCAGCCTCAATTTCCTATCTCCTTTGTCTATATATTTCAATGGTTTAAATGAAAGCCTCATGATACTGAGTTCTCATCTTTCACTTAAAAGATAACAATTTGAGAAAATTGCCCTAAGAAATCAACATGCCTCATTTAATAATAGCTCTTAAAATACTCTCTGTCTCTGTCTATGTGTGTGTGTGTGTGTGTGTGTGTGTGTGTTTGTTCTTTAAACAGAAGTAAACAAATGGAGGTATTATAATGCCTGACTCTTTAAATTTTCAACATGGTCTTTGTGTCCATGAAATTGTATCTCTTTATCTTTATAGTCACATTTTTCTCCAGTTTTTAATAAAGTTTTTTTCTTTGTCCCTTTCAATCATCAGGGAATATATACACAAAAAGGCATCATCCTACAGGTTTCACATGGTTATTTAAATATTTATTTACACCACAGTTTTTCTGTCTAAAATTATTGAAAATTCCTCTGGAAATAGTGTTTCTTTATATAAATTAGACATATTTTAATAATTTCTGTAGCTCTTATTCTTAATTTTAGTTTATTTTTATTTCCCCCAATTATGTTAAAACATTTTTAACATTTGTTTTTTTTTTAAGTTTTGAATTACAAATTGTACCTCTCCCACCCTACTCCCCAAAAGTAATCAGATGTAGGCTATGCATGTTGTTTCATGTAAAACATTTACATATTAGTCATTTTAAACAAGAAATTTCAAATAAAAGATGAAGAATAACAGGAAGAAAGTGAAAAATAACATACTTCAGTCTATATTCAAATAATATCCATTCTTTCTCTGGAGGTAAATAGCGTATTTCATCGTTAGTTCTTTGGGATTGTCTTAGATCATTGTCTTGCTGAGAATAGCTAAATTATTCACAATTCTTCAGAGAAAAATATTGCTTTGGCTGTGTACAATATTCTGGTTCTGTTCACTTCAATTTGCATCAGTACATGTAAGTCTTTGTGAATTTTTCTGAAATCACCTTTAATAATTTTCATAATCCATTTGTTTCCTTATTCCTTTTAGGCATGAAAATGTTCACCTAGAAAAAGGGTCAACAAACTTCAAGTTGTGATTCGATGACCCCTTATCTAGAATAACAATACCAGCTTATACATTTTTACAAGTTGATTTGAGTATTTTCTTTAATGTAAGAACAATTTTTCTTGTCTTTTTAACATTACACTCTTCCATATTAATGAGCAGCACTTTAAAAAAATTAGTACCTTATACATATAATGCACTGGAAAATGTATTTGGAATTATTGTGGTAAAAGCTATAAGATGTCAGTCTAACTTCAATGCCACTAAAATTTTATACACTTTTCCCTGCAATTTTTTTGATTAATGAGTTTCTTCCAAAGTAATTTATGTTCTTGGGTTTACTGAATTTTAAGTCTGTTTTATGCATTGGCATCCAAATTTACTGAATCAGTTTTATTAATTTACTTTTTCTATTTTTATCTAGCATCAGATAATTTTAAAGTTACTACTTTATAATACAATTTGACAAGTGATGACAGGCAGCATGGCCTAATGATGAGAATGTTGCGTTTAAGTTTGAATGCTCCCTGTAGCACTCTTCATGTGGATGTAGGCAAATCAGTTAACCTGTCTGACCCTGTTTCCTAAACTATTAAATGAGGCTAAGGACCTATATAATACTTACCTCAAATGGTAATTGTGATACTCAAAGGACATAACATGTATAAAAATATTCTGTGAACCTTAATATCATGTGTAACAGTCACTATTTCCTGTATTTTAAAATTTTGTTTCATTGTTTCCCTATTTTTCTTCCTCTATATTAATTTTATTATTATATTATATACTTCTAGAAAGAATCCCATTGGCATTTTGATTAGCATAATATTATATCAGTCATAATTTAGTTAATATTACCATCTTTGCTATACAATATTAGAATAACATGACATGATCTTTGAAGACCTCTCCAATGTTTACATCTTTTTATTTTTATTTAAATTATTTTGTAGTTGTATTTATATAACTGAATCACATATATATGTATATACACATATACATGTGTATGTACATGTATGAGTATATATACACAAACATATAGACATATGTGTATATATATATATGTACATAGACATCTATAAAGTGCACATTTGTATGCATATACACTCATACACATTTATGTAGGAGCACAGTATGATCATTTCCTCCTATTGTCTATTTCTCTGAAGGTGAATAGAATCTTGCTTCATAAGCTCAAGTCTGGTGCCTATGCACAGCTCTCTCTCACATAAATCAGATCCACTTGCATATCATGGTATCACCTCTGAGATATCAGAGTCCTTTTCCAGAAGGGACGAATAGCAACCCATTATCTTGTAGTTTCTAAGTCAGAGGATGTTTCTCAAAACAGTTTCCCCCAGGGTTTGTTGTTTGTTGATTCTGCAGAGCCATCCTGTTTGCACTTCACTCAAGCCAAACCTCCTCCCCAGAGGTTGGATCTTTCCTGGGGTCTTCTCAAATTGTCTTAGTAGGACATCTGCTTTAACCCAGTTTTACCTCTGCTGCTCTGAGGCGATGTTCTATCTTTTTATTTTCTTCTGTGGTGCAAATTTGAACAGTCAAAAGTTTTCTGACCTCTTCTGCCATCTGCTCAGAATCCTCATTTACATATACACTCAAATGTTTAAATGCATTTCCTGTAGACAATTGTGATAGCAAAAACAAACAAACAAAATCTTATACTTTATGGGTTTTTTTTGAGATGTATATCACTCACCTCCATCAAAAAGTCACTGTTCTTGAAAATGCTTTGCCCACTCATCCTTCCTACCATTCTTACATTTTCTGAATTTTTATTTCCATGCGTGTACTATCTTATGTTGTACTATTCTCTACCCATCCAATACCTAGTACATCTCTACCTTTTACATTGGAAATGGAAAAACAATTATACCTGAATGAGAACCTAGCACCTCTTAAAAACAAAACAAAACAAAACAAAAACAGCTTCTTCCAGGTGCTATAGGATGTGGGTCCTCACAAACTGGGAATTTCACACACTGAGGAGAATGAATGACAAAGCTTTATGTAATCAGGTGTTTCAAATCCAAATATGGCATCTCCTAATCATCTGGCTACATGGGCATCACTGACTACTTCTCCTCTTTCTTCCCACTATGTCCTGAAAACTCTTATATTAGAAACTCTGACAATTGACCTCATTTCCTTTTGATATTGATGTTTCAGATGTGGACATATTATCAGTGTATTTGGTCTTCTCTGTCTCCATAGTAAGATTCTATGGTCTTTGCTTTTCTGATTTGCTTCTTGCTCATGGTGATTGCTTTTTTCCTGACTTTTAAAGTAGATTTCTCTGTTTCTCAGGTATAGGGGGCTCTGTTCCATGTTTCTTGTGCCAGGTGAAGTCTTTCTGAGTTTCCTTGGGGCTACACTGAAGCTCACTGTGTGAGCTGTGGTGGAGGAGTGGTCTGTCCACACTGGCCCAGTACAGTGGCTGGTGAATCTTCATCTGTGCTGGTGCTTACCCTATTCCCCTGGCTGTGCTAAGGCATACATGGGATCCTGATGCTAGTGTTTACAGGCTTCACTCCCCTATGGTTTAGGACCTCCTCTTGGTCTGTTGAGGTGAGGCTTGCTGGGACACCTCTGGTTATGAACTGGTTCCCTCTGCTACAGCAAGGAGTATTCTCATTAATGTCCCTGGTCTCCCAAGCTGAAAGAGAACTGTGCACCTTTTGCTGATTCCACTCTTCCAAGATTTTTCCTGGGGAAATATTCTCTGGGTTTATTAAATTCAGCAAGGGGAGGGTGAGAATACTTACAGTTTACTCTGCCATCTTGGCTCCAAGAAGTTCAAGTAGCTAACTTTGAAACCTTTAATCTGTGGGCTGCTAATCTCAGGAATGGCTGCTGCGGTTACTGGGAGTCCTGTGTTTCTCTCTCACTCAGTTTCACTGGACTCCCATCCTTTGCTTATATGTTTGAGAATCTGCACTGTTGCTTGTGTTTCAATCTGCCTGGGGCATTCCCTTCCCTCTGTTCAGCTTTAGCAGAGTCTGCCCTCGTGTAGCCTGTGTGTTGTTTTAGTGAGAAACTACTACACATTCAGCCAGTTACAAAGAACTATAGGAAACCATGTAAAAGCTAGGCTTCTTTTGCTTTTTAAAAATTTATTTTGTATCTTATTTTCCTCCATTACATGTAAAAGAACACCAATTTTTAACATTTGTTTTTAAAACTTTGTGTTCCAAATTTTCTCCCTTCCCCCTCTCCACACCATCTCACTGAGAAGCAAGCGATACAATATAGATTATATATAAGTAGTCATTAAAACATTTCCATATTAGTCATAATGTAAAAGAAAATATAGACCCCTTGAAAAACCCTCAAGAAAACTAAAGTAAAAAGTATGCTTCAGTCTGTATTTAGAAACATTTAGTCCTTTCTTTGAGGATGGACAACATTTTTCATCATAAATCTTTCACAGTTGTCTTGGACAATTGTATTGTTGTGAATAGCTAAGTCATTCAGAGCTGATCATCTTACAGTATTGCTGTTACTTTACTTTGCACAGCTCATGCAAGTCTTTTCAGGTTTTTCTGAGAGTACCTTGCTGATCATTTCTTATAGCAAAATAGTCTTCTATCATAATCACATAATACAATTTGTTCAGTCATTCCCCATTTGATAGAAATTCCCTCAATTTCTGATTTCTTGCCACTAGAAAGAGCTCTTACAAATATTTTTGTACATATAGGTCCTTTTCATTTTGTGTTTTTATCTCTTTTGGGATGCAGACATAGTAGTGTTATTAATAGGTCTAAGGGTTTCATATTTCATGGTTTTATGAACCTTAGGGCATAGTTAAAAATTGTTCTACAGACTGGTTGAGTCAGTTCACAACTTCAACTGTGCACTAATGTATTTTTCCCACATCTCCTCCAACATTTGTCATTTTCCTTTACTGTTGTATTATCTAATTTAATAGGTAACATCTTAAAATTGTATTAATTTGAATTTCTCTAATGAATATTGAGTTAGTGTTTTTTTTTCTACATGATCATAGATAACTTTGATGACTTCATCTGAAAACTATTCATATCTTTTGATTATTTATCAGTTAGGGAATGGAACTTACTTTTATAAATTTGACTTCATTCCCTATATGTTTGAGAAATGAGACCTTTATCAGAGAAACTTGCTTCAAAATTTGTATAGTTACTATCACTAACTATATTTCCTTCCATCCTATTGTATTCTGCCTTTCCTTTCATTTTATTCCTCCTTAAAATATTTTGCTTACCATCCTTCCCTCAATCTACTCTCCCTTCTATCACTTTCCTTCTTTTATTCCCCCTTCCCTTCCTACTTTCTATAGGGTAAGATAGATTTCTATACCCAATAAGTTTGTATGTCATTCCCTCTTTGAGCCAATTCTAATAAGAGTAAGGTTTAGTCACCCCCCTCCCATTTCCCCACTATTCCCATCCACTACAAAAAAAGCGTTTTCTTGCCTCTTTTATGTGAAATAATGTATTGCATTCTACCTCTCCCTTTGCCTTTCTCCTAGTATCTTCCTCACTTACTCATTAATTACCTTGTCTTCTGTCTATATATACTTCTAACTGCCCTAATAATGAGAAAGTTCTTATGAATTACAAGTATCATCTTCCCATGCAGGAATGTCAATAGTTTACCCTTATTATCTCTCTTGTGATTTCCCTTCTCCATTTACCTTTTCATGCTTCTCTTGAGACTTGTATTTGAAAGTCAAATTTTCTATTCAGCTCTGGTCTTTAAATCAAGAGTGCTTGAAAGTCCTCTATTTCATTGAATGCCCATTTTTTTTCCACTGGAGGCTTACATTCAGTTTTGCTAAGTAGGTGACTCTTGGTTGTAAACTTAGTTCCTTTGCCCTCTTGAATGTCATATTCCAAGCCCTCTAATCCTTTAATGAAGAAGTTGCAAAATCTTGTGTGTTGTCCTGCCTGTATACTGTGACACTTGGATTGTTTCTTTCTGACTGATCACAATATTTTCTTCTTGAACTGAGAACTCTGGAATTTGGTTACAATATTCATGAAAGTTTTCATTTTGGGTTCTCTCTCAAAAAGTGATCTGTAGATTATTTCCATTTCATTTTACCCTCAGGTTCTGGAATATCAAGACAGTTTTCTTTGTTAATTTCTTGAAAGATGATGTCTAGGTCCCTTTTTAGATCATGAGTCTCTGGTTGTCCAATAATTCTTAAATCATCTTTCCTGGATCTGTTTTTCAGGTTAATTATCTTTCCAATGAGATATTTTACATTGTCTTCTATTTTCTCTTTCTTTTGATTTTGTTTTATTATTTCTCATAAAGTCATTAGCTTCAATTTGTTGAATTCTAATTTTTAAGGACCTATTTTCTTAGTGAGTTTTTATACTTCCTTTTCCATTTGGCTAATTCCAGTTTTTAAGGAATGAATTCAGTGAATTTTTGTACCTGTTTACCCACACCTGGCCAATTTTGCTTTTTAAGGCATCCTTCTTCTCATTGGATTTTTTGCATCGCTTTTTACCATTTGGCTTAGACTGCTTTTTAAAGTGTTATTTTCTTTAGTAGTGTGTGTGTGTGTGTGTGTGTGTGTGTGTGTGTGTGTGTGTGTGTGTGTGCTTCCATTACCAAGCTATTGCCTCAGTTTTTATAATTCTCTTCCATCACAATATATCACAAAGACAATATTGACAGTACTGATGGTGACTATGAATATGCTAGGGTGGTTCTCAATCGCCAAGTATAAAAGACTCTTCATATAGAAGGCAGAAGAAAACTGTTTATTTAAACACCAGAAAGTCACATCCCAGAACCAGAAAGCAAAATTTGTCATGGTGACCAAGAAGTTAATAAACATGAGCAGGAGCAAAGCCATTCTCAAACTTCCTCCCCTCAGCCAGGGTCTTTTCAATATCAACTGTCACGCTGTGTCATTTGGCCTGTGTCACTTGACCTGTATTCTATCCCCTCTGGCCTGACTCCACTCACTTACTTCCTCCTGGTTCTGCTCTGCCCTTCCTTTTCCACTTCTTCAGCAAGCACCTCTCACCATATGTGACTTAGGCTTCCAAGTGATTTAAGTAGATCATATGGGCCTATTAACTAATGAGAAAGATCTTTCCACTTAAATTAATATTTGGCCCCAAGATCTTTCATATTCCTTACATAGGTTGGTGGGGCAATTGGTATTACAAGCACCCCATCATTCCCCCTCAATAAATGAGGCCCAAAATCTTGGGGTAGGGGGCAAAAGTCTCTTCTTCCTACTGAGATTGGACATAAAGCTGTCCCTGACCCAAGACGTCCCACTTGAGAGATCAGTTCTTTTACTGACATCTGGAGTTTGGTCAACTTCAGGTCCAGAAATGATACATCACTGTTATGGATAGGAGGTGACATCCATCTTAAGCGATCAGGCATCTGCAGGTACAGGGTACTAAGCCTATAAGAAACAAATCTAGCAAACAAGTTTAAGAGATAAAGAACCAACAAACAAACAAACACAAAGAAACAATAACCAGAAACAGAGTAGATATAGGGTCAGTTGTGGTTCTGGAGTCCATGAACTTGCTATCACAGCCCCATTCACAGTAGACTACATGAGTTCAGGGTATAATTTGGTAATCATCCTTTCCTAAATAAAATGGATATTATCTTTCTCATATGCTATAATTTCCACAGTCTTTGGAAGGTTGTCTGGCTTTCATTTTACCCATACCCTAGCTCTCAATTTTATTTTATCAATAGAACCCAATCCTTCAGTTCCTCCGTCAGTTACTTTAGAAGGAGGGTAAGCTTTCATAAGTTTTCATTCGTGATCTTGTTTCAAAAGGAATAATCACTTGAACTATCCTATCATTTTTATAAAACTGTATAGGTCCGTCACCTAAGTTTTGGAATGTTACAATAATTTCTCCCTGATAATTAGAATCTATCACTCCAGTCAATACATGTATTCCTCAAGCTGCTAATCCTGATTTAGGTAATATTCATCCAAAAATCATTCTTTGGGATTCTCATACATATTTCTGTAGGGATTATTCTTATTTCTTTCCTATCCAACCAAAAGTCTTCTAAACAATGTAAATCATATCCTGACAAATCGGATGTTCCTAGATACAGTGCTGGAACATCTGGCCTCACATTTCAATATTTAACATTTGGAAGTTTATATGTTTATTGTTTCTAATTTGCAGATTTGGGGTCATCATTCTGGCTAGAGGGAGTTTCCTAATGGTCTATTATTATTATATATTATTATATTTCCTAGAGGGAGTTTCCTTGACCAAAATCCTAAGGGTATATTTCAGCTTTGTTGTTTTTGCCACAAACTCCAGTTTGCATATTCATCCTGTAGAGTCACTCATAATTCCATTGGGCCACTTTGCATTGACCGTAAATCTAGGGTCAATTGAATAGCCACCTTAGCTTCATCAAAAGCTTTGATCTGCCCAAGTCCCCAGTCAAATTCATATTTTTTTCTAGTAATTTTATATAAGGGTTTCAAAATTTGTCCTAGATGAAGTATGTGATGTTGCCAATATCCAAATAATCCTGTAAACTTTTGGGCCTCTTTCTTAGTGGTGGGGATAGGAAAATCTTGAAATTTGTTGGACTTGCAGGAGAATCTCTCACAGCCCCTGATTCCATTGTATACCCAAAACCTTTGCAGCTTGAGCTGACCCTTCAATCTTTGCAGGGTTAATCTTCCACCTTTTGCTTTTCATATGCTCAATTAAAAGTGTCAAATTCTTCTCCATTTCTTCTATAGTTTTTCCCTGTATCATAATGTCACTTATGTAGTAGATAAGCTGTACACCAGATAGCTCTAATTCATCCAAATGTTCAGTCATAATCCTATGACAAATAATAGGGCTATGCAGATATGCTTGTGGCAAGCGTGTCCAAGTATATTGTTGGCCCTGCCAAGTGAAATCAAATTTGTCCCATTGTTTTGAATCAATTGAGATAGTAAAGAAAACATTGGTTAAATCAATAACTGCATACTGAGTTCCATAATATTTCTGTATCTTTTATATTGAAGTATTGGTATCTGGAATAGCAGTATCCACGGGAGGAGCAACCTTATTCAATTATCTATAATTCACTGTCATCCTCCATGTCCCATTTGACTTTCATACAGGCCAGACAGGATTATTCCATCTAGTGGTCATAGGAACTAACACTCCTGCTTCAACATATTCCTTTATAGTACTGGTAATCTCATCTTGTCCACCTGGCACACGGTATTGCTTTAAAGTAATCACTTCGGAAAGTTCAGGCAAAGTGATTGAGTCCATTTTTATTTTACCCACTAAAACTGTATTAATTCCAATCTTCCTTCCTGCAAACTAGTATCTCCCCTCAGGTAAATTTAAAGTCATATTTCTCAATATATCTATTCCAACAATGCATTCAGGAATGGGTACAATTACTGAAGTATAATCATTCTTAGGTAATTGCCAATTTTAATCATTAGACTAACTTCTCTGTCTGATATTTCAGTCACTCCCAATCCTGTGATGGTGTTAGGAGTTCCATGTTTAAACTTATCAGGGTTATATAAGGGAGCCCTCTACCACAGTATCTATTAATGCCCTGGTTATAGTATTTGATCCATTTCTCCAATCTATGGTCAAATTTATATGGGGTCTGTAATCCCATCTGTGTATTTCTTTAGTCTGAGCTGGGGCTTGACTAACTTCATTTTCTCTCTGAAGGTGTGACAAACTTGGATACAAGGGTTCAGCAGGATCTTAGGGGCAGTTCTTACTTCTCTATTTCATCTAGTATCAAGTCATTTTTCGTGGTACGTTCTGTATAGTTCATTAGTTGGAATACCATCGACGCTTCAAAAATCTACCCCTGATATCAATAGAGCGTAAACAATTCTCTCCTTGTCAATTTATTCTGATTTTGAATCTGCTGGCTATTCACTCTTCTCTCTCTAACAATGTTGTCTTTTCCCCAGTCTCCAAAGTCACCTTACTGTGAATCTTGTCCAGCACCTCTGAAAGAGGGTGCCCTATTTCCCTAGTTATTAGAGTCAAAATCAAGTGCTTATAAGGAGGAGGACCTGTCTTTAATATTATATTCCTATGGCAAACTGCAAAGGGAGTATCATAGTGTGCATCTGCATTTCCCATCATTATAACAGTCTTTATTACCTCTTCCTTTGACTTTCTTGTACAGTCCCTAAGTGAATACCAGGGCCTGTCTCCCCTAGGTCACATAGAGTCAGTAGGATACTGTCTGCTGCAGTCAAAACTAACAGATTAGTTGTATTGTTAGCTACTTGCATATTGTAATCTCTAAAAGTTTGCTGTACAAAAGGATTCTAACTAATATCAATAAATATCAGGCAGTCAGTGGGGTCTATAGTTACTCCTCCAGCTCCTTCATCACTGATTCTCACCATCCAAGATATTACTGTTTCTCCCTTCCTTTGGGGGAAATGACTCAGAATTTCTGTGACCTCTTGCTGAATAAAATCCTCAATTATTTCCCTAAACACTGGGTTACTTCCTTGGTTCTCCTGTTTCTGTCATACTATTGGGCATGCTTCTGACTGAAAAACTTCCTCCTCTAAAATTATTTCACATCCTTTGTCACAGACAGCTAGTCTGAGTCTGCATAAAGATCAGATATGCATTTCTTCTGTTAGCCTACAGCTTCTTCTGAGCTAAATGAACAGCCTTTCCTTCTGCCTGGGAACCCCCCCCCACCCTTACCCCTAGACTGCTCTTGTACTCTTTTTCCATCAGAATTTTCTCCTTAAGCAGCTCATCTTGGTTTCTACACATAAGTCATTAGTAAAATCCAGCCTCTCCTTCTTACCCCTGCCAGCTCTTTCCCTGGTCTTATTGGTATTCCTTGCAAACATCTTTCCAAATCTCCAGGTTTCCCCTCCTGTAACCTCACTTCCCAGTTTTCACAGGGTCCAGTCAGTGCTTTTACCCCACTCTCTTGCTATGAGGAATATGGGATCCTGTGATATTAATATCTTCCTCTAAGTTATTTTTGCCTCCAAATGTCTTGCGATTGTTTTTATACCTTGTGATCCTGTTTGTTACACCAAATATATCTCCAAGGCAATATTCTTAGCACTTGTGGTTACTATGAATATACCAGGGTAGTTCTCAATCATCAAGTATAGAAGATTCTCCATATAGAAGGCAGAAGAAAAACATTTATTTAAACACCAGAAAGCCAAATTCCAGAACCAGAAAGCAAATATGTCACAGTGATCAAGAAGTTAATAATTAAGACCACAACAGGGGACAAAGCCATTCTCAAACCTCCCCTCCCTCAGTCAAGGCCTTCTCAATATCAGCTGACACACTGTGTTAGTTGGCCTGCATTCTATCCTTTCTGACCGGGCCCCATTCACTCACTTCCTCCTGGTTCCACTCCACCCTTTCTGTTTCATCTCTTCAGCAAGCACCTCTCATCACATGTGACTTAGGCTTCCAGGGGATTTAACCAGATCATATGGGCCTATTAATTAATGAGAAAAGTCCATTTAAATTTACTATTTAAATTACTATTACACACTCTCATTTCTCTTCCCAATTTTTCCTCTACTTCTTTTACTTGATTTTTAAAATTCTTTTTGAGTTATTTCATGACCTGAAACCAACTCATCTTTTTCCTTGGAGGCTTTGGATGCAGAAAACTTGGCTTGTTCTGAGTGTGGGTTTTAATCTTTCTTGTCATCATATTAACTTTTTGTGGTCAGAATTTTTTTGTTGTTGTTTATTTATTTCCCGAGTCTATTTCTTGACTTTTAAGTCTTTGTTTCTGCTTCCACTGTGGAAGGTGAACTGTTCCAGATTTATGGGGTTCTATGCAGCTTTTTTTAGACATACTTCTAGAGACCTGTAATTTTTCAGTTCTTCCAAGGTGATATGATCAAAGGAGGGGTATGTATACTACTCTCCTGACCTGTTCTCTCCTCTGTGCTTGACCACAAGCACGCTTTTCTGCCCTGGAACTCTGACAAAAGTCTTCACTCCACTTTGACTGCAAGCTGGGGTGTGCTAGTACTCCTTCTTACCAAGACTGTGATCAGGCTCCGAGCATGGACAAAGCAATGGAGTCCTCCCTCAGTGTCTATTATCTCCTGAGCAGTTGTTTGACCCTCTTATTCTCTGTGGGCTGAGAGCTCCAGAAACAGCTGCTGTCACTGCTAATTCAGTGATTTCAAAGGTCTATTCTTGTTTTACTGGGTCTGGGTCTGTGCTGGCATGACCAGCACTGGACTGTACTCCACTCTCACCCAGTTGCAACAAACCTGAGTGTTAAAGTCCAAGAGTTTCAATTAGTAGTCAAAACTCTTAACTCTTGAGTACAAGTATAACCACGTTAAATACAATTGGAAACTATTTAACCAATAAATAAAAACAGCATACAACACAGATATTGTTAATTTGTGGTTTTCTACTTTCTATTTGAATTTAAAACTAACAATCTATCTACGTTTGTTCCATATGCCTGGCTTACCTGTTAAATCACAGTTTGTATAACATTTTGGCCAGCACAAAAGTTCTATTTTCTCTGCAGAAGAATATTCTCATCAGGACAATGTTAGTCAGATGAATCAACTAGGCCTTTGACAATGAAACAAGAGAAAAGGGAAAAATTCCTGGGTGTGATTCTCCTGTATGAATGATTGAATGCCCCAAGGATTATAGAGTAGAATAAGCTAAGTGGAGTGAGTCACAATCTCGTTTTGTTTAACAACCCACACAATTCTACCTCTAGAACGGCTACATAATTGGTTTTCTTTTTGACTACCCTCAAGCTCTCATCATTTCTTGCCTGAACTCTTACAACTGCTTCATAAGTTGCCTCTCTGCCTCTGGTAATTCTCTTTCCAATGTATCCTTTGAGCAGTTGCCAACATTTTCTTTGAAAAGAGAGGCTCACAAATAATAACTTTATTATATGTCAATTGTTTTGAAAAAAATGCAACCTCCTTATCTTGGCATATAAGCCCCTCCAAAATCTGCTTCTGGTCTATTTTTTTGGTGTTATATCAGGGGATAGGACCTTGAACTTGATATTCCATCTTCAAACACTATGCATTTGTGTATCTGAAATGCATTCCCTTCTCATCTCTGCCTTTAAGAACATGAAGTTAGAAAGAGAAAGTGACTTGGAGGTTTTCTAGTCCAGTGCCTTCTTTCTGCACATGAAGAAACTGAAGATGAGAGAGATTGGGATGATTTGTGTAGTTCATGCATCTAATAAGTAACACATATGGGATATCCGGTCTTTCTGTCTCCCAAACCAGGTCTCAGTTCACTACCTCATGGGACCCCTTCCCAGAATCCTCTTTTAGGCTCATCTCTGCTTACTCTTCTTCCATAAAGAACTCTATGAACCTTGTCCTCCCTGGATTAAAATTATTATTTCCCTCTTCAGTTTGCTCTAGCATATTGTTCTGGATCTTTCTGTTGCTTGCATCATACATTTTCAGTCAATATCAATAAAGAATTATAAAGTATTTAATTGGTGCCACGCACTGCACTAGGTACTGGCCAAAAAGAAAGGAAAAAGAATCCCTGTCCTTAAGATGTCACAATCTGATGAATGGAAATACTGTATAAATAATTACATGCAAACAAGATAAATACTGGATAAGTAGGAAATAAGCAACAAAAGGAAAACACAAGAATTTAGGGGCCTCCAGAAAGGCTTCCTATAGAAGGTGGGATTTTAGCTGGTATTTGAAAGACGTCAGGGGAGTGAGGAAGTGCTTACTTATTTACATAAATATGAGAACATGAGGGATAGACAGTATAAATGCCTAGAGTAGGAGAGTGGAGTGTCTTGTTCAAGGAAGAGTTAGGTGACCAGGGTTATTGGATGGAAAGTACAAGAATCTCTGTTGTATTATGGCCATTAGTGTATATATCCTTTACTGGTAAAATGGCAGCTCTTTCAAGGAAGGAACCCAGTCATTAAAAAACTAAGAGAAAAACAAAATAAGGGAAACTTTGCATTCTTAGGCACTAAGACATTGTTTTGTACATGCTGCTGTTGTTGTTTGCTGGTTTTTTCAGTCTTCTTGACTCCTTTTGGGGTTTTCTGGGCAAAGATATTGGAGTGGTTTGTCATTTCCTTCTTCCAGTGCGCCACCTAGCTGTCCAAAAAAGTATGCAGAAGAGGGAGATACAGCTATCTTTTCCACAAGGAGACTTTCCCCATAGTGTTTTCAATGTATCACCAGTGGGTATAAAAAAATTAAAGTGGAACTTTTTTTAGCACTTTTGCAGAAGTCAAAGAGGACATTCAAAGACCAGCAGATTAGACAGAGCCTATGACCAATTATTTAACCCAAATTTTACAATAATGTTGTGTTTAAACACCCTATAAAAGAAAAAGGAAAAAAGACTTCTGGTATGGAAGGGCAAAATTTTTATGTGAATTTTTCAGATTGAGGGGGTACCATGCTCCTACCCTTTGTTATACAGAAAGGATAACTAGAATTGTTTAGTCTTTTCAGGCATGTCAGACTCCTTGTGACCTTGTTTGTGTTTTTCTTGTCAAAGATACTGAAGTGGTTTGCCATTTCTTTCTTCAGTTTATTTTAGAGATGAGGAACTGAAGCAAAAGCGTTTAGTGATTGGCTCATGGTCTGAAGTCAGATTTCAGCTCAGGAAGATGTCTTCCTGATTTCAGGTCCAACACTCCATCCATTGTGCTACCTAGCTGCCCCTGTCACATATATAGCAGATGCTTCATAAATGCTTAATAGATTGAATTCAAATACTTAAAAACAGTAGACCATGTAAAAGAAAATACAAAAAATATGTGTTTGTAGCAAAACAAATACTTTCCTTACTATGAGCTGACTAGTTGGTTAGATGAATAATATATCTTGCATTTGTAAAGGATTCTTTACTTTTAAAGCACTTTAACATGCATTGCCCCTACTTGACAGACAAGGAAACTGAAATTTAGAGAAATTAAGTAAGCTGATAAAGCTCACCTAGTGAATGACTACAACAGAATCTGAGGGTTGTGGTCTAGTACTCTTTCCTTTCGAAAATAGTACTTGTTCAGAGTCAAGCAGAATTGTTTGTTTCTATATATGGGCTTTACACAGAGGCAAAATATATTCAATGGCCCCTAACTATACCCCTAACCTCACCTAGCCATCTTAGAAATGTGTGCTGTTGGTCACAAGGTGAGAAGTAGGATCAAGAGCATTGAGGATGACTTACTGAACTCTTTCCTTCACAATTACTAGAAACACAACTCAAATTGTATTCCCTGCTGACAGTAGGTCAGCGGTGTTATCTTCCTCTGTGAAAGACTGAACATCCATTTATGGAAATAGGTTTGTATTCCCTGAACACATGCCAGCTGTCAGCAGGGAAAGGTAGACTGGAGACAAAATGTGGAGCATGGGAAAATCAGACTGAGTGTATTGATTTGCTTGAATGATACATAACCAGAGAATTAAAATCACCAATCAACCCAGTGCTGCTTGGCTATTTCAATTGCAAATCACATCATTTTTTGCCCTTCCGCCTCTTATCCAACTTGCTAAAACCTCTCTAAGTGTCCTTAAAGGCCCATTCATTCATTCAGTAATACAAATTCTATCTCCACCTGGAAGATTTCCCTCACCACTCTGACCAGTCTAGCTGTCAAATGTTCAACAACTAGCTCTCTGAATATATACCTGACACATTTTAAAATGCAATCTAAGTAATTAACATTTTATCCACCATTTTCTTGTCTAGACAATCAACAAAATAATAAATCAAACTCTGATTTACAGAATCTTAAACTTTTGAGGTGTAAATACTTATGCTGAAAATTTAACAATTGCTGTTGGTATGAGGTGGATCCAGCACATGCCTGACCCTGGCTCTCAGGCAGTGGAAAGAGCTGGAGAACATCCTAATGGCCGAAGAAGTATCTCTATCATTTATTCATTGTGTGTCATTGGGCCAATCTTTTGAGCTGGAGAATCCTTGATAAGTTTGCTGAGCTCTCCCAAGTCAATAAACTTATAGGATATAAACTTTTGTCTGCAATCTAGAGAGATTTCCCCATAAAGAGTTTGACATTTGCATTGACACCTTATTAAAAGGACAATTGACTTTTTTCTCTTCTGAATATTCTATATATTCATTTCTCAGGAACTAATATAGTATTCAAGCAATAAAAATCCCAGACAATATAAAAAGAGAAAAAATTGAAAGAAAAATATCTATACATATATATATATATAAAACATGCAAAATTTAGCATATTAAAATACCTTGCATTTATGTAAGATTTTAAAATTTACAAAATATTTTATATGTGTTGTTTTAATTGATCTTCACAGCAACTCTGTGAGGTAGGAACAATTTACATTTAATTGGTTTCCAATTTCTAAGATCTTGATTGCTTTTGAGTGTCTAGGATTGCCTTCAAATAGTCAGCCAGACTGGGAGTAAGAAAGATGTCCTCATCGTGAGGAACCACCTCTCTCTATGATCTATAAACTGGCTTGTTCAGACCTTTCTTGTACTTCCCTTTAAATATCTCTCTACTTAGAAGACAAACCAGTTTGTGACAGAACAAATGTGAGTCTTTCTGGTTTGCTCCTGCTCTCCCTACCTCAAGTCTCTCTTCTGTCTATTTCATCTTCCATACTGCTGCCACACAGAAGTGATTTGCCTGCAGCAAGGTCTGGCCATGTCAGTCCCATATTAATTAAATTCCAGTGGTCCCCAATCAAATCTATAATAAAATATAAACTCTTGTTTGACATTTAAATACCTTCACAACCTGGTCCCAAGGTCAGGCCTTATTATACATTACTACCCCTTTCCACCTACTAAGGTACAATCAAATTGGCCTTTTGGTTAATCCCCAGGATGCACTTCTCATCTGCTTTCTCTCTGTCTTTGTACTAGCTGGCTCCTCTATCCGGAAGGCACTCGATTCTCATCAATGTCTTTCATATTCCTTCCTTTAAAAAGTAGCTCAAAAGCATTCTACATGAAGGTTTACATGAACATTAGATGTTAATGCTACCTTAAAATTCTCTTGTATATATTTAGCATGTCTCTCTCTCTATATATGTGTTTAGTATATTTTAAATACATATATGCAAATATGAGCATATGTTATATACAGATGTGTATATCAATCAATCACTTAACATTTATTAAGGGCCTACTATGTGCCAGATACTGAAGTAAGCACTAGGGATAGCAAAAGAGATAAAAGAAGATCCCTGCCCTCAAAAGCTTACAATCTAATGGATATATTCATCTCTAACAATAGAATACAAGCTCCTTCAGAACAGGATTGGGCTATTCTATATTTACATACACAGCACTTCACTAGCATACAGTGCCTGACACGTATTAGAGCTTAATAAATGCTTATTGATTGACTGGGGAAGAGAAACCCATGATGATTCCAATCTACTCTTTCCTTTTCCCCTGTCTCTCTATAGGAAATGGTAATAGTTACCTTGAGTTAAAAGTAGAAAAGATTTCACATGCACCCATCCACAGGTTTGTAAGCAAAGGCCAGAGACTAGAGACTAGAGAGTGGGATGTTCCCATGAGATGAAAACAGATTGATAGACTTATAAAAACATACCAGTACATGCCCTGCTTAGCCTATGAAGGGAGCTCTTGTTCCTGTATTCCATTTTTATGTGTGTGTGTGTGTGTGTGTGTGTGTGTGTGTGTGTGTGTGTGTGTGTGTGTAGGGAATAAGGTCCATCTCCTAGGCAACATGATGATCATGGAGTCTAACCTTCTAGAGATGGAAGATTTCCTGGAAGGAATCAACTTTGAGGGTTGTGTGACTCTTGTCACATCTCTTGTAGGACTCCTAAGCTAAAGAATTCTTAAGCTTAAGATTTCAGAGACCTGGCTTCCTGAAGAGAGATTCCTGGAATAATATACCTCATTAGGGAAGAAGAAAAAAATCTACATAACTTCTGAAGCTGTCAAACAAAAGCCATTCCACAGGGAGGCCCAAGATTAGGACTTTGCCACCCTCAGTTAGAATGTGAAAGATTTAGAGAGGGCAGGTTCAGTGGAAAATAACCTTTATTCAGCATCCCCCAAATGTCATAGTCTTCCTGGGGAAGTTGCAGCCCCCTAGGAGTGCTTTTCATCCTCTGAATTTTCAACAGGTTAAATAAAAACTGTTCTTGACCCATTGTCATTTTACCTTGAGTGTTTCTTCAGAAACTAGGGATCCTATTAACCACTTTTTGGGAAACCTAGACACAAGATTTTAATCAAGATATACTTTACATATTTTCCTGATCTAACTCCCGTTGAGGTTGACAAGTAAAAAGAGAGATGCTAATTAGACCTGACTTGTGTGAGTCCATACATCAAGGGGAAGCCCAGAACGCTGGGGTTACCCAAGCATGATGATATTTGTGGTACATCATAGGTTTTGTGACGATCACTGTCAATAATTATTTAAGTACCTACTATGTTCCAGACATTACAATCAAGTGAAATAATTTGTAGTAAATTATTTTATAACTATAGCAGGGCAGAGTGAATAGAGAGTCACTTTCAGAGTGGTTTCAAGCACTACAGTGTGACCTTGGGCAAGTGACAACCTCATAGTGTCCTGGAGTGATACTATGGTGTTGTAAATTGCAGAGCATATTGATAGAAGGAGATTCTTCCTTGAGATAGTCCTATTTCAGTAAAATCACAAGTTTAGTTTTTAAAAAAGTATTAAAAAGAGATCACATGATATAATAAATAAATTACTAGATTAGAATTCCAGGTCCTGTGTTTTATTCTTATGTTACTAACTTGATGATTTTGGAAAATTTCTTTCACTTACTACTCAGTCTCAGTTTTGTTTTTTCTCAAATGGCCAGGTTAGAATATATAACATGGCCCCTTACTGCCTTCCTAGTCTTCTTAGATCTTTCCATCCTCCATATACTCTGTGACTCAGTGACACCAGCCTCTTTGCTGTTTCTTGCCCAAGACATTCCATTTCCCATCTCTGGGTATTGTTAGCTTGCCACATGCCTGGAATTCTCTCTCTGTCTGTCTGTCTCTGTCTGTCTGTCTGTTGGTCTGTCTCTCTGTCTCTCTCTCTCTGTCTCGGTCTCTCTTTGTTTTGTTTTCTTTTGGAGGTAAAGGGGATTAAGTGCTTTGCCTGGGGTTATACAGCTAATGTTTCTGAGTCTGAATTTGAACTCAGGTCCTCCTGATTCCAAGATCCACACTCTACTCATTAGGCTGCCTAGCTGCCTCCTGGAATTCTTTTCTTTCTCATTTCCAGATCCTAGCTTCCCCACCATCCTTTAAGCCTTTGCTAATATCTCACTTACGTGAAGTGTTTCTCAATGTCACCAATTCTGGAGTCCTCGTTCATCGTCTATAATTTATCCTGTTTATATCTTGTGTGTATATTGTTGTTTGCATGTTGTCTCCCCCAGAAGACTGTAAGCTCTTGAGAACAGGGACTGGTTTTTTGTTTTGGTATCCCCAGGATATGTAAACACTTAAAAAATTCTTGTTGGCTTGATACTGACTTCTAAAATTCTTTCCAGTCTTCCCTAAACATTAGCAACTCCAGCTGCATTACTTAACTTGAGATTTACCATGTACTATCACCTACCAGTTACTACTTCGTGTGTGTGTGTGTGTGTATGTATATGTATGTATATACTTATATATGTGCATGTATGTGTATACACATGCATATATGCACATACATATATATACATATATACACATACACACATATATAAAATAGATATAGATATAGATATACTCTGCCTCTCCAACTAGACTATGACCTCTTATAGGGCAGGGTTCATGCCTTATTTTCCTTGTGAATTTCCTCAGTGTGTAATAGATATGCACAGAAAGAATACTCAACTTGTGCTTGTTAAATGAATAAATGGTATTTATCCCCTGCAAAATGAAACTACAATGACACTTTTTCCTTCTATTGCAAGAGGTAATATTCTATTCAATATATTCTATTGCCTTCTTCTTCACATAGATCTCACTGCAAAAAGTTCACTATTGCCTACTTTATGCAGCTGGCTCATTCAAAATCCTCCTGAGTCTTGGGTTTATGATTCTGCAGAATATATGTGTTTTTACATTGTGAGTTCATCAGGGCCATTCCCCAGACAATTGAGGAGCTTACAGAATGGTAAGACTTGATTTGGGATTTTGATTTCATTTCCCTGTAAAGGCTGTGAATGGGCTCATTTGAGCAATTTCTGACTAAGTTTAGATTGACTGAGGATTTGATTGACTCAGAGTTATCTCTTTATGCTGAACATAATATAATATGAATATATATGTAATATAATATATTATATTATTATACATTATTATATATTATATAATTATATAATACATTATATATTAATATGTAATATATATCTATATAATAATAGAAGGAAGTCTTTATTGCCAGCTTGATTTTTTTTCCTCCACCCTCCTTTTTTAGAGGACAGACAATAAAACAGCAGTGGTAAGATGAGGCCTGTGTAGGGGGCAGGGATCTTGTATATACTTTCAGTCTATTCCTGCTTTCCTACCCTGCCCCCAACCTAACTCTCAGAGTCACTAATGATTGCCTTGGAACAGAAAAATACAGATGAATGATATGTTCTAATTCATATTGTTGCAATTTCATCATGTGTTACAGTGGCGTGGTCTCAAAGAATTCAGTCAGACCACCTTTAATCTGAGTACAGGTATTTATTAAGGATGGATGTCCCTCCAAAGCAGAGTAGATTCCAAGAGGAAGCCACAACTTAGTAAGACAATACAGGCAAATTTATAGTGTAAATTTATAGTGCAGATTACACAACAGAGATTATGAATATTGGAAAGGTAAGAGGGATTTGTAAGGGGCAATGGGAAGGAGTCCCTTCTATGGTTTGGTGGCCAAATATCCTGGTGTAGTGCCGCCCTCCAGTTGACTAGCTTTTGTGATCCTGTCTGATCAAGATGGATAGTTAGGTATTGTGAGGCTGTATCTTGGGTTAAATGGACAATGTGATTGTGATTGAGTATAAGAACACACCTGTATAAATATGTGAATTAGATCTGGGAGCTGAGGCTAGCTAGTGGGAGTGTCTATATTGAGTCTGGGAGTTTGTGAAGTGGTTAAGCCAGATTCTGTGGTTAAATCAGGACTTGCCTGTTATTCCATGGGGCCCACAGGAAGTTAGAATATTGGGACTGGGGGCACCTTTATTATAATTTCAGCAATATGACCCAAGAGGAGAATTGCTGGGCCCCATGTTTTCTAGATTCATCCTTAAAAAGGCTGTGACAGAACTCTTTAGTGTTAGTGACAGCAATTATAGTCAAGGGGACCAAATTTTTATTTTTTTCTCTCTAGCCTCTTGAACAAAGGAGTGTGTGGGTGGGGTGGGAGTGGGAACTCTCTGGGCAATTCTAGTCAAATGCAGTAACAAAAGAATCCTATAACTCAGCTCTTGAATGAGATGGGAGAAGAGTTTCTATATATTGCCATTCTCTTGGGGAAAGGGGATTTTGCATGTGCCTCCTGGAGCTGGAAGTAAGGTACTTAAGTCATGTTAAGAAGGACAGGTGGGAGAGGAAACAAAATACCTTGACTTTGCTTTCTATTTTCTCCAAGGGTAATTGAGATGATATAGGTACACTAGAAAGATGAGTTATTCTCCAAAAATCTTCTAAGTTTCCCTAACTTTTGTGGGGTACCAAGATTTTTAGAATAGTATATTAGAGCTAGATGACTCTATATCTCTCTGGGAAAAAAGTAAAATTCCCTAGAATCCTGGGGAACTATTTTTCTGGTCATCATAGCTTTATTTCCCTTTTGAGGAGAGTCCAAACAAGAACATATCATGAGTGTGGGGAATTTGATAGGCCTTAGGGGAAATGTGTCAGGTAGGCATCTAAGTGGCTCAGTGAACAGAGCGTTGGATCTGGAGTTAAGACCCAAGTTCAAATCTTACCTCAGGTATTTACTGTGTGATCCTGGGCAAGACACTTAACCTCTGCGTACTTTAATACATTGGAGAAGAAAATAAGGAACCGCTCCACTATCCTGGCTAAGAAAAGTCTATGGACAATATTGGTATGCTATGGTCCACAGGGTCATGAAGAGTGAAATACAACTGAATGACTGAACACCAGCCCAGGGAAATGTGGAACCATAAGAGAGGAAGAGGAATTGTTCATGGGCTGCCGTGAGCCTTTTGTGTTCTTTCTGCATTTTTCATTAGAGTAAATTAAAATTTTCCTGTACCTGAAGTATATTGTTACCTTTTGTATTTATATAGACATGAAGAGTCTTTTAATCCAATGCTGGGGAAAAGTTAGATGAGCTATATTTGTACTATATTTGTATATTTGTACATACAAATAAATAGGTATATATTTGTATATTTAGAGCTATTTCAGAGGGAACTTTGTGTGGAAGCAAACCAATCAAAGATAAATTATTAAGGAGCTAATGGTGGTATCATGATTGAATCCAGTTCATAGAATTCTGGAGAATGGTGCTTTTTTCTCTCCAAATTTATTAACCTATTTATTTTCAGTTTACGACAATCATGTCCATAAGTTCCAAATTTTCTCCCCCTCCCTCCTCAAGATGACATTCAATCTATGGGCTCTACACATACATTCCTGTTAAACACATTTTCACATTAATCATGTTGCATGGAAAATTAAAATGTATGAGAGAAAGTGTCAGAAAAACAAAAGAAAACAAAACATAACAAAAGAAAAAATAATCTACTTCATTCTGCGTTCTGACTCCATAGTTTTTTCTCTGAATATGGATTGCATTTTGTATCATAAGCCCTTTGCAAATGTTTTAGGTCATTGCATTGCTGTCAAGGGCTAAGTCTATTAGAAACAGTCCTCACACACTGTGGCTGTTACTGTGTATAATGTTCTCCTGGCTCTGTTCACTCCTCTCAGCATCAGTTTATGTAAGTCTTTTTAGGTTTTACTGAAGCCCACCTGTTTGTCATTTTTTATAGCACAATAGTATTTCCTTGTATATTTGTACATATATATATATACCACAACTTTAGCCATTCCCCAATTTAAAAAAAAATATTAATTAATTGATTTTTAGTTTTCAACATTGACTTCCACAAGATTTTGAGTTCCAGTGTTTTCCCTATCTCTCCCCTCTGCCTACTTGAAGACAGCATGCATTCTGATTATCCCTTCCCCCAATCTGTCCTTCTTTCTCTTATCCCCTTCCTCTCTATTTTCTCGTAGGGAAAGATAGATATCTATACCCCTCTTCCTGTATGTCTTATTTCCCTGTCCCATGTAAAAACAAATTTTAACATTCATTTTTAAAACTTTGAGTTCCAACTTCTCTCCCTTCCTCCTTCCCCATGCACCCCCATTGAGAAGGCAAGCAATTTGATATAGGTTATATGTGTGTAGTCATGCAAAACACTTCCATAAAGGTCATGTTGTGTCAGACTAACTGTATTTTCCCTTCTTTCTATCCTGGTCCCAATTTATTCTATTCTCTCCTTTCACCCATACCTCCTCAAAAGTGTTTACTTCTGTCTATTTCCCTCCTCCTCTTTACCCTCCCTTCTATCAGCCCCACCTGCTTCTTCCTATTTTCCTATAGTGTAAGATAGATTTTCTTACCCAATTGAGTGTGTGTGTCACTTCCTTCTTATGCCAAATCTGATGAGCATAAGTTTCATTCTTTCCTTCTCACCTCCCCCCTTCCACTTCATTGAAAAAGTCTTTTTTTTTTTTGGCGTTTTCCAAACCCAGGGATGGGAGGATGGAATTTCCATCTTCCTGTGTCACTTCTTTTTCTTTTCCTTTTCCTCTTGGACTCTTCTGTGCTTGCTGGTGGTGAGGCTTCCCTTCCTGCACCCTGAGCTCAAGTGTGATGGGCTCTGTCTTCTGTGACTGCTGCCCTGACCCAGTAGGTTGGTGCCTTGAGGAAGAGAGAATGGCTCCTGTGTTGACAGCCAGTATCCTCATCAGCTCCCATGGATTTAATTAGCATCTCTATACTGATGATTCTCAAATCTATCTCTCCTTCCCCAACTTCTCTGGTGGCCTCTAGTGTCTCATGACCAGCTGCCTTTCAGGCATCTCAAACTGGATGACTGGCAGATATCTTAAACTAAACATGTCCAAAACAGAACTCATTATTTTTCCTCCTAAACCTTCCCACCACCTCCTACATTCCCAATTTAGGCAACATCCTCCTTCTTGTCCCTCTGTCTCAAAATCTAGCTTTTATTCTAGATTTCACACTATCTCTCACCCATCATATTCAATCCCTTACTAAAGCCTGTTGATTTCACCTTTGCAGAATCTCTCAAACATACCTCCTTGTCTCTTCTGACACTGCAGCCACTATAGTACATGCCCTCATCACCTCATACCAGGACTATTGTAATAGCCTTATGGTAAGTCTACTTGTCTCACATCTCTCCTATCTATCTTCCACACAGCTATCAAAATGATTATCCTAAATAGCAGGTATGAACTTGTCACTCCTCTACTCAATATACTCCAGTGGCTTCCTATTGCCTTCAAGATAAAATACAAAATGTTATGTTTGGCATTTAAAGTCCTTCACAACCTATCCCCATCCTTTCCAGTCTTTTCCTAGTTGCCTTACTGTTCCACAAATAAGATACTCTGTAGCTTGCTTCCAGGCATATTCTCTATACCCCATACCCTCCCTCCTCAACTCTACAAATTAATTTCCCTGGCTTCTTTTTAAGTCCCAACTAAAATTCCTTAAAATCTCAGAAAGCCTTTCCCAAACCCTCTTTTTTTAGTGTCTTCTTCAGTCAATACTTTCTGTTTTATCATGTGTATAGCTTGCTTTGTATGTACATTTTTTGCATGTTATCTCTCCTATTAGATTGTAACTTCTTTGAGGACAGGGATCGCCTTTTTCTTCTTTTTGTACTCCTAGTACAGTCCTTGGCACATAGTAATCGCTTAAATAATGTGTCTTGATTAAGTGAGAGAAGTAGATGAAAAGTTTAAATAAAATTCCCTGCATCTTTCAAAGACCAGTACAATTTCTACCACCATCTTTATATCTACTCACACAGTGACCATCTTAGCTGAGATGCTCATCCTCTCTCATCTAATTCCAACAGTTCCCCCATTAGTCCCCCCACCTTGTCTCTTACTAATTCAGTTCATTCTATTCACTATTTCCAAATAATTTTCCTTAATTGCAGATCTGGCCATGTGACTCCTTTATTCTATCAACTCCAGTGACTTCCAGCTGCCTGAGGATAAATTCCTCTGTTTAGCTTCACAAGTGTTGTACAACCAAGCCCCAAGCTCTCTTTTTCAATCTTACTGGGCCTTATTCTTTCTGAAATTCAGTCAAATTGGCTCTCTCTGTTCATCATAGATGGCACTATATCTCCAGTCTCCATGCCTTTGTGTTGAGAATCCACAGGTCTTGAATATACTTCTTCCTTACCTCTACCTCATAGAGGTTTTCTCTTATTTTCTTGTTTTAATATTATTAATTTTATTCTGAAATTTAGAAGTAAAACTAGCATTTCCATAACAGTAGAATAAGAAAAAGAGATGATTGTACATCAAATTGAAAATTGATTATATACCACTTGCTGTTCCTTTTAAATATATAATAGTTATCATTAACAATCATTTTGTTCATGAAAACTTTCTTGATCTTCCCAGTTGGTTATGTCTTCCCTTTCAAATGAGCTAGCCATCTATTACTTGTATATTTTTAATTTATTCATTCTGTATTGATGCTATAAATGTAAATGTAAGTGTATATGTTTATATGTCTGTCTCCCCATTAGAATATAAGCTCATTACAAGTAGGAATTGTTTTATTCTTTATACTTGTATCTCCAGTGCCTAGCCTGAGATTTAATAAATGATTGTTGATTGAGTGATCTGTGAAAATTTCTTTCATTATTCCAGCCACAATAATACCATCTCTTTTCTTCTATAGTACTTAGAGTTTATTACATCTTCACTTCTATCTCCAAATCTTTTGTTGCCAAATATGTGAACTTATTTTGTGATAGTGATTTGTCAAGCATTGTACAAGATAGTATACATCAGGGAATCTGAACCCTTACCTTCCCAGCTCTGAGTCTACGAGAAGTCACCCAGATTCTATTATTTACTGTGTTTTAATTATCTTATGAACTATTTATCTCTCTAACTAGCTTATATGTTCCTTGAGGAAAGAAGTCATTTTATTTTTCACTCATACTGTTTCCAACTCCTTGACTAGCATAAGGCTGAGTAATCATTAGATGATTAATAAATACTTATCGATTGATGGATTATTGCCTGAAATACATAGTTTGCATTCTGACAATAAAATAGTCACAGAGAAGAAAAACAAAATATTTGTTTCTTGCCATATAAGGAGAAATGTTTACTGTCTAGCTTGACCTCAAGGTGCTGCCCTCTTAGCCTCTAAGATTGTTTTGTTTATTTTAAGTGGAGCACAAATGTCACTTTTGAGTCCATGAAATATTACACTAGGTCTTTTCTCTCTGTCTCTGCTCAGTTTTAATGGGATATAAACAACTCTGAGTGTTCCAATAATTTCAGTTCTTCCAAAGAATCAATATCACCAATATTTGCCTTCTTACAGCTAACCAGTTTCCTGTACTATACATTTATGATAACAGGGAGTACGCATTTCAAAACACTAGGCTAAGAGGGTAGAGCAGCAGAACCTAACCAGTCCTAACTGAAAATAGTAAGTGCTGTGCTTACAGATGTGCCATCTAGGTACTGTTTCCTCTTCTATATAGTTTTGGTTTGTGGTCAATAGTCAATAAACATTTATTAAGTGATTACTATTGTGCCAGGCACTGTGCCAAGCAATAGGGATGCAATCTAATGAGGGAGACAATAAACAAATATATGCAAACAAGCTATATACACAATAGGAAATAAGAATAAGGAATAAGAAATAAGAGAGAGAAAATGAAAGCATTAAAATTAAGAGGGGTTGGCAAAAATTTTCTGTAGAAAGCTGAATTTTACTTGCAACCAGGGAATCCAGTAGGTAGAAATGAAGGTGAAGAGTATTTCAAATAAGGGAAACAGTCAGAGAAAATGCTCAGAGCCAAGAAATGGACTATACTGGTCATAGGACAACAAGAAGGCCAGTGTCACTGGGTTAAAGAGGATGAGAATATTGGAAAGGTAAGGCAGGGCTAGCTTATGAAGGGCTTTAAATGTTAAACAGAAGATTTTGCATTTCATCCTGGAAGTTTAGGGAGTTAATGGAATTTGGGGTGTGTGTGTGTGTGTGTGTGTGTGTGTGTGTGTGTGTGTGTGTGTGTGTGTGAAGAGAGGCTATGACATGTTTAGACCTAATCTTTAGGAAAATCTTCAGGCAGGCAGACCCACTAGCAGGTTATTGCACCAGGACACTTGATAAGGGCATTTACCAGAGGAAAGTGGTATAGTTGAAATATGTCACAAAGGTAAAATCCACAAGCCTTGACAACAGCTTGGATATGGAGGGTGAGAGATAGAGAAGAGTTGAAGATAACTCCTAAACTGTGAACCTGAGGGATTGGTGGGGCTGATGGCAAGGGAAGGTAAAACAATGTAAGGGTTTAGGGGGAAAGGTAATTAGTTTGGTGTGGATATGTAGCATTTAAATGTAGTAAACAGTACAGAGGGAGAAGATAAATGGTCCAGAATCCTATGGGATATCAACAATCCTATAAAACATGCTATCCCTTAGACGGTATGATCTGCATCATCTCCAGCAAAGAAGACTGAGGAGCAATCAGATTGGTTAGGAAGAAAAACAGGAGAAAATGATATCCCAAAAACCTGTGGGGAAGAGAGCATCAAGGAAGAAAGGGTGATCAGTACTGTCAAAGGTTGTAGAGAGACTGACAATGATGAAGATTGAGATGAAGATTGGCAATTATCAATCATTGTAAATATTGGTTACTTTGGAGAGAGTAGTTTCAATGGAATGATGAGATCAGAACCTGAATTAAGAGTTTAAGAAGAGAGGGAGAGGAGAGAAAGTAAAGACACATATCATAGATGACCTTTTCAAAGAGTTTAGCCACAAAGGGCAGAAGAAATATAGGATAATAGCTACTGGGGATGAAAGGATCAAGGGAGGATTTTTTGAGGATAGGGGAGATTTGGGTGTTCTTGTAGATAGTGGGGAAGGAATTACTAGACACGGAAAGATTGAAAATAATAGAGTGTGGATGACAGAAGGGACAATCTGTGGGAAAAGACAGAATGAAATGGGATCACTTGTTGAGGAGGAGGGATGCACTTTGCAAGGAGTAAGTCCACCTCTTTATGTGTGACAGAAGGCATCTGACTGATAAAATATGGAAGAGGGGAGAGAAAGGAGCTCATGGCAAGTGGCTTCTTTTTTTCTGTAAAATATGAAAATTTCTCAGCTGAGATGGTGGCAGGAAGGGGAAGTACAGGAGGTTTGAGCAGGGATTAAAAGGCATGGAAGAGCCTTTGTAGAGAGTGGGATAATGAGTTGATGAGGGAGGAACAGTGTTATGGTACAAATAATCTAGCTTCTCTGACTCCTGCAAATTCAGGACTCATTCCTCTCCTATCTCCTCACCTCAGAAAATTAATGTATATCTTGCCTAGGCCACATCAGACTCCAAAACAAGACTCCTCTGACCTTTCCCAATAAAGAATAATAATGTTAACCACAATAATTCACTTTTATAATGTATTTTAAAGTTTGAAGAACTTATTTAAAGCATCTCATTAAAGACATAACAATCATCCTGTAAAGTAGGTATGGTAATTATGCCCATTTTATAGATAAAGAAAACTAAGGCTCATGAAATTAATTGACTTCACTGGCATAATGACCAATCAGTGACATAATAAGCATATATTTAATACCTATTCTGTGAGAGGAACTATGCTAATAAGTGCCTGAGGTGGGATTTGATTCTCTTTTCCTGAATCTAACAAACCTTTCTTTTCCCTTAAATCTTTTAATTATTGATATTGCCAGAACTAAAACTTGGAGGAAGGGGTTGTATGCTAAGGTGGCATATAGAATGGGTGATTACCTTGCCTGGCTAGAAAATATCCATCCTTCCATTGAGTTGTAGTGGTGGCACCCAAAATCAGTTGCATGGCAGTCAGACGACCTACTCCTTGTGTGGTCATGAGCAAGTCACTTAACCTCTCTGGATATTAGTTTAGGCATCTGTTAAATGTGAGTGTGGTTTGCATTCAGAGGTCTATTGTCTTTACAAAGGGACATGATGGTCCTGCTAATCTCTGTACAGGTCAGGCTACAGCTCACCTGTTCTGTAGGTACTGTTCTAGGTACTACTTTTAGAAACAGTATTGGTAAGTGGGAGAATATCTTGATGAAGGTAACTGACATGGTAAAGGGCATCAAGATCATGCCACTTGAAGACTGCTGGGAAGAATGAGAGATTTCTGCCATGAAAAGAGGATATTTAGGAAGGATATCTTCAAGTATTCAGTGGGATGTCACATGAAAGAAGGATCAAAGATACTCAGGCACAGAAGGCAAAGGTAAATAGGAGTGTTCAATATGAGTTACAGAGGAACAAAACAGAGCTTAATAGAGGCTACCTAATATTCAATGCTGTCCCAAATTAGAATAGACTCTGTTGAAAAATAGTGGGTTCCCCATTATTGAAGATATTTCAAGTACAGTTTGCATGATTACTCATCAAGTTTTGCTTGATGGGGTGGGATCTTGTTTCAATAAAGTAAATTTGGACTAAATGGATTTTGAAGCCCTTTCCAATTTAATGATTCTGTCTTGTATGTCGCTTGCTGACTCAACTTTATTGCTTGTGGCTCCAATCACTGGAGAGGTTCCGGAATTATGGAAGGCCATGGGCACTAGTGGGAAGAATACTAAGAGTCAGAAGATCAGATTTCTTATCTCTACCTACTACTAATTTGCCACGTGACTTATCCCCCAGTCTTAGTTTCTTCACCGATGCAATAAAGGAGTCAGAATAAATGACCTCTGACCAAGATCACTTCCAGCTCAAAAATTTTGTCCTATAAAGGACCATAATAACTAAAGTATGGATATTATAAATAGGTACATTTTCACCAGATCTTAAAATGTCATCCCCTTGAAAACTGAGTGACTTGAATTTAAGATAGGGAAAAGAATATACTATTTGATATGAAGGGGAGTAAATTACCACTGGGCAGTTAGGTGGTCCGATGGATAGAGTGCTAGGCATCATCTTCCTGAATGAAAATCTGGCTCAGACACTTAGAGTTGTATGACCCTGAGCAAATCATTTAACTCTGCCTCCATTTCCTTATTTGTGAAATGAATAGGAGAAGAAAATGACAAATCACTTGAGTATCTTTGCAAGAAAAACCCAAATGACATCCTGAAGAGTTGGACATGATTGAAAAACAACTGAAGTACAACAAAATAACATCTCATGAAGAAATATATTTGAAAAAACAACCACAACTATCTACCTAGTTTGTACCTACATGTGTACATGTTATATACATACATATATATTCAAAAAATAGATAAATTCATAGACAATGTAGATCCACTACTAGATATTAAAGAAAGTCAATGTATTTTGAAGACATAACTAATTTCTGAAGTAAATATCAAGATAAAAAGAACTACCCCTTTCCAAAAACCTTTTATCTGGACTTCTAACTAAGAGTACAAGAATGAGCTAGAGGGACCACATATATGACATGTATCTGTTTTACTATTTTATATCCTTAGGAAGTCTCCTGAACGTGGCTGATGTTTGAGGGAGGATTTGAACCCTATATTTTACTGAACCCCATCAATACCCTAGCCATTCTTCTATGCTGAGGAAGAGAATAGTCATGTTGTTTTCTTAGCTGCTAAACTGAGGTGTGGAATGTGTGTTAGTAATCCAGCCTCCTTCTCACCTTAAGAATAGTCTCGGTTTTCTGCATATCACTGAGCCATTGCATTAGGAAGACTATGATTCTCTCATTCTAACCTGGCCCTCAGGAAGTGCAGGAGTCAGAATTGAGAATGAGTGTGGAGGGAAGGATTGTTTATTTTTGAAGGTAGAATTTTTAAAATATTTAGCAAGTTAAAAAAATGTTCCTATACCAATATGCATCATTCCATGTATTTTTAGGGACTGGCAGATACCAAAAAAATGTAAAATGATACAGTGTTAATTTTTAATAAATCTTCCCAGAATAAATATAATAACTCATCCATGAAGGATGACTGTGTTTCTTTCACTTATGAAGAGACCTTGATAATATATTAATGAACAGCATAGTGCTTACCCTTCAAGGGTGACATACCCCATATATATGCAAAGAGCCCTATCACCCCACACTGAACTTTGGATAATGTCCAAACCTCTTTCCTCTCTTCCTGTTTCAAAGGTGTTTGCTCTGGAACTGCATGGCAATAAATATTAGTGCCTAGAGGTGGAAGAATCTAACTACATGTCAGTGATTAATCAATTAATCCATTACTATTGATCACCAGCATGTTCTATTTATTTCATTATGAAGTCTAAAGAGTAATCCGGAGCAATTAAAAACAAAGACATCTGATAGTTTGGGGTAATTGAATTTGTGAATTTATTAGCTTGCATTCATTTACTCCCAATGCCAGGAATTAATATTTCATGTTACTCTTTTAGATGTGAGAAGGCTTTTGGGGGCCTTTTAATTAAGGTACAAAAAGCTTCATGGAAAGGAACCCCCTCAAAGCTGAAGGCTTTTGAAATAGTCATGCCTCTACTGACAACAAAGAGGATTCATTCCAGTGACACCCTCTTTGTCACAAGTTCATATCCTGAAGTGAGAATAGTACGGAAAGCATGGGGGTCCATTTCAGTATGTCAGCTAAGTGTGACTATGGTGAGAAGAGACTGATAACTGATTGGAGGTGAGAGATAAAGGAGAGAGAAGAGTCAGATAACACAAAGGTTTCAAATATGAGATGCTGAGTGAATATTAGTGACATTGACCAAAAGAGTGATATTAGATAGATGTAGGAGCATATTTGAGCAGGGCACTTTGTGGGACGGATGGGTTTCAGAAGAATTTACAGTTGATAGGGGATGGAGATACAAATACAATGAATGAAACAATTCCTAATAGAATATAATTTCCCATGGCATCTCAAACCAATTACTTCTCAAATATACATTCTTGTGACCCTGCCTGGAACAAAGTAGGTGTTTAATATATAATTAAGTGATTGAGACATTGATATAGACAGCTGAAGTTCATGGGATCATAGGATCACTGGTTCAGACTTGGAAGGGACTTTAGAGGTTGTTGTGCTCTACCACTCCATCTTATGGTTGAGCAAACTAAGGGCCAGAGACATGAAGTGACAGTGTCATAAAGGTAATGAATCTCTGAAGCAGGATTCAAATGTGAGTCTTTCAGACTTCAAGACCAATGCTCAAGCCACTGCATTCTTTTCAAGAAAAATGTATCATAGGTAGGATTTGAACCCATACCTCCAAGAAGAAACCATATGCTGTGAATCCAAATCTCAGAAGAGAGATCAGAACTAAATACATAGATCTGAAAATTGTCTTCAAAATGTTCAGTTGATGTTTTGAAAGTGAATTACATCATGAAAGAATGGAGAAGAAAGAGAAATACAAGGGCAGAAACTTGGGAAATACTCGCCTTAAGTGGTTAGAGATATGATAAACAGAGAAAGAATAATTCAGGAAATTTGAACTTGTTAAGAGTAGTAAGCTTGATAGGGTGACATCTCTACAGCTAAAAGAAGAGAGAATATCAGAAGGAGAAGGCTGTCATAGAATCATAGGCTTGGATCCAGAAAGGACATCAGGATCCAAGTAGTCTAACTTTCTTATTGTACATCTGAACATACTGAGGTCCAATGACCTGCTCAATATCACACAAGTAGTAAAAATTGGAGGGAGGATTTGAACCTAAGTTGTTTGAATCAAGAGGCAGTGATCTTTCCATTTTACTGTGATCAAATGTATTAAATGCTCTACTTTTCAAGAAGGATGAGAATTGAGAAAAAAATCACTAAATTTGATAAGTGAGAGGTCATTGATGAACTTTGAGAGGTAGTTCTGTGATTTTCTTGCATCTCTCTCATATCTCTTTCCAATTTTTCCTCTACTTCTCTTACTTGATTTTCAAATCCTTTTTGAGCTCTTCCATGACCTGAGACCATTTCATATTTTTCTTAGAGGCTTTGGATGCAGGAGCTTTGTCTTTGCTGTCTTCTTCTGGTTATATGTTTTTGTCTTCTTCATCACCAATGATGTTAGAAAATACTTCTTCACCAAGAAAGTAAAAATCTATAGACATATAGTCTGTTTCTTCTCCCCAACTCCTGTTCACTCATTTCCCCAGCCAATTACTTGACTTTTGAGCTATTTTAAGTGGAAGGATCCAGAAGCAGCTTCTGCTTCCAGAGGGGTTACCACCACCCTGGGTCTGTGACTGGGGCTGGATCATATTCCCCTTTCCACCAAGTGAGAGACCCTTCCCACTGACCTCAGAAGCTGTCATTAGCATTTGTGGATTGAGAAGTCTGAAATCCACAGCAGCTGTCAAAGATTCCCTCCCCTAAGGCCTGCTCCCACTCTATTCCCCCTGGTGTGACCCACACCAAACTGTGCTCCACTCCCAACCTGGTACATTAGACTCTTCCAATTGGCTTTCTGGATTTTCTTGGGCTAGACATTTGCATCAGTCTGTTATTTTGTGGCTTCTGCTGCTCTAGAATTTGTTTAGAGTAATTTTTACAGGTTTTTTGAGGGGTTTTGGAAGGAGACCTACAGCAGATCCTTGCTTCTAATCTGCCCCTCCTAGATATTTTCAATGAAATAGTCATGAAGGGAAACCAAGTTGCAAGAAACTGAAGAAAGAAACTGATGAATGGGATGATGTTGGAAACCAGAGTTAAAAAAGGATTTAGGGACATAATGTTCTGAACTCTACTCCATGTAGAGACTTCTCTCCCCTCAGTGAACTTTGACTAGAAAATTGGAGCTCAGTACAGATTTGTCCTCATTTTCCACCACTCAGGGGGTCAAGAATTGTCATGTTTTCCTCATCTCTGTTTCCCCAATTGTTTCCTATCGAATATCACAAGAGAAAAGGACCAAAAATTGGCATGGTAATTTTAAAGTTAACCAGTACTTAGGGGATGGTAAATGGGATGGGCAAGAGAGTGGGTGATGGAATATAAATTCATCTTAGATGTTATTGAAGTAAAACATTTTCAGGGGACAACAACAAGAACAGTTTTAATGGCCTTTCCTACAAAGATAGTAAATGTTACTATTGTATCATTAAGAGGTCATATAATCTTGAAATGACATTTTAGCTGATATTCTTTAAGGTATCTGTAAGAGATGTGAAAATTTAATTATTATTCTAAAAGACCACTAAGAATTATAGTTAAAGAGAGTCCAGAGAAAAAAAATAAAAGGACTAATTTCTTAAGAGAGCTGAGTCTAATCCTGATCATGAAGAATCAGGAAGAGAGTTCTTGAGAAGAGAATGTAATTGGTATTCTGGGAGAACTGGATTGTGGGATCTGTGTTTAGAACTGAGGAGAAGTCATCAGTTAATGATGCGTAAAGGTGAATTTGGATATGGTCTTTCCCATAGCTGATACATTATAAAGAAGTCTATAACTCTTCATTGTTGATTATGCAAGTATAGCCAATAACCTTGATGTTTATTTAAGCTTAGGAGATTGAGGAGTTTGAGTAGAGAAAGACAAGAAAAACTTTATTACAAAACAAATTTCTCCAGGCTTAATGATATGAATAAGTATTATTTAATAAACTAGAGTAGGAAGTGATTGATTTAGTAATAAAAAGATGAT
Organism: Potorous gilbertii; assembly: GCA_028658325.1. Classification (NCBI taxonomy): domain Eukaryota; kingdom Metazoa; phylum Chordata; class Mammalia; order Diprotodontia; family Potoroidae; genus Potorous; species Potorous gilbertii. The sequence continues at coordinate 674,582,091 of CM053769.1, read as the reverse complement.
ACAACTTTTAGAAATAATAAGGAAATGTCAAGATATATCCCTGATTATTTTTGAACCTGGGATGAAAATGAATAAGGACAATGAACTCATTTCAAGTAGGGAGAGAAGTTATCATTCTGAATGAGGTGTGATATTATGGTCCTGTGACAAAACCCAAAACCCCAACCAAACAAAACATGGCAGTTTTCAATGCAGTGACAGAAATTTGACCCTGGTTCACTTCACTTTCTCTTTTGCTGAAGTTATAGAGACACTCCTAATTACAAATACCCCTATCTTGTGTTTTCCTTTTGGAAACTTATAGGATGAAAAAAATAGTGAAATTATTTGCACCTAAACTTCCTTAATATGAATGAATAAGCAAATGAATACACTACACACAAACCATTAGTCACAATACTAACACACAACCCATTTCATAGCAATAATTCAGAGAACAGAGAACAATAAAGTAATGGTTGATATTTTAACAGTAAGAATTTATGTTGGACATGAAAAAGTTTTGGTGTTTTTTATTTATATTGTTATATATGATTTATTTTAAAAAATAAATTTCACCAATTTTCTTTTTACATTATGAGAATTTCTTTCAGTATCTTTTTTCCTTTCAGTCCCAAAGAGACATCTCATATAAAAATATATTTTTAGAGAAAAAAAAGAGCAAGAAAAATAAGTGAAAATATCACCAAACTTAATATCTGTAATACATTACACTAGTGGGAATTCTACCTGTGCAGTGGAGTAGGGTTGGGATATATTGTCATATTCCCCCTTTGTTCTTCTAGATCCCAGGAAGACGTCACAACACTTTTGTGATGGAATATAGTAGCCAACTCTTATTCTTTTATCTATGTATACAAGTGAACAGTACAAACTATGGAGATGTGAAGCCATATCACTTTTCATGGTCATCCACAGGTCAGGTTGTTATCCTAATGATTCCAACTCCCCTAGACTGACAACCAGGCCTAGGCCTAGGCCAGGTTCAGAGGATTGGGCTACACTTACGAGTTTCTATCCCTGGGATAATGGAATAAATTTCTGGTTTGCATTGAGCCATTAGTGAAGGGAATTATTGCTGTTGATGAGCTTTCTTGCTTTCTACTTTAGTTAAATTGTTTTGGTCTTCCTTGTGATATGAAGTCATATGACTGATATGTGGATTGGGGATCTGTGCATTATTGTACTATTTTTGAGGCCAAATCCAAATAGATTCTCAAGGTAGCAATTTAGGGTACTGTTATGTTAGAAATGATGAAGTGCTAGGAGTTTGGGGTGGAGGAGGCAGGGAAGATGGGTCAACTTCCCTAGCTGATCAATTCCTAGTGATGAAGATTTCTGGAATCTCACTGAACCTACTATTGGCACCTTTTCCTTTGCCTCAGGCCAAGATGGTAAATGATGACACTTATCTGATCACAAGCATCCACTTGGCTCCTGATCATATTTATATCTGAAGCCTTGGTCCTACATCTGATCCTGGTAGTGAGACCAGTACCTCAGGTTCTTGTCCTGGTGACGAGAGCTGCCTTGCATCTGGGTGATTATGGAGAGATCAAGTCTTTTCATGAACAATTCGGTGATTGAGCACAGAATAAGCACAATATCATAGGTTCCAGAATGAGAAACCTTTCAAAGTCAGTCTCTGAGTGAGAACATGGTACTCAGCCTTTCTGGATCTAGGGTTCTGAAAGATTAACTGTTTCCCTCCATCCTATCCTGCTCCCCATTTATTCTATTCTCTCTTTAGACCCTGTTCCTCCTCAAAAGTGTTTCCTTCTAATCACCACCTCCTCCCATTTGCCCTCCTTTCTATCACCCCCTGTATCCACTTACCTCCTACTTTTCTGTAGTGTAAAATAGAGTAGTAGAGATTCTGGTTTCCCATTTTTGATTCTGGAAGCCAAGATGGCAGAGTGATCAGTAATTGCAATCTCCCTCCTCTTGTTGACCTTGACCAGTCCAGAGTTTATTTCCCCAGAAAAAAACCCTGGAACAGTGGGAGCAGCAGAATGGGTAAACAGACTCTCAGTCCATGAGGCTAGAAAGATCCCTAAGGAGGGTTCCTCTTGCTGTGGCCAAAGGGGACCAGTTCAGGATCAGAGCTGTCCTAGACAGTCCCACCTCAACAAACTGGGTGAGGACCCTGAACCCCAGGCAGGTGAAGGCAGCAAATGCCAACACCAGGACTGCAGGTGTGCCTCAGCAACCCAGTGGAATCCAGAAGATGCTAGCGCATAAAGCTGAGCTTGCTTACACTCTAGCTCAGCAGAGGAGCCTCCAGTGTCCAGACTACTCTTCCCATACACTTAATGTGCTACCTCCAGGGTAACTGCAGGGAAACCCAAAAAAACCTAACCAGCCTCTGCTTCCAAACACCATTCAGCTCAGCACCAGGTAAGCTGCAGCATTTAATTTCTAGCTGAAAGAACCAGAGGCCAAAACCCAAAACGTCTCAAGTTTTAGGCACAAAAAGTCTCAAGTTTTAGGCACAAAAACTGTGGGACAGTGCTCCCTCTGCCGTGGACACAGAAATCTACCTTAAAAGTCAGGAAAAGGATTATTATCATGAGTGAAAAGCAAAGAAGGAAAGGAAAGACCATAGAATCTTTCTATGGGGACAAGGACCAAAGCACAAACACCAAAGAGGTCAGCCTTGGGACTGTACTCCCATCTGACACTTCAGAAGGGAATACGAGCTGGTCAGAAGAGCAAAGAACCTTCTTGGAAGAGCTCTGGAAGGATTTTAAAACCCAAATTAGAGAAATAGAAGAAAAACTGACCAATGATTTTAAAAATACAAAAAGAGAATTCATTGAAGAGAACAGTTCCTTTAAAAGGAAAATTGGACAAATGGAAAAGGAAATAAAACCTAACTGGTGAAAATAACTCTTTAAAGGAACAATTGAACAGATGGAAAAGGAGATGCAAAAGTTAACTGAAAAAAGTAATTTGATAAAAATTAGAACCGAGCAAGTAGAAGCTAATGAATCTGTGAGATGTCAAGAATCAGCTGAACAGAATCTAAAGAATGAAAAGTTAGAAGAAAATGAAAAATACCTAATTAAAAAAAACTGACCTGGAAAATAGATCCAAGAGAGAAAATCGAAGAATTATTGGGCTACCAGAAAGGCATGATGAAAAAAAGAGCCTCGAAAATGTCATCCAATAAGTCATCAAGGAAAATTGCCCAGAAATCCTAGACCCAGAGGGCAAAATCGTCATTGAAAGAATCCACGGTTCACCTCCTGAAAGGGACCCCAAACTAAAAACACCAAGGAATATCATTGTCAAGTTCTAGAACTGTCAAGTGAAGGAAAAAATATTCCAGGCAGCCAGAAAGAAACAATTCAAATATTGAGGAGCTACAGTCAGGATCACACAGGATCTTGCAGCGTCTACATTAAAATATTGAAGGAATTGGAATATGATATTCTGTAAGGCAAAGGAGTTAGGACTACAACCAAGGATTAATTACCCAACAAAGTAGAGCACAATATTTCAGACAAGGAAATGGACATTCAATGAAATAAGGAATTTCTAGAACTTCCTGATGAGAAGGCCAGAACACAAAAGAAAATTTGATCTTCAAATGCAGGTCTCAAGAAAGGCACAAAAATGTAAATGGGAAAAAAAATCTTTGTTACACAATATGAGCAAGCTCTTTACATTCCTATAAGGGAAGATGATACCTGTTAATCTTGAGAATTAGATATTTATTATGAAATGTAAAAGGGATATACATAGATAGAGGGAGTGGGTATAAATTAAATGATGTGATGAAAACAAAAGTGATTGAAGGGAGTGAAGAAATTGTAATGGGAGATGTGAAAAGGAGATTGGAAAAAAAATTCCATCATAGGAAGAGGCACAAAAATATATTACAGTAGAGGGAAAGAGGGGAGGGAGATGACTATTTTTGGAGAGGTACTCTCATCTGATTGGATTCAAGGAGGATACAACAAACTCAGTTAAGTATAGAAATACACTAGCTCTATAGGCAATAGGAGGGGAAGGGGGAAAGAAAAGGGAGAGGAGTCTAAAAGGGAGGGAAGAAGTAATAAAAGAAAAGGGGATTAAAAGCAAGGGAGCTGAAAGAACTGAGGGAAGACTGAAGGGAGGAGGTGGTCAAAAATTAAAACTCTACTGGGGAGGGGAAGGGAGAATTAAAAGAATAAACAAAGGGAAAGGGGATGCAGGGAAAGACTCAAATGATAATGATAACTGTGAATGTGAATGGGATGAACTCTCCCATAAAATGATGATGGATAACAGAATAGATCAAAGACCATAATCCAACAACATGTTGTTTACGAGAAACAAATAAGAAAAGGGGAGATACACATAGGGTAAAGGTAAAAAGCTGGAGCAGAATTTATTGTGCTTCAGCTGATGTAAAAAAAGTAGGGCTAGCAATCCTAATCTTGAACAAAGCAAAAGCAGAATTAGATCTAATGAAAAGTGATAAGGAAGGAAACTATATTCTGCTAAAAGGCACCACTGACAACAAAGCAAATTCACTACTAAACAGATATGCTCCAAGTGGTATAGCATCCAAATTCTTTGAGGAGAAGTTAAGGGAGTTATAAGAAGAAATAGACAGTAAAAATATATTAGTGGGGGACCTCAACCTCCACATCTCTGAACTTGATAACTCTGACTTCAAAATAAACAAGAAAGAAGTTAAGAAGGGGAACAGAACTTTAGATAAGGTAGATATGATAAATCTCTGGAGAAAATTGAATAAGGATAGAAAGGAATACACTTTTTTCTCAGTGCTACATGGCATATATACGAAAATTGACAATGTACTAGGCCACAAAAACCTCACAATCCAGTACAGACAGAGATAGTCAATGCATTATTCTCAGACCATAATGCAATAAAACATAGGAATAAATGGAACTTTCCATAAAATAATAAGCAGTATCTCCCTAAAACCTTCAGCAAGCAATATATGCAATGGGGATAAGCCAGATACATTTCCAATAAGTCAGAGGTGAAACAAGGATATCCATTATCACCACTATTATTCAATATGGTGCTAGAAATATTAGCTGTAGCAATAAGGGAAGAAAAAGAAATTGAAGGAATTAGAGTAGGCAAGAAAAAAACTAAGTTATCACTCTTTGCAGATGATATGATGATATACATAGAGTAACCCAGAGAATCAAGTTTAAAACTACTTGAATAAACAACTTTGGCCAAGTTGCAAGTTACAAAATAAACCTACACAAATCTTCTGCATTTCTATATATTACTAACAAAGCCCAACAGCCAGAAATAGAAATAGAAATCCAATTTAAAACTCTGGTAGACACGATGAAATATTTGGGAATCTACTTGCCAAAACAAACTCAGGGACTATATGAACATAATTGCAAAAAACTTTTTGCACAAATAAAGTCGATCTAAGTAAGTGGAAAAACATCAGTTGCTGGTATGTAGGCCAAGCCAATATAATAAAAATGACAATTCTACCTAAATTAACTTATTTATTTAGTGCCATACAAATCAAAATATCAGATAATTATTTTATAGAGCTAGAAAAAATAATATCAATATTCATCTGGAAGAAGAAAAAGTCCAGAATATCAAGGGAACTAATGAAAAGAAATGCTAGGGAAGGAGGCCTACCAGATCTCAAATTGCATTATAAGGCAGCAATTATCAAAACGACTTGGTGCTGGCTAAGAAACAGATGGATAGACCAGTGGAATAGGTTAGGTACTCAAGACACAGTGGTCAATGAATATAGCAATCTACTGTTTGATAAACCCATGGACCCCAGCTTCTGGGATAAGAACTCACTGTTTGACAAAAATTGTTGGGAAAACTGGATAACAGTATGGCAGAAACTAGGCATTGACCAATGCTTGACACTGTACATAAGAATAAATTCCCAATGGGTACGTGATTTAGGTATAAAGACTGACACTATAAACAAATTAGTGGAGCAACGAATAGGGTATTTATCAGATTTATGGAGAAGGGAAGAATTTTTGACTTAAACGAGATAAAAAAACATTATGAAGTGCAAAATAGATAATTTTGATTACATTAAATTGAAAAGTTTTTGCACAAACAAACCCAATGCAACCAAGATCAGAAGGGAAGCAGAAAACTGGGAAAGAATTTTTACAACTGGTGTCTGTGATAAAGGTCTCATTTCTAAAATATATAGAGAATTGAATCAATAGTAAAAGAGTACAATTGATAAATGGTCAAAAGATATGAACAGGCACTTTTCAGAGGAAGAAATCAAAACTATCTATTGTTGTATGAAAAAATGCTCTAAATTACTATTGATTAGGGATACGCAAATCAAAACAACGCTGAGATACCACATCACACCTATCAGATTGGTAACATGACAAAACACGATGATGACAAATGTTGGAGAGGATGTGGAAGAGTTGGAACACTAATTCATTGTTGGTGGAGGGGGAGGGAAAAATCTAAGTTATATGGAAGTGATTGTAGAACTCTGAAAACAAATAATATAAAACATAGTTTCATACAAAATTGAGTATGCATGTTATTCCCTCTTTACAGCAAATATGATGAGACAATGGTTCATTCATTCCCTCTCACTTCCTCCCTCCATTGAAAAAGCTTTTTTGATCATGGATTTCAGATAGTTTGATAATTTTTAAATTTTCTCTCCTGGATCTATTTTTCAGGTCAACTGTTTTTACAATGAGACATTTCAAATTGTCTTCTATTTTTTCATTCTTTTGATTTTGTTTTATAATTTCTTGATTTTTTCATAGTCATTAGCTACCATCTGCTCCATTCTAATGTTTAAGGAATTATTTTCTTCAGTGGACTTTTGGACCTCCTTTTTCCATATGGCCAATTGTACTTTTTAAGGCATTCTTCTCCTTATTATGTTTTTGGACCTCCTCTGCCATTTGAGTCAGTTTTTTTTTAAGTTGTTATTTTCTTCAGCATTTTTTTGCATCTCATTTAGCAGGCAGTTGACTCATTTTTCATGATTTTCTTGCATCACTCTCATTTTCCTTCCCAATTTTTCCTCTTCATTTTCTAAATACATTTTGAGCTGTTCCATGGTCTGAGATCAATTCATTTTTTTTTACAGGCTTTTGGCATAGGGACTTTATCTTTGTTGTCTTCTTCCACTTGTATGTTTTGATCTTCCTTGTCACCAAAGTACGATTCTATAGTCTGATTTTTTCCTGTTTTTACTCATTTTCCCAGTCAACTACTTGACTTTTGAACTCTTTGTCAAGGTAGTTCTCTGCTTCCAGGAGCATGGGATGTGTACTGACAGCTGCTCCATCACCCACAATCTGGACCTAGAGCTCTGGAAACAGTCACTGCTGCTGCTGCTGCTGTATATAGAGGAAAGCATAGTTTGGCCTGATAACATATCAATTTTGTTTGACAATTCTATTGAGGGGAAAATGAATCTTTTAGAGGCATGAACGTGAGAGTAACTTATCCTTTTTTTTTTTTTACTAGTTTCATATTCTCATGAGTTGAGAAAGCCCAAGGCTAATATTTGTAGTATAAATGATCTATTAAAGTCATTGTTGTCTCCAGCCACTTCTTGCTATTTCCCAACAGAAATTTCTTTCACTAATTAATGTTAAGTCTAGAGGTGTTTTTGGACTTTTCTAACCCTGTACCTGTTTAGTCCATCAAGGATTACTGCTTAAAGGTCTAGTACCTAATTCTGGTGACAAATTAGCATGAAACTCAACTTCCTGACTTCTTAATGCATGTACTTATATGAACAAAATCCCTTTGAAGCCAAAGGGAGACCACAACAGCGCAATTACAAAGATGGTATGGGAACCAGAGCAAGAAGAAAGGAAAATGAAGATATAGAAGAAGAAACAGTCTTTGTCTCCAGGGTATTATGAATATTAATTAGATACAAAAAATCAGCATTCAGACCTTATGAGCCTGAAAAGAAAAATGAAAAAACAAAACAAAACAAAACAAAAAATAAATCAAACACTAGAAAGAAACAAAAGTGTTATATGTTAGAAGGATTAATTATGATCAAGTTCCAACAGGTTTTTATCAGATATTTGGCTAGGGATCATAACTTGGTTGGTTTGATAGGGTTTAGGGCCTAGTTGTCTAGGGGTTTGGTAAGAGATCAAAAATTTTGTAGAAACTGAGCCTGGTATAGTAAAATTAGCACCGAGTTCAGAGTCAGAAGTCCTAGACTCTGGCCTTGGTTCTATTACTAAACAGTTTTTTGAACTTAGGCAAATCACTTAACTTTTGCAAAACTCAGTTTCTTCTTTTGTAAAATGAGAATGATACTTGTATTAGTTACCTCAGATTTAATACGAGATCAAATGAAATGACATCTCAAAAAAAAATGGGTTATTGCGAAGCTTAATGTAAATGTCAATTATCCTATTCTCCCAGCAACCCTCCCCCAAAGCCACATACTTCTTAGGTAACTAGTTAAGCAGTGACTTATCCTCCATATATTTCAGACCTGGATGGTGGTTAGGGATGGGCTAGAGTTATGTGAAGGTGCACTATGGCGTGTTGGTAAGTGTAGATGAATACAAATTATCCCATTTGTAAAGTCTCTAATTTGCTCATTTTCTTGGCCTCCAAGGTCCCTACCCTCCCTGCCAATGAAGATGTTAGTCATTCTGCATTAAAGTCACACAGGAATGTCCTGATTAAACAAATCCCCTAGTCCTGCCTTAGATATATTCAGCCAATTAAGGGCTCCAATTGCTCACATTATCACTTGTGTTCTACTTATTGGAAGGCATTATTTTAAATACTCAGAATAGACAGTGGCTGAATGTTCACAAATAGTGTTTTTTAAGTTTTGGGTTTTATTATTTTTTAAGAATCCTTTAATTAGTATCAGGTATGAATAGCAGCATTTCCCAGAAGAGAAAGGGAAAGAAGAGCATTTCCTGAAATAAAAGTGGGGAAATCTTCAAGCCAGACACCTCAGGCAGGAGGTAGCCCCCTTGGTCTCCTAGGAAAGGTTCTAGGCAAGGCTAGACTCCCTTTTCAAAAAGAATGTGAAAATGGAGGAGATTTCTGATAGAGCAGGAGAAGCAGGGAGCTGGCTTGCTGCAGGCACTGCATGAAATAAAAATACTGTTATACTGGAGAATCAAGGAAAGTAGGGGATAGAGCAAAAGGGAACCAGAATTACCCTGAGACATCTAGGCGGATGTGGTCTGGTGTCCATCAGGAAACTTTATTTTTCTTGATAACTTCAGATTATTATAGCTGGAAAGATTTTAGAATTTATCTTCTAGGCTAATGGTCCTCAAACTTTTTGATCTTTGAACTCTTAAAATGTTGAGAACCACCCTCCCCAAGAACTTTGTTTCATGTGGGTTAAATATATCAATACTTACCATTTTTGAGAGTTTTGAAAAAAGCTTTTAATATTTTTAAATTACTATCACTTGGTTTTCAAGGCATGTTGTAGCAAATTAAAACAGTTAAGCAAAAATTCAGTTGCCTCATCTTAAAGTATATGCAAAGCTTCTTATCTATAGGACTCCCATAATTCTCTACTAAAAGTAAAATATCAGAAATTTACTTTCTCTCCTTCTTACCCTATACCATTGAATGAAAAAAGAAAAGCAAATTTCTTGCAAAAAATACAATCAATCAAAATAAATAATTTTTAATGTCTGCATGCAAATTATGTTTACATATGTGTGTGTATTTCTGCATCTATATACATATATGTGTGTGCATGCATGTGTATATGATTCTGTACCTCAGATCCATCAGCTCTCTGTGATAGATTACATATTGTATCATCAGTCCTCTGAAATCATGAATGGTAATTGCATTGCTTATAGTTCCTTCAGCTTTCAAAACTGTTTCTTTTACAGTGTTGTTGTTACTGTACAAATTGTTCTCCAGGTTCTGCACATTTCATTCTTCATCAGTATACAAAGTTCTCAAAATTGTTCATTTTTATAATATTACTATAATAGCATCCACGGTTCTTTGGCTCTACTTCGTTCTGTGGTCTTTTGTGTACAGAACTCTTTACAGCAGCTTTCTGTAGTGGCAAAATAACAGCAGCAGAAATAACAAACTGTAAGCTATTGCAATGTCTATCAATTGAGAAATAGCTGAATAAATTGTGGCATATAAATTTGATTAAATACTATTTTTCTTTATGAAATGAGGGAATAGATGATTTCAAAATGACATATGAGACACACTGTAATAGGAATGAAAACATCTTAGCAGTATTGTGAAAATAGTTTTGATTTTGTGGATCCTTTGAAAAGATTGCGTGAATTCCTGAGAATCTGCAGATGACACTTTGACAATCACTGCTCTAGATGGATTCCTTCATTTTACAGATAAAGGAAGGGAAAATGAAAGCAATAAATAAGCACTTTTGTAGTGTCTACGATGTGCCAGGCCCTGTGCCAAGTGATTTTTACAAGTATCATCTCTTTTGATCCACAGAACAACATTGTGAGGTAGGTACTATTATTTTCCCCATTTTATGGTTGAGGCTGCTGAAGCAAATAGAGATTTAGTGACTTACCCAGAGTCGTGAAGCTAGAGAGTATCTGAGGTTGTATTTGAATTCAGGTCTTCCTAACTCTACTCTGTGCCTCCAGTTGTCTCATGAAAAGACTGACTCTGAAGTTTACAGACTGCCCTCTTGAGTGGCCAAGTAGGGATTAGAGAGTGTAGTGTGTTCGTCCTTTGTTGCCAAAGAACACCATTCAATAATGACATCATGACTTGCACTTGACTTTGTTTTGAGTAAGGGAGGGCTGTGCAGGTCACTAGCCTCATTTGTCCTCCAGAGTCATTTGAATCCAATGACCAGATATTCATCAGGATGACTGGAGATGACCCAGGATGAGGCAGTTGGAGTTAAGTGCCTTGCCCAAGGTCACACAGCTAGTGAGTGTCAAGTGTCTGAGGTGAGATTTAAACTCAGATGCTCCTGACTCCTGCACTGGTGGTCTATCCACTCCATCATCTAGCTTCTCCAATAGAGATTAGATAACCCCAGCACAAAGTCTATAAGTTCATCCCCTTTCTTAAAATTTTAATCTTATTTTAAAATTTATTTATTTTAATTTTATTTAATTTTATTAAATTTAATTTAATTTTAATTTTAATTTATTTAACAGAGACAGGCTAGTCTATAACAAACTACCCTTGAAGCTTTTGTCAATATCTCTGGCATGCTTCCAGACTAAGTCACCATTTGGAAACATACAGTAATAACATCTCTATAATTCATGGCTCAGTGGTTGGTGCTATGTGATGACAGTTGTAGTCTAACTGACTACAGAGCTGTAAGAACCAATGATTGGTGAACTAAGTGAACACAAAAGGCTGACACACCTTTCTCTTATTTTCTTTCCTTTATATTTCTAGGCAGCATGAGCTTGTGTGAAGGTCTGAGTAGGAAGATGTCTTTCCTTTACCTTTCCCCATGAGTGCAGATTCATAGCTCCTCCTCCTCCTCCCCATCCTCCTCCTCCTCCTTCTCCTCCTCCTTCTTCTCCTCCTCTTCCTTCTTCTCCTCCTCCTTCTCCTTCTTCTTCTCTTTCTCCCTCCCTCCATCCCTCTCAAATATATATTCCAAAATAGGCATATCCAGGAAGAAACTTGTGAGTTTCACTGATCCAGAGTCACACCTGCAACTGGAAATAGTAGCAGCAGCCACTGGAATAGAAGCCACTAGTGACTGATGACTGTGGAAGCTTCTGCAGACAGATGAGAAAAGACAGTGACCCAAGAAAATTGGTAACTTTAGTAGCATAAACCTTGAAGAAAAAATGCTGTTTGAGGACTCAAGAAATGAACTGATTCAGGGATCTCTGCTCAGTGGCCCAGTCAACACAGAGCTGTATCTAAGGGTCACTTCAAGACAGACCTCCTCAAAAGGAGTAAAAGGACCTTCAAAGTCAGAAGCAGAAGGTACTTCTTTGCCACATGTATTCTCTACATGCCTACCATATTAAGTTTAAGCCCACATTCCTCAGGAACTGTATTACATAAGGTATGAGGGTGTATGCCCCAAGTGTGAGGAGGGATGTTTTGTATGAATGAATGTTTTTCAACTCTTTTTGTTAACTATTCTCAGTAAATCTCTTTTTTAACTGTTAATGGATAACTACTGACTATTATGGGAGAATACAGAATTAGAGATTCATTTATGACAGAGCTAGAAATTCTCAGCTTCTCAGTTATCCTTTGAATCCCAAGTTATCCTTAGAATTCTAAGTTATCCTTAGAATCCCAAGGGGAAAAATAGTGAGTCATCTTCTGGAGCCACATTCATCCAGCTTGTAAATATGAATGTGTTCAGTTGAAGGGAATGGTCCCAGAAGGAATGCTTCATGAGAGGGATTTTTTTGGTTCCCTCATATTTAAGGATCACAGGATTCAATCAAGCATTCAATAACCACATGTTAGGGGCCTCCCAATATGAGCTCCAGAACATAGAAAAGTCTTAGGAAGAATGCACTTTAATTGTTGAGTAAGAGAAGCTTAAAAGAGAAGGAAGGATTCATTTATTTCAAATAAATTCTTAATTTTTAGAAGTCTTATATCTACCTCCCTTAGGACTAATGTTAATTTCCCTGCATCTGTAATTAATATATTTATATCCATTTCCCATATCTTGCTGACTTAGTTGAACATAGATGATTATTCTTTGACAAGACAGGGGTGAAATGATTTGGACCTACAGGAGACACAGGTACAGACTTGCATTTATTTGGTGAGCTAGTCAGGGATATGGAAGGGAGAGGGAGAGAGAGAAAGACAGAAAGACAGAGAGAGAGAGAGAGAGAGAGAGAGAGAGAGAGAGAGAGAGAGAGAGAGAGAATTAGGTATATGCAATGTAGATGATGGTAGAGAAGAGTCGTTAGATGGGATATTGGATGCCTGTACTCTTCATAACAAAAGGTTAAAACTAAATTACACAGAGTTTAGCTTCACTAATTTGGATTGATGGATGAAAAGGTGCCAAACACATGCTTTAATGAATAAAAAAAGTATCATTTAAAATCAGCATTGATAAGTATTCTATATAGGAAAGATACAGACCCTTTCCAAAGGTATGAAAACTTCTGGCTTTTCGAGTATTTTAACCATCCCCTTTTAGAATGGTTTATATCATGACTTTGCTACTAAAAAAAAAGTCAGCTTTAGATTAACCAATGTCTGGATCATCACAGATTCTGAATTAGTGAAGTTTGAATGAATGAAGTTGACTCTATATGCTTGGTTATAGTCATGCCACATTTAACTAGAACTTATGGGGAATATGGTATTCCACATGAATTTTCCAAATAACTGGTTATACCTCTGAGCACCTAACTTTGGTTTACTTTGACCATTTTAATGGATACTTTCTAAAATGCATTACATACACCCATGTTTTCTGCAGTGAAAGATGTAGGAACAAATATAATGTTATTTTTTCTTCATGCCTCAGGGTCATCAGCATGACCATTCTCCCTTGTATGCTGTTGTAATATGCAGTACAGGACAGTAATTGGTTTAGAGATTTTGAGGAGCATTTCATCACCAACAGGTTGTCATTTATAAATTCTATCCATGTGGCTCTGTCAGTCTGTCCATTCTCTTGTAGGTTGCTCCTTCTAGTCTTCTGTGGGATGGGAAACCAGATAAGATTCATAACAAATTTAGTTACAATAAATAAGACTTCATAAGGTTCTGGGTGAAAGTTCAAGAGCCGAGGTTTACTTCACATATTTTGTAACAGTTATTTGGAATACCACAGGGCTATATTCTGGAAGGCTGAGGGTGCTAGAAATTTGACATGAAACTAAGTGGGGCATTATCTTATTATTTCATCCTTTTAGGGTACAGAATTGGAGTTTGGAGAACAAGATAAAGACTGGGTTGCCCTTAGGGACTTCATTTTCCTTTAAAGGACTTTTCTATGATTACAACTTGGCTCTGAGCAAGGATGATTGCAATTTTCAACTATCAGTATTGCTGTATCTCCAGGTGACAAACACGTAGCAGAGTTGTCTGTGCAATTGAAGAGATCCATTCAAAGGCACGAGTAAAGAGTACTGGAAAAAATGGAATGTCATTTACTAATTGTGTAATCTTGAGCAACTTATATAAATTTAGTGTGGCATAGTAGACAGAGCCTTGAATTAAAAGTCAAGAGAATCTCATTGCTGACTCTAAAGTAAACTTTTCACATTTACTTCACCTCACAGCCTACATTGGCTCACTTGCTGTTCACTTTCCATGAACCTGAATATTCACTTCAATTTCACATCTTTGGGCGTCAAATTCTCGATGCCTGGACTGCTCTTTCTCCTCACTTTTGCCTCTTTGAAGCTCTTGCTCCTATCAAGGCTTAACTCAGCCTTCACTTCCAATTGAATAGAACTTTTTCAATCCCCATAGTTGTTAATCCCTCTCTCAGAACCATTTATTTATTCTGTACACATTCTGCATTTATTTATCTAGGAATATGCTACATCTCTCTTAGAATGTTAAGGTCTTTGAGGGTGAAGACTGTCTCACTACTGTCTTTGTGTTCCCAAAACCTTGTCAAGTACCTGGGACAATAACTGGGAACAATTGGCTGCTTTATCTGAGGTAAATCATTTGATCTCTGTGATCCTCAGTTTCCTTATCTGAAAAATAGAAATAATAATGCCTGTAGTACTTCCTTTACGGAGTTGTTGTTTAGGATTAAATGATTTGTGATGTTTTATGATGATTGCTTTGAATACCTTTAAGTGTTTACATAAATATTACCTATGAGTGTTACCTTATACCTCTCAGTTTCCTCAACTGTGCAATGAGGATACTAAGTTTTGAACTACCTGACTCACAAAGTCACTGAGGAAAAAGCACTTTGTAAAGCACCATACGATGGAGAATTATCAGTATACTGATAAAGGAATTCTTCTTTGGGAATATATCTCTTGATTCATATGTAAAAGACTGAGAGACGTATGGTATAAATTTCAGTTTTATTTTGAGCCCATCAATTTCTATCACATCCATGATCTATAAAAGAAAGGCAAAGATTTAGAATAATAGTCTCAAGTCAAAATTAAGCAGGTCACCATTTGTTAACTTTTCTAAAAGACATGCAACTATAAACCTATGAAATGAATGTAGAGAATTCAGATGAATGAAAAGTAGTTCTAAATATGTTTGTGACCATTACCTCTTGTAAAGGAGAGAGAAGTGGTGCACTTGCATGCACACACACACACACACACACACACACACACACACATACACATATTTTTGGATCATATTTGAAAAGCTCTATTTTTCCCTTTTAAGTCAATTGGGGAAAATAGTCAATGACATTTCAAGTAAAGGATACTCATTCATTCATTCTGCCTTCCTGTAAGATACAGCTGCATCTTAGCCTCTTCCCTAAACCCACTCAATGCTGCTGACTTGAATAATATTTTGCTTTTATTTAGAAAGAACTACAGAACTATTTGGTGCAGCATCTGAATTCTCCCCTTTTCAGATGTGATTTTCTATCCTTATTCTAACTAGATTAGCTTTAATGACAAGACACAAATAATGAGCATTTTGATTAAGACAAGTTGGGAAATGGCCAAAACCTAATAAAAGTAGGGGGAAATAAAACCTGGTCTTTTCAAATTAGATGAATTGTCTATGTAATGAGGGGGAAAAAAATTTAAATGAGTTATTCAGTGGACCCTAAATGAAGCATTAGTAATCCTATTATGGGAAATTTGTGGAATCCCAAATCAAATTGATCTATTATTTTTCTATTATGTTGATTTTGTAGTCAAAATGCATAAAGTTGCAGGAAATCTTTCAGGGAGGAAAGGTGGTTTATTTTTTATTTTTTATTTTTTTGAGACAGGTGGAATTTGTCCTTAAGACCTTGAATACCTTTAACATAACTGAACACACATTCTCTTTTTTTAATGTGTTTCTAGGCACACAAACTTTAGTGAATTGGCTCCATATATGAAACAAAAACAGAATTTCAGGAGGAGACAGGACCTCAGAGGCAATCTATTTCAGGGGTCCCTATCCTAGGATAGTTTCTAATAGATGAATTTACTGTTTTCCCCATATATTCATAACTCTATGACAATATAATTGGTTTCCTTTGTAATTCTAGGAATTTTATCTTATGCATTTAAAAATATTATTCTGAGAAGGTATTCACAGACTACCAGAAGGGGTACCATGACACACAAAAGGTTAAAACCCTTTACTCTAGGTCTCCTGGTACCTGCAGAAGAATCTTTCCTATAACATCCTCAACAAGTGATCTCTCAGTAAAAGGAGGCCGACTCCCAGCCCCAGAAGTCCGCTGCGTTTTAGAATTGTTCTAATTGTTATAAAACTTTTTGCTTATCTTCAACCTCTTCAGCTTCCCCTCATTGCTTCTAATTCTTCTTCTGGGATCAAACAGAACAAATCAAGTAGGTCCCTCTTCCATGTAATAATTCTTTAAATATTTCATTTTGAAAAAATAAATTCTGAGAAGCTATTTAGCAAGAGAGGGGCTCACTATATATTTCATTCCTCTTACTACTCACTATGTACTATCCATGGTACTTATCTTGTAGGAAGCTCCAAGGCAAGAGAGGAAGCTAAATGATCCATTTGCCTTAGAAAATTCTTTCTAGACCAGAAAGGGATAGAGAAGATGGGAACGGCATGGTGTTCACCAAGGAAATTCAAAATCCACTGTTAAATTTGAATTAGGGTCTGAACTCAGATTTTAATGTAAAATAGCACTGATGATTCCTCCTGCTGACGATCTTCCTAGCATAGTAAAAACAATGGAACACATGCTCTGGTGTTGTTTCCACAGCAGAATAAAAGCCTTTTGAGGGCAAGAGCTGTCATTGGTTTTCTTTGTCTGTCTTTTCACACTACTTGGTATAAGTAAGTACTTAACAGATTTGGTATATAGACGTGACACAGCGAGTATTTAATAAATTTTTCATTCATCCATTCAATCTGGTTTTAATTCCATGGAACAAAATGCCCCTCCCAGAATAAACTCATCACTTATAAACTCATTACCATGCAGTTAATTCAAACTTTGATTGACACTACGGCTGGAGAGCAGAGTTCCAAACTCCTCCCACTGCCTTCCTTTATAAAGGGCAGAACTAGACTCTTATTGGCATCAGCTGGCCTGCCTAGTTATAACTCCATGAAAAAAGATATAGGGTGCCAGATAGACCCTGGTATGCTGAGATCCTTCTTTCCTTCCTCCTTTTATGTGTCAACTCCCCCTTTGGTTTTAAACTCCTTGAGGGCAGGGATTATTTTTTCTTTTTATTAATTGTATCCCCAGAACTTAGTGTAATACTTGGCACATTTTCATTGTTGAGTCATATTCAGTTGTGTCTGGCTCTTTGTGAACCCATTTGGGATTTACTTGGCAAAGATACTGGAGTGGTTTGCCATTTCCTCCTCCAGTTCATTTTACAGATGAGGGAAATTGAGGCAAAGAGAGTTGAGTGACTTGCCCAGGGTCATATAGTGAGTATCTAAAGGCAGATTTGAACTCAGGAAGATAAGTCTTCTTGACTCCAAGCTTGGTGCTCTATCATTGTGCCACCTAATCTGCCCACTGCATTCCTGTTCCACCACAGCACACAGCACATAGTTAGGTCCTTAATAAAGAATTTATTAGATTGGATTAGATTCATTCCATGGGGGCAAAGTCCAGGTCATTTAGATAACATAGATGAAACTGTCTTCAACTCCTTGTATCTGACTTCAACATTTTCCCCCCAAAGGTATTTTAAAAGAACAGGGCTTTGAAGCTAGCTGCTATCCATCTGCAAATGTATTCTCCTCTTCCCCCAAACTTACCACAAATACACCTTGCTGAAGTAATTGAGCTCTTTTGGACCATTCAATCAGTTATAAAGTAGCTTTACCTGATCCCTTCCATTTTAACAGCTCTTTTGTAAATGCATAAAGTTTCAGGAAACCTTTCAAGGAGAAGGTGGTGTGTGTGTGTGTGTGTGTGTGTGTGTGTGTGTGTGTGTGTGTGTATGTGTGTGTGCTGTTTTTGAGACAGGTAGTATTTGTCCTTAAGAATCTGGCTACCTTTAATATAGCTGAGTATCCATTCTTTGTTTTTATTGAATTCTCTGTTTTAATTGAATTCAATTAAAACAGCAGATACTTACTAAAAGCTTCCTATGTACAAGGCACATTTCCAAGAAAAAAAAATAAGTGTAAAAGAGTAGAGTGATAATTAGGGTAGCTAACATGAGTTCTTGCAAGAAACCTGTGAAATTACTTTGTATATAATCTATCTGAGCAGTCCCATGATATATTGAATATGCACAAGTGACTAATTGTTCAGTAACTGAAAATCTTAGGTCACTGCAGGATTGGGGACTAAGGTTACATGACTTGCCCAGAAGCACCCTGTCAGTGTGTGTCAATTGGTTCTTGAACCCAAATCTTCCTATATCATGATTCCTCTTTCATATAAAGCACATAAAAAAGCAAATTAAAGAGGGAGAGACCACTAACCCTTTGGGCTTTCAGAAAGGACTCATATTCCTCTAAGTACTGTTCTACTCTGCTTCAGAGTGCTCCAGTACTTCTGGAGTATGGTGAAAATTCCAAGAGCATGGGGCTATAGACATCTTCCACCAACTCCCAAGGATAATTGTTTGTACCCCTTCCAAGCTAAACAGTCTATTAATAACCTCACATCTGCCTATAATCCAAGATCTTGTATACTGTGGTCAATTCTGAGCATTCTGTTGTATGAAGGACATTGAAGGGTTGAAATATATGCAGTAGAAAACAACCAGGATTGTGAGTGAATTAGAGAACATGCCACAGGGGCTTAGATGTGCTGGTAAATGTTTAATATCTAGCCCTCCAGAAAAAAAGAAAGCATGCATGACGCACTTTCAAGTTTAATCTGTGATCAACATTTTCTCCATCCTTCTCTTAAGTCTAGAATTCAACAAAACAAAAAAATCAAGCCCCAATTTATAGCACTTTCCCATTTTTTAGGTGTAAATGCTCACCAGGAAAATAAATCAATTAGTTCTTACAAGCCACTAGCTCTAGCACATCCCTGCTTCTGAAGAAACTGGAATATTTAGTGTAGAAATGACTTAGGGAAGGGGATAAGCATTTATTTAGCATTATGTTCCAGGAAGTGTGCTGAGCGTTTTACAAATATTGTGTCATTTGCAAGTCAGTACAACTCTGACAGATAGGTCATCCTCGAAAAGGTCTATTATCCTTATTTTTGAGTTGAGGAAACTGAGGCAAACACATTAAGTGACTCACTCAGGGTCACACAATTTGCTAAATGTCTGAGACCAGCTCTCAGGACTTGAATTTGGGTCTTCCTGACTCTAGGCCCAGCCCTCTACTCACTGAGCCACTTAGTTGTGTTGTACTTCTCTTCAAGCATAGGAAGTTTCTGTCATAAATGACATATATATACATATATATATAATTCTAAGGCTTGCAAAGTGCTTATGTGCATTACCTCCTTTGATTTTTATGACAGAACTATCAGGTAAGAGCTTCCTCCTCCTATAGAGGTAATTAAGATTTTAAGATAAGATTCAAACCCAAGCCTTCCTCCAGTACATAATCTACAATATCATACTGCATGATTTTCAAAAACTTGAAAAATTTTCATGGGAAACTAGAAGAGATTTTTGACTTGTTCGGGTTGGTCTGGGCAACAGATCTAGGAAACACAGTTTCCTAGATATAAATTTCATTTATAGCTTCACAGATATAGATTTCAGGTTGATGTAAGAAAAAGCTCCCTTCCAATTAGACCTAGCCCAAAGAAGGGCTCCCCGTCACTGGGGGGTCTTGTAACAAAAGCTAAATAACCATTCCTTGGGTATGTTGGAGAAGGGATTCTCAGTTAAGTATGGGTTGTATTAAATAGCCTCAAGTCCCTTCCAAGTCAGAGGATCAACTATTGTCTACTATCATCGTTATTAAGTTTTTTTTATTTTTATCTACTTTCTTTTTTATTTATTTAATTTTCATTCATTCATCTATTTATTTGTCTATTTAGTTATTTATTTGTTTGCTTATATTGTCTACTCTCTTTTCCTTCATACTCTTCTCAAAAAGAGTGGATCCTTCTCAACCAAGTGTGAGTCATTCTTATTGCTGCTATGGAATTTCAAGAAAAAACACATTAGTTCAAAGTACAAAATGTGAAAGGCAGAGCTTCTTTTCTGCAGGATGATAGTAAATTGGGCTCAAGAATGAAACAGCACATCCTAGAAAAATGGTCCCTAACTGAGAGAATGATGCCTGCCTTGATAAATTGGAAATAATATCTGAGATATTATTCAGTCATAAAATTTGTGCCTATTGCCACAGTTGCAGGGTTATACCCAATATAGGTAGGCATGCCCACAGATTCTGACATAGCACTTTAAGGGGCTGGCACTGGCCTCAGCCTTGAATGTAGCACCTTGTGTCCTTGACATAATTCTGCCACTAACAGTATTAGTGGATTACATTTTAGGCCTCACATCCTTGTATTAATAGAACACCATTGTGGGCTTGCAAAACCTCTGAGCAATATTGTGATGATATAGCAATTCTCCACATTTCTCCACCATCACTGCACATATTCCTGGCACAAATAATGGTTCTGCTCAGACCTCTGAGTAGAGCCTCTGACAGTGTCTGTTAGTATTTTTTCAACCTCTCTCTCTCTCCCTCCCTTGACAAATCTGTCATCCCAAGGAAAAGAAAATCTGCCAAACAACAAGCTCCACTGTGTATGGTTTCCAGATGTATCATGTATTGCCTTAAGATGCACAAATCATATTATCAATAAGGAATATAACTTGGCATGTTACTTCTTCCAAGTCAATGTAGATGTATTGTTCATGGTTGGCTATTTACTGCATGGTTCCTTTCCACTAGGGCATGAGTTAGCTACTGGGAGATTTGTATAAGTGTAGCTTCAGTGACTATTTCCAGAGGAAGACTCTTTTTACTCACACAGAAACAGTAATTAAGGTTCTGATATTTATCATGCTTTTCTTATTAGAAATGGTGCGGTCACTCAAGAGAAACCCCAAATTCCACTCTCCTGTGGCCTCTGTGGTTTACTCTCATTACCACAATAACCCTCTGGTCAAACTTCATCTGCTAATATTCTTTTCTTCCTTCTCCTCTGTATCATCATCATCATTACTTGGTTTTATACCCGTGATTTTAATAATGTGGGAAATCCTGGTAAGGAAACCCTTTTTCTAATGTGGGTCAACACCAACAATTTAAACGTTAGAGAATTGCCTGTGCCACTGAGAAGTTTAGTGTCTTTCTGTTGGTCACATTGTCCAAGCGTGTCAAAGGCAATACAGATATATCTTCAAAGGTCTTTTCTGATTGATATTAGTTATCTGTCCACAAAATTGTGTTTCTTTAAAGTTGTGCCCCATTCGTCACAGAACATTTCAAGCATCACTGGATGATAGCTTTAGAGTTGTGAGGGATGTTAAAGTCACCTACTTCAAAACTATTTTTATTGATGAGGAAAGTGGAACCCAGGAAAGTTGAATAATTTTTCCAATATCACAGAAGTAATAAGTTTAAAGGTCAGGGATTTGAACTGAAGTCATCTGGCCCCAAAGATAGTGTTTTATTTTGCTTTAGTTTTTCCCATTGTTCACACTGCCATCTAAAGACATTGCAAACTAGAATAGATCCATAAGAAACTAAATCTGTGACATCCAGGAATGGTCTGAAGGAACTGGAAGTATTTAGCATAGAGTGAAAAAGAAGTAAGGAAGACATGGAAGACATTTTAAGTAGCTGAAGGACTGATATGAGAGATAAGAAACATTTTGCTTGGCTCTAATGGGGAGAACTAAAGCCAATGAACAGGAGCTAGAAGGAGCCAGATCTGAGCTCTGCAAAAAAAAAAAAATTCCGAATAATCAGGACATGCTACGTACTACATTGGGAGATAGTGAGATTCCTGCCATTGGAATTCTTCAAGCAGATAATAGATTACAGCTTGCAAATGCAATTCATGTTTTAGGTAGGCGACTAGACCAGAATATCAAGTACATTTCTATCTCTAACATTCTAAAGGGTGGCATGGGACTGAGAGAAGAAGCAGGTAGAACAGTAGAGGCAAAAATAAACAGACCGATAAGAAATCTTATTAGGAAATTTGCATATTATTTCTTCCATGCCATAATTGTGTTACGATACCATCACTCAGCATCAGAATGCCATGTGAAATCCAGATGCTATTTCCAGTGAAAATGAAGAAAGCATTCTGGAAAACAGAGTTGCTATTGTTGTGCAATAAGGTCCAAGTGTTCTACTCTGGGCCTGACTCAGATCAATTCCCCCATTATTCTAGATTCCATATTAGAACAAAAGGAGACACTCAAACATCATTAAATAACTAATATTTAGCCATAGCAAGTGGTTATTCAACTTGAATAGGCATGAAAGACACTTTGGGTTGCTTCACTGAACAAAACTCTCTCCCTCAACAGCTAAGTATCTGAGAATTCCAAATACTTGTGGTTGCTTTGTACTCAGGTGATGGGGAAGTGCTGCCAACAGTCTGAAGTATTTGTCCACTAAGCCAATCAAGTCTAGAAAACTGTTAGAATGTCTCATCACCTTTAAGGAAAATGAGGCTAACCTGCAATGAGGGGAG
Organism: Potorous gilbertii; assembly: GCA_028658325.1. Lineage (NCBI taxonomy): Eukaryota > Metazoa > Chordata > Mammalia > Diprotodontia > Potoroidae > Potorous > Potorous gilbertii. The sequence continues at coordinate 674,559,401 of CM053769.1, read as the reverse complement.
ACACTGAGCTATTGTATCTATCACACCAGGGCAGTGTTGATGTACCCAGTTTCTTTAGAAGTTGCCTTGAGGAATTTTCTCGAGATCCTCTCCCACTTGTTACAAAGTACGAAGTTCTTTCTTTCCATTTATTTCTCTTTTTCCATGATTCTTTCCTTAATTCTCTAAATCCTTTTCTGCTTTTCTGCCTCATTAGTCAATCAAAAAGTGTTTATTGTTTACAATGTGCCAAGCACTGTGCTAAGCCTTGATGATACAGAGTAAAAACAGTTCTGGTCTTCAAGAAGTTTACACTCTAAAGGGAAAGATGAGCATGTAAATAAAAAGGTACCTACAGGATACTTGCAGAGCTGATTAAAGATAGTGTCAGAAGGGAAGGCATGAGGGGCTGGGAGAACTGAAAAGATCTCCCACAGAAGGTGGCATTTGAGCTGAATCTTGAAAGAAAGAGAAGTGCTGGGGTTGCTGGTATTTAGGCATTCTTAGAGGCCCTCAGCATTCAGGCTAACTGTTGTCCCTTGGGCTAAGGAATTTCTGATTTTTGCCCCATTGGAATTAATTTTTAGCCCTTGTTTAGCTTTTAAAACAAAACAAAAAGGAAATATTTTCTTATAAATTCAAGTTGTTTTTAAATAGCAATGAAATTCTTTTTTTTTTGGTGGGGGGGGAATATGGCAGTGAGGGAAAGGTATAATGCAAATCTCATTTCAGTGTTCATTATCATGTCACTCCCACAGCAAAATTACACTATATCCTTGACAGAGATTAAAGGTTTTACTCCTTCTGGTTATCAGCAACAACTCCTCTCATTAACAGTTCATCTTGCCACCTACACAGCCATCATCAGCTATCCAAATGTATAGGTGAAATTAAAAATAAATAAAATGACTAATCCATAAGGCCACACTGGCAAAGTGCAGTGAGGGGATGGGCTGCGTGCCTTGGAGAAAAATGAAAAATTGTATTAAACCCATATTTCACATGGCACAGGGAAGTAATGTCTCATTAGCCCATCCATCTCTGCATTTGTCCTGATGATATTTCATGGTTACTTTCACAATGGGAGGATACATATTTTCTGTGATTTTGTCTTAGAGTTGGAATAAGGTAGAAATTGACTGGGTGATTTTTTTTTTTTTTTAGGAATTAGGTTATTATTTTATTATTGAATTGGGAAGTTGGGGGTGGGTGGTTGAGGGCACATACCCAGTGGTGTACTCCCCCAGACCCCAGGAGGCAGTTTTAAAAGGGAGTTTATGTTACCACTCAGAGTCCCTGGCGGGTGGAGAGGGGCTGGAGTACCCAAGTGGTCACCAAGCATTTCAGCTGAAATTATCCAACACATGTAGATGACAGAGCTTGGCTTCCAGCAATGCAGTCAGCCCGACTCCTTCTACCACCCGTTCTCCAACACATCCTGCCAGAATTTATTTATTCTTCTTTGACTTCGGAGATTTTTGCTGGTAGATTTCCTCAGTGAAAGGCTCTTCATATCCAATGGCAACTGTGTAGGTGAGAGGTACAATGACGGTCAGCAGGAGGCCCGTAGGTCTGGCATTCATGATTGACCACCCCAGGTAGTTGGCTGTGTTCCCCCAATGTATGGGATTGCCCAAGACATTAAATGGAAACGTTGACACTCTTGCTTCCTTCAAGATTCCAAAGTAATCACCTAGATAAGTCCCAATGAATCCAAGGGCATAGAAGCTGGAAAGCACAAAGATGATGCCAACTCCCACAATGAAGAGGCTTACATAGTAGGCCCCTGTGCAGTCCAAGCCTTGCATCTTCGGCTGCCTCAGCATGGCCTGGGTAAAGCAGTGAGACCTGAGGAAGTTCAGCAGCAGGACAATGATGCCCAGACAGTAACATGCAAGATAGGGAGACCCAAAGGCCCGGCTCAACTTGCGTGTGTTGTATTCCCATCTTGAAACCACGTTCCAGAAAAGGGGATTGAAAATGATGCAGAGGGCAGCAGCCACAAAGCTGAAATCTGTGACATCGATGTAGCCTAGAAGCCGGGTCATAATGGAAAGCTCTGCCTGTTGGCCCTCTCCTCTGCCGATGAAGGGATTGGACTGGGTGACTTTTAATGATAGAAGGGACTGTTTTGAAGACATTGGTGCCTTCTGTTTTCACTAAGGGAAGAGTAGAGGAGAAATGGGATGTTTTAATGGAGAGCATTGTTGATCCTTGGGGTAGCTTATAGAGGGAACTAGTATAGTTTCTTCTCTATGGGTCTTTTAAAACAATGGATAAAACATGTTTCATGCTTCCCTCAGGTTCCCCCTCCCCATTTTATCTTTTATCTGATCTCTTACTTTCATAGAAGTGCCAGAAGTGCCACCATCTTCTTGAATTTCAGGGAAGAGTGAGGCCTTTAAGAACTAAAACAGATGACTATGGCCTACCTTGGAAATGATTTAGAATAGGAAGCAGAGCACAAGGGTCAGTAGAGATTCCTTTTTATTTATGTGAGAGTCCCATTGAATTCAAGTTCTATGAATCTGAAAACTTTCATCCATCTTTCTAACTTCTTTCTTTCAGTCATGGACCCAAGCAGAAGTCTGGCATGTGTTGACCAGTTAAGGGATGAGAGTCATGTCCAGGAGTGGATAACAGTCTCTTTGAGAAATGACTATTTATTTTCACTAATGAAGAAGTGAGAAGCCAAGATAAGTGAAGAAACAAAGCAAAACTAGGAAATAGAGGGAAGCAGGCAAAAACAGAAACCACACCAAAGCTTGAGTTGACCAGAAGGAAGAGGTGAGGCCAGAGCAAAAGAATAACAAAAACCAGAACTGAAGGGTTAACACCTTGAGGAAATGAAATGTAGAATAAGCTCATATGAAGATAATCTGTTAAATAAAGAGGCCTCTTGTTTGGTTGGACCTGCAGAGTAGAGTAGCCACTGAAAATCTTGCCTCTTAAAGGAACCACCATGGCAGAACTAGTATACCCTGAATGACAGACCTGGAAGGCATTTGGTATTTCAGAGATAATTTCTCTAAATGTCTGGAGCCTTCGCCATGACTCGCCCTATCAAAAAATGAACAAACATTTCTAACCATCTATTTTTCTCCAGTTTTCAAAGGTAATATTAAAAGTCCAGGCTTTTGGTAGCCTTTTCCTTTATTTCTTAATCAATATATTAGCAGAATGAAAACTACACACAGGGTGCACTTTATTTGGTGACATGATAAATACAGTATTTCATTCTACAGCATTTCATAAGGTGGGGGAAAAGTCTTTTCTTTTTCTTTGCTTTATTATCTTTCTCTTTTTCTCCATCAAGACTCTACATCTAGCAAGGTGTGGGGTTGTGGGGATATCAAAGGAATCTTTCATTGAAGCCCAAGCACATGAAATTGTTATCAGGCTGTGGCAGTGAATGCTTGAATTCAGACAACAATTGTATCTGGGGCTATGAGTGAAATGAGATTTGATTTTGCTCCCTGCCAGCCAGCTATCCAGCCCTGTAACAAATTAAAATGAGATTATCTGACACTGTCAAGGTTTTATAAGTTTTTTTTAAATAAATTCCATCACCAGCCCTCTAGTTCTTCTTGTGGTTGTAGTTAAGCTCGATGAATGATATTGCTGATTGATAGTTTACTTTTAAGTCATAGATCAGAAGATTTTAGGGTTTGAAGGGGCCTTAGAGACCATCAAGTCCAACCCACTCAATGTACAGAACAGAAAATATTTATCCTTGTTTTCCTGTAATAATTTTAGACTGTGAGCTTCAAAGTGTTTTACTCCCTGTCTCTCCTCTCTTTCTCTTTTCATACCATTGCTGCATCTGCCGACCTGTAGCAGTCAGGTAGGGAGGGCAAATTTAGAGTTGGGAGAATTTCAGCCCAACAGTAAACAGCAAGAGTGACAGAAAATTAGAAAATTGTCTTCATTAGCTCTTGTCAGTGGCAGCATTTTGTTTTGCTGGAGATCATTTAGGGAATTGAACTCCATATCATATGGCTGTGAGACAGGGTTTAAACAAGAGCCAGACTTTGCCATTTTGATGCTATTTTGTATTAATGTTTACTTTAGGTAGGAAGTTTAGAAAAATGGCAAACTCTAAAGAGGATTCCAACAAACTTTATTTTCTGAATTACTTCTGGAAGTATCTTTACCAAAACTTTAAAAATGCTTTGAATTATTTCAATTTGTGGTAAATTCATATTTCACTAATATTCCCGTTAACCTTACCAAAGCTGGTATTACTTATAATTAAGAAGTTCTTTCAAAGGCTTTAAATCAAGGCAATAGATGGTAAATTAGAAATTATGCTGGCCATTATGAGAAAAATAAGAAAAGACTATTAGATTCACGCACCCAGGGGAACTTCTTGGGACCTCCTACCATATTCCTGTTTCCCAGATGCTGTTTTGGAAAGTGGGTGATTTTCTAAATGTACTCCATTGACACAACCAATTGTTGCAACTTTATTCCAAGGAGCCCAGACTTCTCACTTGGTCCCTTCTCCCAGGGAGCTTCCATTTTGGTGAAATAAGACACAAGAATCAGTCTTCCAGTGCACTTAGAATCTTCTCATTGTGCATATTCACTCCAGCAATGTGAGCAATTTATCCATGTCTCTTTATCCAGTATAACTCTTGTTTATGTCTTCCCATCATGCAAAGACATTCAGAAGTAGAGAACAAAATGTTTCCAAGGTTGCTAAAATATTGAAAGAAATGTTTCTTAGCGTGTGGAGTTCCTGCCAGAATTCAATCAGACCAAGTCAGAAACTTCAAAAATAAACTGCTTATGAGGCGGAGGCATCCATGGATGTGGAACTTTGCACTGATTATTTCATGTACATACTCATTGTAGAAAGGAGAAAGGTAAACATTTCCTAGTAGTCTAGATTTCCTGTTGAATTACTAGATGAAATATGAAGTTTAATATTTGCCTGTATACTCTATATAGCCAGCTCAAGAGAGAGTAAGTTAGATGAGTTTGCATTCATTCATCAATCAAAAGAGCTCATTCCAAGAGCTGAGTTCCAAAACTGAGTAGATTAAGCCCTTCAGGAAGGCAGGGTATGGTCTCTTAAGGTCTACTCTGAAGGATGCTTTTCCAGATGGGGCAATTTCAGGGCAGATGGTGAGATGCTCAGGTAAGTCTCAGTTTCCTGGTGAATGACTGCATGGGATTCTCCAGGACTAAATCCTTCTGTTGATCATTGGACAAAGATTTCACACTTATAGTAGCAAGAGTCAAGTTATTACTTATCTCCTGGCACTATGGTACTATAAATTTTGAATTTATAATATCAAGATCTAAGAGTTCTGATTCTTAGCACCCTCTCTATGCTTTTCCATATCTTTACCACCCTGACCTCAGAAGCAGAACTAAAGACATACACAACTAAGGATCATTTTAAGTTTTTCTTTGTTTCATGAATTGGCAGATTTATAAAAATTCAGAACCAGGGGATCAGATCCCATGGAGAATCAAATCCAATAAATTTGATAGAAATAATAGATTGTTATATAGTGCTCTACTATGTGACAAAGACAGCAAGAACTAGAGTAATTCAGGAGAGAGAGAAACCAATTGTGACCTAGAACTAATGGGATTTCAGTAAGACTCTCTCCTTGCCTCCTATATTCCTTCATAGAAACATGAAGAAAGATAATTGATTGTGTTTGATATTGATGCAGGAAAGAAGCCTATCCTTGATCTGGGTTTTAAAAAATTGAAATGATATCATTTGGCAAAAAGGGAGTAGAAAAGTTCTCTCATGTATGCTGAAAAGACTGAGAGGCAAGGAGAGGAAGGAACTTTTAGGAAGGCCTTTTTAGAAAGCCTAGAAGGTAAAAACTAAAAAGCACCATCACTATATCTTCTATTATCACTATATTCACTCTTCTGTCAGCACCACAGCACCACAGCTTTTTGCCACTTGCAAAGAAAAAATGCTCTTTGACATGCTCAATGCATGTTTTTGTTTGTGTTTTGTAATGCCTAAGAGATCCTATGCATTTGTGAGTAATATCAGCAGTCAACTATAGGACCATGACAGCACAGTTCAATAGCCCAGTGAATGAAGCTGCAGGTTCCCCACCCCGGGAATCCTCAAGTTCAGTCCTTTGACTGAATCCAAACTTCATAGAACAAATCCCCTTAATAAATGGATTTCTTCTGTAAAATTTGGGCTCAGTCAAAAGCCCACATCTGAGGACCTAGAAGATCACATGGGGCCTTGAGGCCACAGGCTCCCTGGGTTAGACAAGCTAAAGGCATACCTGCATATGAACAATTAAAATGTCCTCCATTGAAAGTAATTAGACTGGGGTTATATATATATATATATTTATATATAAAATCTATCTATCTATCTATATCTCTATCTATATATATGTATATCTATATCTATCATCTATCTATCTATATCTATCTATCTCTATCTATCTACTATCTATCTATCTATCTATCTATCTAATCTATCTATATATCTATGTATGTATACACATCCCCTCTGTTGGTCATCTAATCAGTCCCTGCCCAACCATCGACTTGTCAACTGAAAAAGGTTATTGCAGAGTGGGAATTCAACATTATTCTATAGCTAGAGTGCAGGCTCTTGTAACCCAAGAAATTACTTCCTTAGAGTAACCTGGATTCCTTTCTCAACTAGCCATTTTGGTAAGCTGCTCTGTCTTTCTCTTAAGTGACAGATCAGTGTTAAGTTTAGACATGAGAGAAATTTTCCTTGGCTTTGTGTAGAGCAGGGACCCCTGGGAGGATCCTGTCTTTCCCTTTTGATCAAAAGAAGGAATTTGAATTATTTTTTTCTCTCTTTTAAAAATTTTAGCCTGAAATACTAAAACTTAAATATACAATGAAAAAGAAATATTATAAACTTAAATACTGAAACAAATATCGAAGAGAAGAAAAAAAAGCATGTCATATGCACAGCTGAACATAAGAGGGGATTCCAAAAATATAGTAATAAATTTCCATTTCAAGGAAACCTATCTAATAAATATTGTTGTTTCCTTGTAAGTTTTCTTTTCTTTTATTCTCTGCTGTGCACTTTTTCCTTTGTCCTCTTTCTCTCTTTCCCCCCTCCAAAGACTACAAATAAGCGTGGATATATTTCAATATAGATTTATTCATACACATATATACATATAAATACATACAGGAATACATGCGTACATGCATAGACATATACTTTCCATAAGAAGTTCCACTCTTGATATTTGTTTCTAATGTTTGTACATATCTCTTATTTCCTATCCCTTCTGACTCCTCTGCTTTACTTCTGCCTGCTACCTTGATCTCCTATTACTTACCCTATTCCACCTCCAAGTATCTCTCTCTTATCTTCCCATTCCCATAAAATCTAAACACCCTTCTATGTCCTGCTTTGATCTATTCCTTTACCCTTCCCTCTAGAGATCTCTCCTTTATTGTCTTCCCCTCCCTATCCCCTTAGCATTTTATTTCTTTTATTTTTTGATTGGTCTTATTTCTTCTTTTTTAATATCCTTATTTATTTATAGTTATCAACATTCATTTCCATAAGATTTTGAGTTCCAAATTTTCTTCCTATCTCTCCCCTGTCCCCTAGCATTTTATTTCTTTCTGAATTTTGAAAACTTTTAAATTCTTATGGATAGGTATGTATTGTTCCCTCTTGATTACATTCCTGATGAAAATAGATATCCAGAACTAACAACTCTCCTCCCCCATCTAACTTCTCTTGCCCCTCATTTGCTTAAGATACTTTTTAGTATCTTAGTTTTACTTTTTAAAATACTTTTAGATGGTTTTAGTTCTTAGATACTCTTACTTTTTAAAATCATATCATATTCAAAACTACTCCAGTATTTCTTATGAACTAACCAATTGCTAATAACAATTTTAGGGGGGTGGAGCTAAGACATCAGAGTAACAGAATGCACTTTCTAGAGTGATATCCCCAAGTCCAGCCAAATACCTGTTAAAAATGGCTCTAAACAAATTTTGGAACTGTAGAACCTTACAGAATGACAGGGTGAAGCAAATATCCAGCCCAAGGCAGCCTGAAGGGTCACTGAGAAGTGTCTATTGCACCATGCTGGGAGCAGAGCACAGTACAGTGTGGGCCATGAGTGAACAGAGGGAACCTGAGCAGGTCTTAGGGAGACTGAATCTCTCATACCTGTGATGATTTCCAGACTTCATGACCCTAAAACCCTGAGGATAAATTGGAAGATCAGTGGGAAAAGTGCAGGAGAGTGGAGTGGTCTGGCCCCAGCCCCAGGGTGGCAGAGGAGGAGAGGGTGGAGGGAACTGTATAAGCCACAGCAGCAGCAGGTGTATCCACAGCCACTGTTTCTGAAGCTCGAGGTCCACAGATTGTGGACACATGGAGCACCTAACAGTACAACCTCCCCACCACCACCACCACTGGAAGCAGAGAGCTGCCTTGACAAAGAGATCAAAAGTCAAGTAAATGACTGAGGAAAGAAGCAAAAACCAGAAAAAGAAGCAGATTATGGAATCTTACTTTGGTGATAAGGAAGACCAAAGCATGCAAATGGAAGAAAACAAAGTCAAAGTTCTCCCATCCAAAGGCTCCAAGAAAAATATGAATTAGTTTCAGGCCATGGAAGAGTTCAAAAAAGATTTTGAAAATGAAGTAAGAGAAGTAGAGCAAAAATTGAGAAGAGAAATGAGAGTGATGCAAGAAAATCACGAAAAGCAAGTCAATTGCTTGCTAAAGAAGACCCAAAAAATGCTGAAGAAAATAACACTTTAAAAAACAGACTAACCCAAATGGCAAAAGAGATCCAAACAGTCAATAAGGGGAAGAATACACTAAAAAGCAGAACTGGCCAGATGGAAAAGGAGATCCAAAAGTTCACTGAAGAAAATAATCCCTTAAAAATTAGTCAGGGGGCAGATGGAAGCTAATGACTTTATGAAAAATCAATAAATTTTAAAACAAATCCAAAGGAATGAAAAATAAAAGACAATGTGGAATATATCGTGGAAAAAAAACAACTGACTTGGAAAATAGATCCAGGAGAGACAATTTAAAAATTATGGGACTATCTGAAAGCCATGATCTAAAAGAGAGCCTAGACATCATCTTTCTTGAAATTGTCAAGGAAAACTGCCCTGATATTCTAGGACCAGAAGGTAAAACAAATTTTGAAAGAATCCACTGATAATTTCCAGACAGATATTGCAAAAGAAAAACTGCTAGGAATACTGTAGCCAAATTCCAGAGTTACCAGATCAAAGAGAAACTATTGCAAACAGACAGAAATAAATATTTTGAGTATTGTGGAAATACAACCAGAATAACACAAGATCTAGCAGTTTCTACACTAAGGGATCAAAGAGCTTGGAATATGGTATTCCAGAAGTCAAAGGAGCTAGGATTAAAACCAAAATTCACCTACCCAACAAAACTGAGTATAATACCTCAGGGGAAAAATGATCATTTAATGAAATAGAGGGTTTTCAGGCATTCTTAATGAAAAGATCAGAACTGAATAGAAAATTTGACTTTCACACACAAGAATCAAGAGAAGCATGAAAAGGTAAACAGGAAACAGAAATCATAAGGGACTTACTAAAAATGAGCTGTTTGCATTCCTATATGGAAAGATAATATTTGTAACTCTTGGAACTTTTCTCAGTATTTGGGGAGTTGGAGGGATTATATACATATAAACAGAGGGCACAGGGTGAGTTGAATAGGAAGGGATGATATCTAAAAAAATAAAAATAAGGAGTTAGAAGAATATATTGGGAGAAGAAAGGGAGAAATGGAATGGAGTAAATTATCTCTCATGAAAGGGTCAAGAAAAAGTTTTTCATTGGAGGGGAAAAGGGGAAAGATGAGAGGGAAAAAAGTGAAACTTACTCTCATCACATTTGGCTTAAGGAGGGAATAACATGCACACTCAATTTCATAAGAAAGTCTATCTTACACTACAGAAAAGTAGAGGAGAAGGGGATAAGGAGCATAGGAGGAAGAGGGGAAGGGGAGGAGGAGATAGAAAGAAGGCCAAATGGAAAGCAGGGGTAATTAGAAGTAAACACTTTTGGGGAGGGACAATGTCAAAAAAGAGAATTGAATAAATGGCAGGAGGGGCAGGATAGGATCAAGGGAAATACAGTTAGTCTTTCACAACCCGACTTGTGGGAAGTCTTTTGCATAACTACACATGTATAACCTATATTGAATTGCTTGCCTTCTCAATGGGAATGGGTGAGGAGGGAGTAAGGGAGAGAAGTTCAAAGTTTTAAAAATGAATGTTAAAAATTTGTTTCTACATATAACTGAGAAACAATAAATACAGGTAATGGGGTATAGAAATCTACCTTGCTCTACAAGAAAATAAAGGAGGTGGGGTAAGGGAAGGGAGGGGTGTGATAGAAGGGAGGGCAGATTGGAGGAAAGAATAATCAGAATGCATGGTTTCTTGGTATGGGGGGAAGGTATAGATGGGGGGAATTTGGAACTCAAAATCTTGTGGAAATGAATGTGGAAAACTAAAATAATTAAATAAATAAAACTGCAAGAATCAATTTTATACACACATACATATATACACATGGTTAACAGTCTGTCTTTACTGACTCCCTTTGGTGTGTATGTACCTCATGCTTCTCTTGGTTCTTTGGATATCTATTTTGGATGTTTGGGATACAGAGATCTTGACTTCTATGTCTTTCCCTGATGGTAAGCATTTTTCTTCCTCATCAGAAAGGAAAGGAGGCAACATCTGTTCACCAAGAAAGTAACCTTCTAGGGCCTTATTTTTTTTTTCCCTTTTCTGGGCATTTTCTCAGCCAGTTACTTGACTTCTGAGATTCCTTTCCACTCCAGCTTCACTTCCAGATTCACCCAGCTAGTGCTTGGGGTCTGAGATTCAAATGCTGCCCAGCCTCAGGGCTTTCAGTGGGGGGTGGAACTGCTATTCAATGTGAGCTTAAGTTCTGTTGCTCAGGTGGGGGCAGGGCCACCTCCAAGGCTCAATTCCCTCAGGGGGTTTATGCGGAGTTTTATTCAGTAATGGATCTGAGTTCCTGCCTGCTTGGGGAGCCCAGGTCTGCTGCTGTCCCTGTATCTGCTGCTGCCTCCCAAGGGGGCCTGAGTTATGGAGACACCCCGCTTCCCTCTCAGCCAGCCCAGAAGTCTCTCTCACTGACCCGTAGTGCCTGTGGGTGGAGGGACCTTCGTGGCCACCAGAGATTCTGTCCCTGAAGCCTGTTTGGATCTGGTCCTCTTGGTGCCACGCGGCCAGGGCAGAGCTGGGCTCCACTCTGGGTCTGGTGTGCAACGGACCTTTGGGATCGGTTTTTCAGGGCTCTCTGGAACAGAAATCTCCTCCACCCCATTGCTGTGTGGCTTCCACTGATCTACAATTTGTTGGGAGTTTCTTTTTTACAGGTAATCTATGGGCTGTGGGTTTGGAGTTAGCATATGTGAATCTTTCTACTCCACCATCTTGGCTCCTCCCCCCTCTCTTGGTTCTTGTACATTAAATCTTCTATTAAGTTTAGTTGGTCTTTTCTTTTTAAACCAAATCCTGAATGTCTGACAATTCATTAAATGTCTGCATTTTTTTCATTCATGATGGTGCTTAACTTTTCTGGGTATGATGATTTCTTTTGCCCTTTGATTCTAAGTGTTCTGAGACCTGTAGTCTTTCAGTGATCTTTCTGCTAGGTTTTATGTGATTGTAACTGTGGCTCCACAATATTTAATTTTTTTTCATATTGCTCATAGTGTTTTGTCCTTGAACTGGGGGTTTCAGAATTTGACTATAACATTCCCGAAAGTTTTTCTCATAGGGTCTCTTTTGGGAAGTGATTGGTGGATTTTTTCTATTTCTTCTTTCCCCTCTTGTTCTAATGCTTTGGGAGAGTTTTCTTTAATTATTTCTTATATTATTATGTGAGGATTCCTTTTTTGATTATAGCTTTCATTTAGTCTGATTATTCTTACGTTTTCTTTTCTTGATCTGTTCTCCAGATTACTTGTTTTTCTTATGAGATGTTTGACATTCTCTTCATTTCATTCTTTATATTTTTTTTATTATGTCTTGATCTCTTATAATTTTGGTGCTTTCTCTTTGTCCACTTCTGATTTTCAAGGACTCATTTTTTTCCTTAAGATTTTCTTTTCATAATCTTGTTTTTTTCAGATTGTTCTTTTTTTTAAGTTTTTCCTTAACACCTCTCATTTGATTTTTAAAGTCTTTTTAAAAGTTCTTTAATGAATTCTTTTTAGTTTGCCATTTGCCATAACTCTTTGTAGTAGAGAAGTGTTTCTTTGCTTCAGTATCCTCCTCAGAACCCTCGACTTCTCTATTCTCTTAGTAACTATTCATGGTTGTATTCTTTCTCCTTTGCCTCTGCATTATTTTTTTTTTATTTTAGTAGCTTAGTTTTTATAGTCTAGTACTGGGGTATGGGGGCTGTGCCTCTGGCCTCAGATTCTCTTATAGCTTTCCCCTCTGGTGTGGAATGAAAACCAAGATCTCCAGGCTCCTATAAGTACCCACAGCCTGTGGCATCCCTGTCCCACTGCTTCTGCACTCACCAGGTGTGTGCTGGTTCTTTCTCATCCAAGATGTATCTGCACAGGACAGCTAGGTCTGGCATTTCTTGTCAGCAGAGGTTCCCTCAATCTTCCCCAGTTTAGATAACCAACACCTCTCACTGTCCTAGGGGAAATGTTCCTGTAGTTGGGACCAAGGCAGCCTCCCAACCCAGCTAACCCCAGGGCTTGCCACTTGTTTTTTAAGTGGTCCTGGCCTGGAAGTGTTTATTCTTCACAGGAATGAAATCTAGTCCTAGGATTTTTCTTCAGAACTTTTCTGATTGACCCAGAAAGACCCTGGTTCTGCCCCTATTCTTATTTATTTTTAACTGCTCCATGTTCATCTTGAGGCACTATTTTATCTCTTCTGTGAAGGAAAATCTTGAGAGCATTATGTTTTCTGACCTACTGCACCATCTTCCCAGAATCCTCTTGCAAGAATTTGAATTCTTAACTTCAAATAGTTATGTTGCTAAAGAAGGTCTGGTGATGAGAATTAATCCTAGACTAAGTTCACTTTCAGGTTCTTGCCCATGAATGTGGCTCTGATCGAAAATGCTTGGCAAAGAAGACAAGACCCTGTCAAGTTCAGAGTCTGACCAAGTCTCAGTGTTTTATTGCTTCCCCATTTACAGAACCAAGTTGGTACTTACCACTTTCTAATCTGTTGACATTGGGAAAATGTTTATAACTTTCTTGTTAAATGATAATTTGACTGTTAAATCATGGAAAAACACATATATATCCTTATTACATGCACACATGTATATAGTATATATACACATATATTCACCAATTGTTACCTATTTTCAAAGATGAAACTGCCAATGGTACTGACGGTTTTTTTAAATGTTTTGATATAGGTATTGATGGAAGAATATGCAATGATCATTTCTTTCTCCCTTGGCCATGGTGTAGCACAAAGAGCACCGAACTTAGCTTTATGTCTTATCCCTATAACTTAATCGTCATCGGTATGGCTTCGGGCCTAAGTTTTCTTATATATAAAATTTGTGTATTGAATGAGATAATTTCTAAGTGTTTTCTCAGTTCTGAAATTCTGTGACTTCATGAGCCAGAAATAGTTTTAGAAATGATGTAGCTTGATCCCCCACCTTATAGATAGGAAAAAAAAAATGGAAGTCCAGAAAGGTGAATGACCTATCTGTGGTCACAGACACAGAAGCAGGTTCGGATTGCTGGATAGTTGGCTAGCATTTGATGGTTTTGTGGTAATTTATGTATCATCCTGTTGTCATAATCTGAAAGCATGTTGCTCTTTAAAACAACCCAGCTACAGATTGGATTAGTTGACTATCATACTTCAAATTTTCACATTGCAATCCATAACACATGCAACCCCATCCCAGATCATATTGCCTGAAGCTATGTTTCAATGAATTCTTAAGCCCTTTCATCTTCCTGATCTTCCCATGTGTAATCACATCCCTATAGTCTCACTTTACTACACCTTCTTTGCCTTTCTCCTTGTCTGCCACCCCCAATCTAGCCTATTAAAGTTGTGATCTGATGAGTTTTTACTTCTCAGCCACCAGAATAGCTATATTCAAATATTCATTGTTGATGAACCTGACTGTCCTTCAAAGTTCACAAGTATCATGGTAGTCTTCATAAAACTCCTCCACAAGCAAGGGATGTGACATCTGTAGCTGAACTCAGCTTTCCCCCTGGAGTTACAAGTGGCAGCTATCTCTGAGTCTCTTGAGAAAAGTTAGAGATTTAACCTTCTTGAATAATGAGGAAAATAATAAAAATAATACCTTTAGTTTAGTCTGGAACTAGTTACTGGATCACACTCAGACATCAACAGTGTTGATGAATCCGCTGAATAGAAGGATGAGTCAGTTTCAAGTGCTCACTGCTGCTCAGCAGGAGACAGGAAGATGCTGCTGTGCATTTTGCTGGATACCTGCCAGTTTAATATGGAAGGTTGCAGAAGTGAGTCAGGGCTCAAAGGAAGAATGTGCAGAAGCCCAGCACAGCTGTATTGTCTTGACTGGGGAGAATGCTGAGCTAGCGCCAGATGAATGAACAGTAATAGAAAACTGCATGCTAGGCATCAGCTGGAAAACTAAAGATATTTTTTATTATTATTTATTTTTAAATTAATGTACTGCTTTGAATGCTCAACTCTTTTGATATATTGTTGAGTTTGAAGGATTTCCTCTTCTCTCTCTCTCTTTTTCTTTCTTTCTTTCTCTCTCTCTTTCACTCTCTCTTCTCCCTTACTTCCTTCCCTCCTTCCTTCCTTCCTTCTATAACATTTAATGCATTGGAACTCTTTAAAATATTTTTTAAAAAATATACTTAAGTTGACCTTTGTAAAAATGTTTCTGCCTTCTACATTTGTCGGGAGTGTACTACGAGTGCCAGTGCTGAGGAGTGACCTTGAATCTGGGGTTGCAGGTGAGAAGAAATCTTCTTTCTTAAATAAACAACACCAAGTACACATAGGAAATAAGAACTGGTTGGGAAGTAGTATTGCCCATAAACATGGTGAAAATCACAGTGCCTGTGATAGTTACAGGTGCTCATATTTCTGGCTTCTTTATTCCGCTAATATGGACTTCAGAGCTATGGCAGAGAGAGAAGGGAGGTCAATCTTTGTACATCTTCTTGTCATTCTTATGAAAGAAGGGGAGAGTGATGGAGAAAGAGAGAGAGAGTGAGTGAATGAGAGAGAAAGAGAGAGAGAGGGAGGGAGGGAGGGAGAGAGAGAGAGTGAGAGTGATAGAGAGAGAGAGAGAGCGACAGAGACAGAGAGAGAGACAGAAACAGAGAGACAGAGAGAAGGAGAGAGAGAAAGAGAATGAAAGAGAGAAAGAGAGAGAATGAGAGAGAGAGAGAGAGAGAGAGAACTCATCCTTGAAGAAGCTGGAAATATTGTTTTCTCCTCCCTGAACTGAGGATGGGAATGATGCTACACTTTCCTTAGGAGGGCGTGAAGTGGGGAAAATCCTAGCTTAGGTTGTCAGAATAGCGTTCAGAAAAGATAATTGGAGTGCTTGGTTGTAGGATCTCACTGGAACAGGGACTCTTCCTTCACAAAAGTCTTATAAGAAGAAGTCTTAAGAGATAATATAGTTGTACAAGTGCTGAGTAGCTAGCTTAAAGAGAGCTGAGGCATTTGATCAGGCTATATTCAGGGGACTAATGTTTTGAAATATTTCTCAGAACTGTAACCCCCAATCTTGGAATCTATGGTGACATATATGAAATGTATCACTGTCAGGCAACAGAACATAAAATTCAGCCTCCAGTCAACCTTGTAATTCATGTTGGGAAAGCAATGCAATAAGTGTAATCAAGAGATGCTCATTTGAGTGCCAGGGAGAATTAGCTGGTATTGTGGTTCATGGGATAGACTTTCAGAGTTTCAAGTGACCTTACAACTCATCCATTTTAATCGAGAATATTTGGGACCCCATGCTTTTTCTTTTCTGTCACAGAAGGCCTTATGAGGCATATCAGACACAGCTCATGAGAGGGGAGGTAGTATGGAAGTACTTGCTCTGTTGACGGGCAGGGTAGAGGGGAGATGTGTTAGTATACTTGAAAAAAGGGAGAGAAAATGAGTTGTAAATGTAGAAAGTTTAGAAGGAATGGGAAGCCCAAGAGATAGAATGGGCCAGGTTGGTATGGATATGATAATTGGATATAGGATATGCTTAGAGCTATGATTATGATAGAGGAAGAAAAAGAAGGAAAGAATAGACTTCCATAGGCATACAGAACTTGAGCCTCCTCTTCTGAAGCTCCCTTTTCATTTCTTTTTGACTTAGAAGTAAGTAGGTGAGACGTATTTCTTAGAGCGTGGGACTTTGAGGAAAGAAGACTTCAATTTGACTCCTGAATTAGAAACTCCTCATCTGTATCACTCTAAGTCATTTAACTACTCTGTGCCTCAATTTCCTCATCTGTAAAAGAGTGACAAAAATAATACTTATTACACAAGTCTGTCATGAAGATCAAATGCATTAACCCATAGAAAACACTTCACAAAAATTTAAAGCACCATATAAATGCTATTAATATTAGCATTGTCATATTTATCCATTCATGAAAGAAAATGGTGGAGAAAACCCTGAAGAAGAAAACTTGACACAAGTCAATATTTCCTCTCACTTTCTACTACCATGTTGAAGGAGCGCCTGTGTTAAAGACTTATGATCTTTAATTCTGATGCCTTGAGACAAAGCTCCAAGCACTCGGTCCTAGTCATGGTTCTTATCCTTCGCTAACAGGATTCTTTTTGCGAAATTGGAACAAATAGTTTAAATAATGACAAATAAATAGAACAAGCAGGCAGGAAGGAAGCAGGAATTTATTGAGATCTTACTCTTTGCAAGTTATGGTTCTAAGTGCTAGGAATATATATATAACAACAAAAGGATAGTTCCGGCCTTTGAGGAGCTTATATTCTAATGGGGGAAACAACATATTCAAGGGAACTGAAAAGGAAGGGAGGGGATGGAGCAGAAGGGTTGATGCAGAGAGGTGATGTCAAAGTCTCTAGAATCAGAAACACAGATAGGAGGGGAAGGAAGCACAGTTATCCCCAAAATGAAAACCCCAGAAGAAACTCACCATTCAGAAAAAGGGCTAGGGTGGCAGAGGGATTGTCTAGCATGCGAAGGCAGTTTAGTCATGGTGACAAAGTCCTTAGAATCAGTAGCACAACTAAGAGGGGAAATGAAATATAGCGATGACCTCACATGTAGACTCCCCTGCAAGATTTCAAAGCATGCTCACTACCTATCCTTTTCAAAATATCTCTTCATTCATTAGCTACCTTAAGAAATTACTTTATGTGGAAATATGTTTTACATGGTTGAACATGAATAACCTATATCCAACTTTTTGCCATCTCAGGGAAGGGGAAGTTGAGGGAGAGAATTTGGAACCCAAAATTAAAAAAAAAAGAATGTTAAAATTATTTTATATGCAATTGAGAAAAAATAAAATATTATTAAAGAAGAAATTACTTTCCCCCTTCATTTCACCCTCATTGATATGATTTGAAAGGCAAATTTCCCCTGGAGGAGATAAAGTGGTTGCTCAAATTCACATTCAGATGTCAATGTCAGATTTTAAGATCTTTTGCTCAGAATGAATTTTAACACTGAGGAGAAAACAGGCAACTGAGCACAAGAAGTCAACAGAGGATAAAACTAAAGAGAAAACGAGTGAAAAATGGGAGGTCAGGAATACTAAAGACAGCTTGTTGATTTCATGATTTTGCTTCTCCCGGCTTCTATAGAAGTTTATACTGACAGCACTGTCCGAGGAGACTGCTGATATGACTATCTAAATGTCCAGCAAAGACTGATCTAGACATCATAGTAGCAATGTTTTCTGATTCATTATTCAGAATTAGATAGGCTACTAACTTCTCTTGTTCTCTTCCCATAGTATTTTCAGTGAACCACATTGTCTTTTTGGTAGTTTCCCAAGGATAGATGCTTTCCTTACGATTTAGGCCAGGGACTAGTTAGTATCTAAACCCACATTGTGTTCAATGTGGCCTGCCACGTATTATTGTACATCCTGTGAGCTAATATTTCTTATTTAGGGTATTATTCTATACTTCTGGAGGATGGGTAGAGTGCATTCTCATGAAAAGAAATAATTTTAATGAAGTAAAAGAAAGATTACTTTCCTCTTATAGACTCTTCGATACAGTACAACTATCCCATCTAGAGCCTACTGCAAAGGAATGGACACCATTCATTAATGAATGTCAATCTTGCCTCATCTGACACAATAGAAGCATCTGGTTCACATTGATTGATCTTAGTTCTCATCTATTCCTAGGAAAGTACAGATCAATCATTTTCTTTGCTAAGGACACTATCCAGACAAGGATGAGCAGATTTCCACCTACCCACAGCACCTACTGCTAGATGAGACTAACTAATAGAGGCCAAGCTTTCACCACCTCCATACTCTATCTTAAAATGTTTTATTCTTCCATCAGTCACAGTCAGGCTAAGGTGAACACAGTCTTTATTCTCTGCCCAACTATCTATCACAGGTCAGTGGAATTTCATAGGGGACTGAATGGAGGTCAGATGCTAGGGACTGGAACAAGCACTGGAGACTTGAGTTCTAGTCTACGCTCTATGTGATCACGGCTCAGCTTTCAACTTCTCTATGTCTCAGTCCTCCTGCCTTATCTAATGGGGATGATGATAGCTGCTCTATCCTAAATTCGAGCATTTTAGAGATGTAGGGATTTTAGAGATATCTTTAATTCACAGAATTTCTGTAAGAATCAAATGATATCTCAGTAGTCCCCATTTTCAGGTTTCAGTATTTCACTGTTCTGTTCCACTGCTCTGAATCCCTCCATTCTATTCATTTGAAGTTTCTCCCACGTGGAAATATATTCCATTTCTCCCAACATTTATCCTGTTATTTAAAAGTTTCCAGCAGATAGGCACAAATTGAGATTTTACTTGGCAGAGATCCACTTAAGTATGCAATTCCCAGGAACCACTTTTTATTTATAAGTGACACTACCTATAATAAACATATGACAAGTGCTATAGAAAGGGAAATAATTATTGTTGTCAATCATTCTATCCATCCATGAATAAATCAAATCAACAAATATTTATTAAATATCTCTTTATTTTCTAGGGAAGATGCTAGACACTGATATACAAATACAAAGATTCAATAATCCTTACTCTCAAGAAGTTTATATCCCATTAAGTATCTATAATGCCATAAATAAAGGAGATGTTAGGTAGTGTTTTACCCATAAAGGTTGGTAGAATGTTGTTTGCTTCCTCTACTAACCACCAGAAATAAACATATATGTTAGTGCATCAATTTATATCAGTTTATAGAGGGAATAAAGAGTTGTGCAGAGACGAGGGTAGAGAGAATGTCTCACGTTGCTAACAGGAAAATCATGTAGGAAATTCATGTGCCACAAGACCTATAGAATTGAGTGGAGACTGTTTTCCCTCCTCCTTCCATTACAGTATTTATGGGAACCAGAGAGTGGTAATGGTTTTGGTATGATAGGGATCAGGCTAGGCTAAATATTTTGTGGGGTAGGTTGGTTGGTGATGATGAAGGATACAAGTACAGGCAAAGTATATGCTGTCATACATGAAAAATTGGGGGCCAAATGTTTCCCTTTATTCCTTCACTAAGTCAAATAGTGGGATTGATGGATATTACTAAAGGCATAGTTCATGCTGTTCTAGAGACTACATAGAGAGTGCACCAGAGTTGGAAGAGTAAAAACTTATGAACATCAAGCGACATCAATTAAATTTTCTATGGAATTTCCAGATGAGGACATTCTACCAATTTAGAGCATCATCTTTTCTGTACTTCATAATCTTAGAGATTTTTTTAAACACAAAATGGTTCAAGTGACTTCCCCAGGGTCATGCTGACACACTGGTTCAATCCAAATTCTATGAAGATCAGTGATGAATAAATGAATCCTAGCTAAAGCACACACCTTATTTAGGCAATGCTTATTCTACGCCCTTTCACAGCACCAATCTGTGCCTTCCCAGTCACCAATGGAATGAAACAGGGCTGTGTGCTTGCTCCCATGTTTTTTAGGATGTTTTCAGCTATGTTGACAAATGCTTTCAAAGAGGATGAACACAGTGTTGAGGTCAACTACTGTAGTGATGGTAATTCTTCAATTTGAATAGGCTACAAGCCAAGACCAAAGTGGAGGGAGAGCTGGTGCTCGATTTTCTGTTTGCAGATGATTGTGCACTCAATGCAGCCTCTGAAGCTCACATGCAGCAAAATATGGATCAATTCTCTGCTGACTGTGCTAATTTTAGCCTAGTAATTAACACCAAGAAAACACAGGTGCTCCATCAGCCACCATCCACACGTGGAACCATTGTTTACAACAAATGAAGAAGTTCTGAATGCTGTGGATAAGTTCACTTACCTTGGTAGTGTACTTTCCAGGGATGTACACATTGACAATGAGGTTGATGCATGCATTGCCAGAGCTAGCTCAGTGTTTGGGAGGCTCTGAAGAAAAGTTTAGGAAGAACAGGTATTAGACTGACTACCAAGCTGAAGGTCTACAGAGTCATTGTAGTGACCTCATTGTTGTATGCCTGTGAAACATGGACAGTCTATCAGCACCATGCCAGGAAATTGCTTCCCTTTGAACTGTCTTAGGAAGTTTCTGTGGATCACCTGTCAGGATAAGGTGCCAGTCACTGAAGTCCTTGCTTGAGCTGAACTGCCAAGCATTCAAACTATGCTTCAGAGAGCACAACTCTGATGGGCTGGCCACATTGTTCGAAAGCAAAATGCACACTTGCCAAAAAGACTATTTTATAGAGAACTCACATGGGGCAGGTGATCACATGGTGGTCAGAAGAAGTGATACAAGGATACTCTCAAGGTCTCTCTCAAGAACTTTGGATTTGACTATGCAACATGAGAGACACTGGCACAGGACCAGTCATCCCACATCAGAAAGTGTGCTATGCTCTATGAGCAAAACAGTATTGAGACAGAACAAAGGAAACATAGGATGTACAAATTTGGAATATCTACCCCAAATATTCACATAGGCTATCTGTGCACAACCTGTGGTAGAGCATTCCAAGCTCATATTAGATTGATTGGCCACAGTTGAATTTACTGAAACTTCACTTGATCATGGTGGTGTCATTTTGGTCCTCTTCAAAAATGAAGGACAGTAGGAATTCAAGATAAAATCCAAATATTTTAGCCTTCCAAGGGCACATAAAGATTCTGTTCCCATCTTAATGCTATACTTTTTTGGGGGGGTGCAGATAAGGTGTGACTTTTCTCAAAGCTAAAATTTCCCAAATTTCTGATTCTTTGAATGATAAGATTTCTGATCCTCCCACCCTCTTGGTTTCAGGCTGTAAGTGCCACAGCTTGCCAAAGTCTTTCCAAAAGTATGGTGCTGAGAACTGAATACAGTACTAGTTTGAATACTAGAATACAGTATAGATTGAATAAAATGTTGTGCAGTGAAATTGTCATCTCCTTTAGTCTGAATGCTTTGCCTCTTAAATGCAACTCTTCAAGACTGGCAGGGGATAGCCTGCACTGGTTGTTTGTCATCTGAGATTTCTCCATATGAATTGAATTACATATCCATTTCTTATCCTAAGACAGTTTAGTTTAGTTTCTGTTTTTGCTTTGCCTTGCCTTGGTCTTGGCTTCCATATTGGCTATTAACTTTTATTGACCTTGTAGGCCTCTCAAATCCCTTGATCCTTTTTACATAAACTGTCGTTAAGACATATTGGCATCCTAATCTTCCTAACATATTCAAATTTGCCTTTGAACTATGCTTTTTATGAACTTGGATATTTTTATTGGCAAATATAATTTTACAGTTAAAGCAGGCTAAGTTTATTTTTGGACATACCCTCTTCTTTCTCTCTTTTTACCTTGAAGATACTATACTACCGTTTCTGTCATGGTACGCAGTACCTTCATATTCTCTTTTCCTTACCTCCTTTCAGACTGTGCTCTTAAGAAAGTCTAATACTAATGAGAAAATGACTAATAAAATCACAATTCAAAAGTTATTTGTATTTTAGTAGGGGATTAAACCTTAAATCAAGGAGTGAAATCATGTTTTTGGAAGGTCAAACATCATGAGATCAGTAGGCAGTGGTTTCTCAGGTTTTTGATGCATATCCCCAGTTATTACTTATTTTTGAAAGATGAATCAGGAGTAAGTACAATGGTGAGAATGTTAAAAAAAATTATTAAGAAAAAGTTTCAACATTGCTTATCATTCAAATATGAGTATAAATTTTATGTAATTTCTTCACCCTGAATCAACACAGAGCACTTCTCCTTTTACCCATGACTTCCAACTAGAAGTGGGTATCTGGGTTGCCAAACTGAAAGAGTGCTGTTAGCATTTGGGGTCACTGGTTCATAAATTTGAAGTTGAAGGGACCTTTGATGTCATATTGTAGAGTTCCCTAATTTTATTTTATTTTTAATAGTAAATTGAGCATTTATACTGATGAGATCCACAGAAAGGTTGTTGTTGTTTCCTATAAGATGAAAACTATACAAAGGGTAGAAGTTGGGGCAACTACAGAATTCAATTGAAAATAGTTATATTTGGCATCAAGTAGTAGAAACTTAAAATGTAAGAACAGACTTGAACTATTATTAATAAGCTTGAAGAATATCAAAGATTTTTGTAATTTATTTTTGTCTTTTTTGAGGTTATTTAAAATTATATTTCTTACTTTTTCTTTTACTTCAAATTAATTTCAAATAGAACCCTCCGTTCTCCCCCGCCTTCTTTATAATACAAAGGAAAAATTAATAAATCAGCATAACCAATTAACTCATCAGCCATGTTTGGTATCATATGCAACACTCCCTATAAATAGTGTCCCATCTTTCCAATGAATGGATAAAACTACAGCCTCTTATCTCTTCTCCAGAACTGCGTATGGGCATTATATTTGCTTTACATTAATGTCATTTAATCAACCTTTTCATTTACATTGCTACTGTCATGTGTGTATTATAAAATATTATTCAAAATAAAATTTCCATTTATTATTCAAGATCAAATAAAATGAGATTATCCATGCAACTCAGTTATACAAAAACCACAAATCATTTACCAACAGATAATTGAATTTAATTCATTCATTCAAAAGTTATGAAGAAATGATTTGTCAAAGAATTGTAGGCTCAGATTCAATCCAGCTCAGACTCTGTCTAGCTGAGATTCTTTCTGGTCCACTTGTTAAAACAAGCATTACAAATGCTTAGGTTTCTTAAGAGACAACCCACTATGGCAAATCTTTAAAAAACTTTTTCTTTGGCTTTCAGAAAGAAGAATTACAAACTCTTAGAAATTAAGGTTGTCCTTTTTTATGTCTTATGTATGTCAGTCAATAAACATTTATTAACCACTTACTATGTGCTAAGAACTGTGCTAAGCACTGGGATACAAAGGAAAGGGAAAAAAATTCTCCCCTCCAAGGAGCTCATAATTCAATGGAGAAGACAACATGCAAATATTTATGTACATACAAGATATATACAGGTGAAATTGGATGTAATTTTAAACGGATGGCACTAGTATTAAGGGAGGCCAGTAAGGCTTCTAACAAAAGGATAAATTTTAGCTGAGTCTTGAAGGAAACTACGGAGCAAGAAGGAGAGGAAAAGAGGGAATATATTTCCTGGAGTCATCAGATATAAGATACAAGAAAGACATCTGTGTTGCTCTATCAAAACACACGTGGAGAAGAGTGAGGAGAAGAGTGACTGGAAATGGAGAAAGGTGCCAGGTTTCAGAGTTTAAAAAGCCAAATAGAGGATCTCATATTTTATCCTGAAGGTAGTAAAGAAACATTGGTGTCTATTGACGAAAGGGATAGAGTGTGACTTTGTCAAACTTGTACTTCAATAGAAAGCTTATTTTGACATCTGAGTGGAGGATGGATTGAAACAGAGATAGACTTGAGGTAGAGAGACAAACCAGCAGGCTATTGCAATGGTCCAGATGTGAGGAAATGAAGATCTGTACCACAATGCTGGCAGTGTCAGAGAAGAGGAATAACATAGGGAGGATGCTGTAAAGTAGAACTGATAGGACTTGGAAACAGATTGGATAGAGGGTGGTGGGTTAAGAATGAGTGAGAAGTTGAGGATGACACCTAGATTGCAAGCCTACATTAATGAGAGGATGGATATGGAATGTTGCTTATGCTGTCAAACTTCTTTTGAATGTTGATTGACTTTACTAAATTATTATTTCCCTGTTATTACAATGGAAGGGAAATTGGGTGAAGAACTAAGGAAGGATATATTTGGAAATTAAAGTGTGTATGTGTTTATACAGATACACATTAATGTAACTTCACTATATCAGAGAAGAGTAGGAAATGCCTCTAGCATATTGCATAGATTTCCTGTAGGAAATGACATACACCAAAGACATATAGGATGGGCAGACATGTTTGGGGCTAGGATTTATGTTATTGAAGGAAATATTCAAATTGATTAGATCACATCTCCCTGGTTGCTTTAAATTGAGTGGTAATGTGCATATATACACATCTATATGTATTATACATGTATATGCATGTGCATGCATATAGGTGCATTGTGCATGCACACACATATGTGCACAATGTACATTTATGATATGCATGTGTGTACACATATGCATGCATGCATATGTGTATGTATGCTTATGTACACACAATGTGCATATTTACCTATATGTGTGTGCATGTGTTTGCGCACACTCACACACACTAATATATTCATACATACACACAGAAATTTTTATCAAATTGTTTTTTGGTTTTCCTAAAAATTCTTGCCTAATATGCAGTTCTTTCTCAAGTAGTTAATTTTCTTGTATTAGCCAAACTGCATGCTATTGATTTGGTTTGATAATAGATTTAGAACTGGAACAGATCTTAGAGGCTATGTAATTTCTCCCCCTTACCCTCGTTCTCCTGCCATTTTGCAGATAATGAACTGAGATGTAGGAAGTTTGCATGGCTTGTGTAAGGCCACATATATTGCAAAGAGTAGAGACCAGATTTGAAACTAAATTCTTGGACTCCAAATCCCGATTTTTTTCCATTGAAGTCCAATACTTCTGATTCTTACTTATCTAGTTTTCCCACTGATCACTTTTACAAACCAATTTTAAATCACTTTTATGATTGCTACTTTAGAACATAATCTAAAGTCTATGAGCGCTATTGATTTGTTTTTTGTTTTTAAAAATTATATACCAGTCTAGACATTTTGTTCATCCAAATAAATTTAGTTTGATTGGTATAACATTTAACTAATATGAAGCTAAATTTAGATGGCACTTCCACTTTATCTTTGTTGTGTTATGTTACATAGGGTAGCTAAATGACTCAGTGGAGAGTCTCATCTTCCTGAATTCATCCTTGGCCTCAAACACTTAGCAATTGTATGACCTTGGGCAAGTCACTTTACCATGTTGGCTTCAATTTCCTCATGTGCAAAATGAGTTGAGAAGAATATGGCGTACCACTCTAGTATCTTTGCCAAGAAAACACCAAATGGGATGACAGTTGGACAGACAAAATATGACTGAACAACAGCAAAAATTTATGTTATATGTGCTCTGGATATTCCCTCAATAATTCAAGTTTCCTTTAATTCTATAAATAGTATTTTGTAAGAGTATTTTTGTGTGTTGAATTTGTTTTGGTGGATAGGCTCCTAGATATTTTATGCATTTTGTAGTTATTTTGAATAGGTCATTTCTTTCTTATTTTATTTCTAGTTTTACTATTGCTACACAGACATACAGATCACTTTTATAGACTTATGAATTTTGCTACTTTATGAATACTACTTGAAGATATTGTCTCAGTTTCTTGGCTAATTCTCTGGGATTTTCCAAATAAAACATGATGTCATTCACAAATAAAGGTAATTTTGATTCTCGTTGACATTGTTTGCATATAATTCCTTTTTCTCATGTTACTCCTATCTCTTGGCTTTTAGTATTGTGTTTAAGTGGGGAGAGGAAGATTTCTTGCTTTATGACTATAAGTACTGGGAAAGCTACTAATATTTCTCCATTGCAAATCTTGTTAGATGTTGGTTTTGGAGAATACTGTGAAGAATATTTGATGGTCCTGGTAGTAGTAGTAGTAGTAGTAGTAGTAGTAGTAGTAGTAGTAGAAGTAGTAGAAGTAGTAGTACTAGTACTAGTAGTAGTAGTAGCAGTAGTACTAGTAGTAGTAGTAGCAGTAGTACTAGTAGTAGTAGTAGCAGTAGTATTAGTAGTAGTACTAGCAGTAGTAGTAGTAGCAGTAGTACTAGCAGTAGTACTAGTAGTAGTACTAGCAGTAGTACTAGTAGTAGTACTAGCAGTAGTAGCAGTACTAGTAGTATCAGCAGTGCTGCTGCTGGTGCTGGTGGTGGCAACAGTGATATCAATAGTAGTAATAAAAATGCTTATCATCATAAGAACAAGCTTTTATAGACCTATTGTATCAGTGCTACTTAAAGTTTTTTTTAATATAAATGAAAGGTATATTTTATCAGAGGTTATTTCATGATGAATTGATATAATATATTTTTGAGGGAAAAAAGAGAAGTTCTTTCTTCTCTATTTTAATGTAAGTAATTATAGTGGCAGTGTGTTTCAGATAGAAACCCACTCTCAGAGTCAGCAATTCCTGGTTTCAAGCCCTCCCTCTTCTACCTACTAACGGTATGACCCTGGACAAATTACTGAACCTCTTAGATGATACGTCCTGGGCAACTACTTCAGACTGAAAGGTGGAAACCAAGCACTGATGCATTAGCAGTGGTAACTTTCTCACTAGAATTTCCTTTTCCGTTGAAATCACATCTAGGCCAAAAATATTTAGCTGCTTTTATGACTAATAAAATATCCTTGCTATACATCCAATATGGACATAGTGAATAATTATTTGAATATACAGATGCAGTTTTCTAAGATTTTTAAAAATTAAAATGTTTGCATTAATATGCATTAGAGAGGTTAGTCTTAAGGTTCTTTTTTTCTGACTTATTCCTCCATGTTTTATGTATTAAGGCCAGTTTTGTCCTGTAAACTATATTTTAGAGGGTGTTTTTTTTACCAATTATGCAGACTAATTTGTGTAGCATGGGTATTAATCTCTGTTTAAATGTTTGATAAATTCACCTGTAAATCTGTAGGGACTAGGTTTATTTATTTATTTAAGGTGCTTTGTGGTTTGTTCAGCTTTTCTTTCCAAGATTACGTTTTTATGATTTTACTTTCATATTCCGTTATTTTGGTATTTTTGTATATAATCATCCTTTTTCTTTAAATTCTCTAACATATAATTTCACATAGTATACCCTGATATATCTTTTCTTCCTCTCTTTTGTAAATTCAGCTTGTACATTTAAAAAAAATACAATTTGTTTTTCCTTTTTTTTTTATTTGATTAAAGTGTTGTGGATTTTGTTAATTTTTCAAAAGAGCTCAATTTTTATGTTATTTACTATGTCTATAATCTTTTGGGTTTCTACTTTATCTATATTTCTTCTTGAAGACATAGATCCCCCAATCCCATAACTCCTTGCCAGTATTTTTAAAATTTAACTTTCAGGAAAAAGAACCACTTTCTACCCTGCCCCCATAGTTCTTCCTCCTCCCTATTTTTCTTATCTACTTTACCAGGGGCAGCTAGGTGGTGCAGTGGATACACAACCAGTGCAGGAGTCAGGAGGACCTGAGTTCAAATTTCTCCTCAGACACTGGACACTTAATAGCCGTGTGACCTTGGGCAAGTCACTTAACCCCAATTGCCTCATCCTGGGTCATCTCCAGTCATCCTGATGAATATCTGGTCACTGGATTCAGATGGCACTGGAGGAGAAGTGAGTCTGGTGACCTGCACAGTTCCCCCTTCACTCAAAACAAAGTCAAGTGCAAGTCATATCAGCATTTCTCTGATGGCATGGCCTTCTTTGGCAACAAAGGATGAGCACACACATCTACTTTACCAAAATACCGCTTGGTTTAATTAAGAAACTAAAGAATGTACTACCCCTTTCCTCTCTGTGTTTAGGTGAGACTGCATCTGTAATTTCTCAGTCTCTTGCCTCCCTTCTCTCTGCTCATAGAAATTCCCATTTTGTTGTCGCTGACACAGAAGAAGATATTGTCTCACTCAGTTCAACACTCCCTCATGAGAAAATGGTGAAACTTAACTGGCTTGTGACAAGTAATAAGAGATCTAGCTGGGATTTGAATTCAGGTCCTCTTTCCATTATACCATGCTGAGTTATCCTGATACATAGAAAAAATAAAGCTTGTCACCCTGTCAGTCAGAATAACTCATTAAAATAGAGAGTTCTGAGATGGCAAAGTGGGGTGATGTCCCCCACTGCCCTGGTTGTTCTTTCATCTGCCATGAATAACAACATTTCTAACAACCTTGCTCCAGTATACTAATGTCTTTGTATCTCTCTATGGAGAAATGTATCCATCTTATTCCAATGAGATTATGTTTGGGTGTAGTTGATGGTACTTCCAGTCATTCATCCTTCATTTTCAAAGGGAACCAATGACATAATAGGTGATTTCTTGCAAGTGAATTGGAATTAAGTGAGTCAGAGTTGAACAAAATTCTCAGCCTCGTTCTCTCTTCCAGAGTCAGTGAAGTTCAGTGGCAAGGTAAAAGTCAGGAGGATTGGCAATAGCATGGGAGACAGTAGATGACCTTGGGGTCTTCCATATCTGACCAAGCTCTAAATGTTCGTTCCATAGCACCTACTTTGGCCACTTACATGGCCCTTGGAACATACTGTTCTCTTCTTCCCATTCCTCTGGGGGAAGTTTTCCCATGCTTGGGATAGGCATCCCTCTAACCTATGGTAAGATAGACAAACACAGCACACGGAAGGGCTGCTAGCACAGGTTCACTCGATCTGGCCAGACAGGAAAGATAGAAAGAGTTAATAATCTTACTTTGTTCTAGTCTAGTTTTCTCAAAAGAAGATGGCTGATAACAGGAGGACAAACTCCTACAGCATTCCCTAATCACCCTTCTCACAGGGGCTTGCAAGAAGGGAGATAACAACCCCTGTGTCTCAATGGGGTCAGCTGAGACAGGCACAACTTATGCATCCCCCTATATCCCTTCAAGACTCAATGAGGGCTGGTTGAGGCAAACACTTATTCCCCCCAAGCCTTGATGGGGGCTGATCAAGGCACTCACAGCATTTGTGTATTCAACTCTAAGGCTTCCCATTCACTTATCAGTGCCCACCTGCTTTATAGGGCAACAGACAAAGAAGGCATATTGCCAGTAGTAGCCTCACAAGTTTACATCACTGCATCCCTGTATCTCACTGTGTAGCCACAGTGGATGTTTATATTTTTTATCATCATATAGCGCTGCACAAGCATGGTGGAGACGTTTTGAATCATAATTGCAGGAACTCATGCCTAATATCTGGGAGCAAGAGATTGTTTTAGCTATGGATCCTGGGAAACTGAACTCTAAGAAATAATAACAAAAATCCACTTTACACATACTAAAATCCACCTTACTTACACTAAAAAATCTCCCTTACTTACATTTACTGATAGCTTTGAGGACCATTAGTTACCCTCACCTTGCTGTAGCTTGTCTGCTCCAATGGTTTTACTGTGGTATGGCCACTGAACATTCTACAGCTTCTTGGAGTCACAGGTGAGAATTGGGTGACAGGTACATACAGAACTAGAATGGTAGGATGGAAAATAGTACATGTGATGCACTTTTAAGTTTAATCTCCATTATTAACATTTTCTCCATCACTTTAATGAACAAGACAATAACACAATCTCTGATTTGTAGATTTACAAATGGCAGAGGTATAAATGCACACATATTATCTCTATAACCTGGTTCAACACACTCCTGCAGTCTCAATCCTGCTCTGCCTTGTACTCCACTACTCTGGCTACATTCAGCATAATAAAGAAACATTAGAGGGAAGAATAAGACCCCAATATCTTGGGTGCTGAAGCTGTATTCCTGCTGTCAGTCTGGACTCATCTCTTCTCTTAAACTAACGTTTTCTTTCATTCAACACTGCACTTAGCACAACATAGTCATATGAGTCCCATTCCCTTTCTCTAACTTGACTAATTATGTTAGTGAAGGGGTTCTTAGCCTAAGCAACGGTGGGGAACCTGAGTCCTGGAGGACACTGAAACCAAACTTCACAGACAAATCCCCTTAATAAAAGGATTTGTTCTGTTAAATTTGGACTC
>CM053769.1:674487548-674512950 GCA_028658325.1 Potorous gilbertii | reverse complement strand
TTGGGGAGATAACACCCAAACAAATATATGCAAAGAAAATGGCATACACAAAAAATTGGAAATAATTAATAGACAGTGGCACTGAAATTAAAAGGGATTAGGAGAGGCTCTCTATACAAGGTGGGAATTTTATTAGGACTTAAAAGAAGACAGGGAGATGAAAAAAATAGGTTGCTGAGATTATGGTATGTAGGCTGGTTAGGCAGCCTGTTGAATTATTTCTTTAACATATATCCTGCGCAGATGGATGAATTTGGATTATATAACATTTAGAATATTGGATAGTCTGTTCTCAAGCATTCATGTTCAGCAAGCACTGTTGTGTTCGTTCTTCATTTTTGAAGAGGACCATGACATCAGGGAAATGGTGACTTTTTTTTTGTATGCCATTCACCAAGCATATTACCTGACTTCTACTATGTATTTAATTAATGAATTAATAATACAATAATAGGAGTACCAAACAGTATAACAATAAAATAATAATATAAAAACAAAAAGAAACTATTTCCGACCTCAAGCGGCTTCAATTCTACTGGGGTTGGGGTGAAGCAACATATACACTCACAATCAAATTAGCTAAAGCAACCTATGTATAAAATAAATACAAATACATATTTTTTGAAAGGACAACTCAACAACTGTATGATGTGGTATTAAATAAGCAGAAAATATAGTTCAGAGTCAGATTATCAGGGATTTTAAAGAGAAAGAAATTTGTATTTTATCCTAGAAATATTAAAAAACCACTTGCCATCCACATCCAGAGAAAGAACTTTGAAATTGGAACACAGAATGAAGCAAACTATTTTCTTTTATGTTATGTTTTGTTTTGTTTTGGTTTTTCTCATAGTTTCTTCCATTTGTTTTAATTCTTCTATGCAACATGACAAATGTGAAAATGTGTTTGATAAGAATGTATGTGTAGAACCCATATAAGATTGCAAGCTGTCTCAGAGAGGGAGGGGAGAGAGAAGGGACAAAATTTAAGACTTATGAAAGTGATTGTTGAAAACTGAAAACAAATAAGTTAATTGCACTCTTACAAAAGCCACTAAAACTTCCTGAGTGGGGGATTGATATTGTCTAACCTGTGATTTATGAATATCAACTGAACAACTATATGGAAAATGGAATGGAGAGAGGAGATACTGAAAGGAAAGACATCAATTAGGCCATTACAATAGTCCAATGAAGAGGTAATGAAGGCATGAAATAGAGGATGGGATAGTTATGAGAATGGAAAGAAGAAAATTAAGGAAGAGATCTTGTGGAGATAGAATCAAGAGAACTTGACATCTAAATGGATGTGAGGAGGAATGAGAGAGAGAGAGAGAAAGAGTAAAGATCCTGCATTTAGTGATCTCAAAATACTCAATGATACACAAGATCATCTATTTAAATCTAGAATTACTTAATTCAGAGTCAGAAGCAACTTCCTTAAAGACCATTTACTCCAAATTGTACTTTATCAAGAATCCCTTGTTAAAGATACTGTCATGCCCCATCTCCAATTTTGTCTTCACCACACTAAAATTATATTTTCCCCATGATACCATGTACAATCATACAAATGATTGTACAACTCAAACTTAATCTATTGAATTTCACTTTTTACAAGTGAGGAAAGTGTGTCACAGAGAGGAACACCATATGTTTTTGGGGAAATATAAATTAGAGCAACATTGCTCAATGATCAACTTTGATAGACTAAGTTCCTCCCAACAATACAATGATCTAAAATAATTCCAACATACTCATGAAGGAAAATGATATTCAGAGAAAGAATTATGAAGTCTGTAGATCAAAACATACTATTTTATCTTTTCTTTCTTATGTTTTTTTCTTTTCATTCTGATTTTTTTCACAACTAATGTGGAAATATGTTTACTATGATTGTACATGTATATATTATATCAGATTGCATACCATCTTAGGGAGGGGGAAGAGGGAAACATTTATAACTCAAAATCTTGTGACTCAAAGTGAATGTTGAAAAATAAAAATAAATAAAAAATAAATAAGCTGAAATGTGTGTGTTTGTGTGTGTGTATGTAGGCATGTAGCAATTATTTTAATAACCACTTCAAAAAGAAACGGATCTTCCTATTTAGATCTTTCTACTTAGATACTAAATCTCCTTATTTAGATTTCTAAAGGCGCAGTTGCATAGGTATAATATAATATCCATTTTCACCTTTTGGCAACTAATAATGTTTAACTGCGTTACCCTGCCTGGATAACATTTTAATTTATTCATTTATTTGTTTCTTCATCCATTTTCTGAGTCAATACCATATGCAATACTTAAGTACAGCATTAGAGATAAATGTGAATGAGATTTTGTCTTCAAAAAATGAATGCAATTTGTAGTATAGTAAATGAATAAAGTGTTTTTTAAGTGTAAAGCATTTTGCTAAGGACTGAGAATACATACATAAAAAAGGATGATGATCCCTGTTCTCAAGGAGCTCGCATTCTAAAGTAGATATGAAAGGTTTCAGCTGAAAGTCAGAGGGAAGTGCCCTATGATCCTTAGGATACAGCAGCAAAGCAGATATTAATGCTTCTCTTTAATGTAATTTCCATTAATAAAAATCATATCAGCATATTATGTTGAATAATTTGACAGTGACAAGGACTTTAGTGACAAGAATTTTCTTTTCTTGTTCTTCAATAGAGGTGCTTTTAGCACCTACCAGAACAGTTGTCACACTGCCTCTCATTTGTTGGTCATTATGTGCTGTGAGCTAGAAACATTGCTATTCCAAAAGCTCTTGCATTCAGGATCCTGGGATTTTTCTGCAGTCCAAGAAGAGATGATGATTAAGGTGGTATGGATGGTTTGACTTGTCTGGTTTACGTTACTTCCCATCTCTATATCAGAATACCCCACTACTTTAGTTGGTTGATTGGAATCTGAATATATTTTCACCTTAAATATGATTTAGATTGAACTTGAATGTCATATATAATTGTTATATTTCTTCTCTCCTCTGCCAGTTTATATCCATATATCTTCTTTCCTTTCAAAAATAAAAATAGCTCACATTTCTATAAGGTTCATAAAATTTTTTTCTGACAAAAATGCTGTGAGATAGGTAATAAAGATATTATAAATTCTAATTTATGGATGATGAAATAGACTCAAATGTTTACTTAGGTTAACATAGCTAATAAATGGTAGACAAAGGTCTTTTACATTCAGAAGCAGTTCTCTTTTCCTTACTCTGATTGCACCTACATTGCATGTACAACCTGTATTGATGGATAATCTATATTTACATATAATATGTACATATATTTATACCATATATACATATATGTGTGTATGCATAGAAAAATCAAAGGCTATGACAATCAGGAGAGAGAGAGAGAGAGAGAACACTCACTGGAAAGCTTGCTAATGGGGAAAATTTTGAGCTTTGATTTTTCCAAGTGTCTTATATGAGAAGGCTCAAATGTGTGTTCCTGCAATATTTCCAAGTAAGTCTAGAACAAGATTAACATGTGATTGGTAAATATTTAACAAAATAAATAAAAACACAGTAGAATGTAGATGATGTTAACATGTAGTTTTCTAAGTCAAATAGGTGTCTGGAAAAGATGCTTAAAGTTTAGTGAGCCCCATTTCTATTTGAATTTGACATGACATCTCATATTCTCTCATTTGAATCTCACAACAGACTTAGGAAATAGGTATTACCTCACTTAAGATGCATTACAGATATCATTATCCCTAGAATGATATATATTGTTGATATATATCATCATCATCATTTACACAACTCCATCATATATGCCATGTGCTCTGCTAAATGCTTTACAACTATTAGCACATTTGATGCTTACAATAACCTTAAGAGATAGGCACTATCATTATGTCCATCTTACAGGAGAGGAAAATGAAGGAAACAGAGGCTAAGTGACTTGCCCAGGGTGTCACAGTGAGAAGAGTCAGAAACTCTACAACAGTAAGCACCCTGACATAGACAGGAGGGCCTGCTATCACAGGTTCTTAGATCTGCATTCATAAAAGGAAACACAACTTTTGAGGGGTCAGCAATCACTTTAATCAAGCATATGTATCATTCACTTCACTTAGTTTATAGGAAAAGATCAGTACCCTGAACATCAGAGAAAATACAGAGAAATCTAAATCAACAGACAATGCTTCCAAATTGCCTGACAGTAAGCAATATATACACCACAAATCAACAGATTGATGCAACTGCCTGACCACACATACATATTTGCCAGAGAGGGAAGCACCAACATTTGGATTTTCAAAGCCATGGAGCTGATTAGTGGCTTCCCAGAGTCTCATTTGGCACACAAAGATTCTTCCAAAAGCTAAGTCCCAAAGTAAAACCTTACCCTCAGAGTATTTATACGTACTTCTAGAGCCAGAGGTCATCACAATCCTTGAGAACTAGTGCCTCATTAACGAAAGCTATGGGCCTTCCTACAAATCTTCCCAGGCCCACTAACAGGTGGGAAAAATCTTTAATCACATTAAAGTAATTAACAATACAAATACATATACTGTTTCTAGCTAAAGAAACTCTTGTTTCTATACTCTTAGTAAACACTCTTAGTTGATAAAAGCAAGATTCAATCAGAGGTGCTTGATTACACTAAACAAAAATAGCAAAATATCTTACTTTACTTGCCATCACAAGCTCAGTTAAGTTTTCCTGACCTTCAGCCCAGAACCCTATCCACTATACCACCTACTTGCCCCAAGATAAGAAAATAGGGACTCAAAGAGTTTATTACACAACTAGAAAATATCAAAGGCTAAATTTCTAATCCAAATCTTTCTGATAGTCTGGAACATTAACCACCAGGCAAGACTGTCTCTCAAGAATTAAAGTTGGTATTTTGTGTATCAGGGCTAGGTAGGAGAGATATGTTGGATCAGAGGGTTTACTTTGCATTTTTGAAATGACCCAAGGTCGGCAGGTCCACATTATGTCTAAAGATCAATCTGGTTTGGAGGATTACATGATTAGCATTTGGGGAAATGGGCACCACCTTTCTATTGGGTCTTTCTGACCTGAATAGCTGAGAAGCACCAGTACAATCATCCAGCAGTCTGGGTCATAAATAATGAACTGACTAAAGTAGGCATGCACCACAAGGTCACATACCAATTGCTATTCAATTGTAAATATCCTTCCCCGAGCATTCAAAATGGGCCAATGTATGGTGGAGCAGAGAGCATTTGCTATATATTATGCTAAAGAGTCCCTGGAATTCCAGTGCAGCAAAGGGGAACAATGCAGACAGCAAAGCCAAACCACTAACTGGCTATGCATCTGTTTTTCTCTCTTCTAACTCATGAGGCCTCCACAGCCACTCTGTCCCTTTGAGATGTGTGGATTCTTTTATATGGATGGAACAGATAGATTTGTGTACAACTGTATTGATATTTGATTCCTTTGGTGACACCTTCCTGATGATGAAAACATTCTACTTAATGCCATTTATTTTTTCCCTCCAGTGCTTTTCTTTCTAATGTCAAGTTTTGCTTGGCTTTAGCTGATGCAGAGCCTTTCCCTTGGGAAGCTATTGTACAGCCCAGGAGATTTCGATGACATTTAAATTAATATTCATTCTATCAATTTTTCTTTGCTCAATTTAATCCCAGGGTTGATGGTGCTTTCTGGTTCGTACTCCATCACACTGGAACTAAACAATAACCAGTAACGCTCCCCTCTAACTGTGCCTGTGGAAAGCAGCTTCCTCTGCTTTTCTCTAGCATGTCTTTGGGTGTTTGCATATATAAGAACTGGGGAGAAAAAGAGAGAGACTGACTTTGCCTAGAGTCCTCTTGTTCTCTGATTCCTCAAAAATAACCTTCCCTCTGTGTTCACAGTGGTACTATACACTTTGCAGCAGAGAGTATTTTCTTTAAATTATAGTAAATAATCTCTGGAATCTGAGCCCAGGAGAAGGGACACCCTAGAAGACAAAGACAATACAAGAACTTTCTGTGTATTGTTTTATTTCCCATAACACTGGATCCCCTAACAGTCACTTCTTGATTCTGTTATAAGAAAATCTAAAGAGATGTATAGGCATTTCCCACTCTAGTCAGCTGGGTCTACTCATTCTTACATGTGGATTTAAGGTTGTTTAAACTCTGAATCTAGATATGGTCAGAAAGGAAGTATGTTAGGATTGCCAACATTCTGAAACCTTTGATCTGTCTCAAGCTCTATTCTCATTGATTCCTAACATATGACTTCCTGAGCTCTGGATCTGGCCCACCTCCCTGTGAATGTGATGTCTTACATTTCTTCCTAAGATGACTTCTCCGGACTCATGATTCTGTCTGATTTATGGCATTTGCTAACCCTATTTCCATTTAACTGAACTCCTAGTTCTAACTTTTCATAACTAGCATTGTCAAGTCCCTTCCAAAAGCACATATAAGGTTGATAATTCAATTTCAAATGCATTTTTGCCTCAGTTGTCTGACTTTCAAGGATTACTTCCCTGGAAGCATCAACAAAGACCCAGTCAGGCTCCTTCTCACTCATTCCTGGACTTTCTAGAGACTTGGCCTCCTTGCCTTATTCTTCCTCCCCCTTTAAGCATGAATACCCTCCCTTTTCCATTTCAACTTTCCATTTTTTAATGTGTTCTTCCCTCAATAAAATGCAAACTCCTTAGGAGTAAATGCTATCTAGCATACTTGTATTTTTATGTATTTGTACATTTGTATGTCTGTAAATACATTTGTACACACAAATATGCAGGGCATAGCCCAATGGCTGGCATATAAAGATAATTGCTTTCTCTGTGTGTGTGTGTGTGTGTGTGTGTGTGTGTGTGTGTGTGTGTGCGTCTGTCTGTCTGTGTTGTGTGTGGTGTGTTTATGTTGGGGGAGCATTGGTCTGAATTGGGTAGATGGTTGTCTAAATTCTTACATTTTGCTTTGCACATGTAGATAACTTCATGCAAAGGTAGGTGATGAGCAGAGTGTGTGCCTTAAAGAGCCATTGACCTACTTAGTTCTTCCAGCACCCATGTTGGCCTGCTCCAGTCAACATGTTGCTGACAGTCGTTCTGTATTTTTGTAGCATTAAACATTCTAGGGCTGAAAGTAACACTGTTCATCCTGTTTATTATTCTCCTGTGTATAGGTACTGTCTAAAGAACCTGGAAGTAGCTTGCCTTTCTTGCAAGAACTGGGAACTTCGGTAGTTACTCTAAAAGAACATGACCTTGCCCTTAGATGACTGTATCTATATGATGTATTGGTTCTAGATGAGGCCATCTTTCAGAAAGGAATGCATTTTGGCCAGTTCTGTCCTAGCCTCCCTTCCTGGAGAGTTAGTTTCATTCATTGCATCCCAATGGGAGGTCAGCTTGTCAAACCTACACAAAGTTCAGTTGTTTTGTTTTTTATTTTTATCCTGAGGTGATTGATCTTACAGGCTCCTGGATACTATTAATTGGCCCATATTGCCACTAGACTTTTTATGTTTCTTTGTTTTTGTTTTTACATTTTACAAGTAATGAAGAGATTATAGCAATATGATCTTTAAATAATGTAAAATACTTATTCAGACAAATCTGCAATTACTGCCTTCCACTGTGTCATTTTTATTTTATGTGACAAAAGATCTTTAAGGGAGCTAATCGAGATTGACAGCCTCTGGGTTGGAGCTCTTCCTTCTAAGAGAAATAGGTGAACACCCACTTCTTTATACTGACAGAGGCAGCACTACACCCACTCCACTAAATGTATAAAGAGCCAAGAGCTAAGTAGTAAGGAAGAATTGGAAATAACCCTACTCAATAATCCATTAAAACAAAAATAAAACTCAAAACATAAACTCCTGGGAAAATTATTCTCTATTCAGCAACAACAACAACAAAATACTGTGAGGAAAGCCAGAAAGGATTTAGCAAAGTAAATAAATAAATTTAAATCATCTTTTATCAGATATGAATAGGCAGTTTTCAGATGAAGAAATTAAAGCAATCTATAGTCATAGGAAAAATGCTCTAAATAACTATTGAATAGAGAAATGTAAATGAAAACAACTATGTAGAACTATATCACACCTACCAGATTAGCTAACATGACAAAATGATAAAGGTTGGAGAAGATGTCAGAAAACTGGAACATTAATGCATTGCTGATGGAATTGTGAACTGATCTAACTATTCTGGAAAGTAGGTTGGAACTATGCCCAAAGGACTATAAAACTGTGAATACCCTTTTTAAAATGACTCTAAACAAATTATAGGGCAGCAGAATCCACAAAATAACAGAATGAAACAAATTTCCAGCCCAAGACAACCTGGAAGGTTGACAGGTAAGGTTTTTCGTGCCAGGTTGAGAGAGGAGCACAGTCCAACATAAAATCAGAAGAAGAAAACAGAGTCAAAGACATATGAATTGGTTACAGGCCATGGAAGAGCTCAAAAAGGATTTTTAAAATCAAGAAAGAAAAGTAGAGGAAAAATTTTGAAAAGAAATGAGAGTGATGAATGAAAATCATGAAAGTTGAGTCAACAGCCTGCTAAAAGAGACCCAAAAAGATACTGAAGAAAAGAAAAGACCTTAAAAATAGACTAAATCAAATAGTAAAAAAAAGTCCAAAAAGTCAATAAGGAGAAGAATGCCTTAAAAAGTAGAATGGGTAAATTAAAATTGAGGCCTGAAAGCTCACTAAAGAAAATAATTCCTTAAAATTAGAATGGAGCAAATGGGAGCTAATGACTTTATGAGAAATCAAGCAAATGTAAAACAGGACCAAAAGACTGAAAAAATAAAAGACCATGTGAAATATCTCACTGGAAAAACCACTAACCTGGAAAATAGATTCAGGAGACATAATTTCAAACGTATTGGACTACCTGAAATCAATGATAAAAAAAAACAAAACATGACATCATTTTTCAAGAAGCTATCAAGGAAAACTGCCCTGAAATTCTAGAACCAGAGGGTAAAATAGAAATGGAAAGAATCCACAGATTGCCTCTGGAAAGAGAACCTAAAAGGAAAACTCACAGGAATATTATAGCCAAATTCCGGAGTGCCCAGGTCAAGAGGAAAATATTGCAAGCAGCCAGAAAGAACCAGTTCGAGTATTGTGTAAATAAAATCAGTGTAACACAAGATGAAGCAGCTTCTACATTAAGGGATTGAAGGGCTTGAAATATGATATTCCAGAGGTCAAAGAGCTAGGACTAAAACCAAGAATCACCAACTCAGCAAAACTGAATACAATCCTTCAGGGGAAAAAAATGGAAATTCAGTGTAATAGAGGACTTTCAAACATTTTTATTAAAATACTTGAACTGAATAGAAAATATGACTTTCAAATACAAGAATCAAGAGAAGCATGAAAAGTTAAACAGGAATGAGAAATCATAAGAGACTTATTAAAGTTGAACTGCTTATATTTCTATATGGAAAAATGATATTTGTAACTCATGAGACCTTTCTCAGTATTAGGGTAGTTGGAGGATACAGATAGATGGATAGATAGATAGATAGATAGATAGATGATAGATGATAGATGGATAGATAGATAGATGGATAGATGGATGGATGGATGGATAGATGGTTGGATGGATGGATGGATGGATAGATAGATAGATAGACAAACATATAGATAGGTAGATAGATAGATAGATAGATAGATAGATAGATGATAGATAGATAACACAGGATGAGTTGAATATGATAGGATGATATCTAAAAATAAAAGTAAGGGATGAGAGGAAAATATTGGGAGAAGGATAAAGAGAGAGACAGAAAGGGTTAAATTATCTCACATGAAGGCAGAAGGAAAAAGGTTTCACAATGAAGGGGAAGATGAGGGAGGTGAGAAGGAATCAATGAATCTTTATCAAATTTGGTTTAGTGAGGGAATAATATACACACTTAATTGGGTATCTTACCCTACAGGAAAGTAGGGTGGACGGGAGAAAAAGGGATATGATAAAAGGGAGGGAATATTGGGAATGGGGGTATTCAAAAGTAAACACTTTAGAAAATGGACAGGGTCAAATGAGAAAACAGAATAATTGGGGGATGGGATAGGATGGAGGGAAATATAGTTAGTCCTTCACACCATGATTGTTATGAAGGTGTTTTGCATAACTAAACATATATAACCTTTATTGAATTGCTAGTCTTTCTTAAGGGGAGTGAGTGGAGAGGGAGGAAGGCAAAGAATTTGGAACTCAAGGTTTTAAAAACAAATGTTACAAATTGTGTGCAACTGGGAAATAATATACACAGGCAATGGGTTATAGAAATCTATCTTACCCTTCAAGAAGTTAAAGGGGAGGGGATAAAATGGGGGGATGATAAAAAGGAGGACAGACTGGGAGAAGGGGTAATCAGAATGCATGCCATCTTGAAGAGGTGGGGAGGGGAGAGATGGGGAGAAAATTTGGAACTCAACATCCTGTGAAAATGAATGTTCAAAACTAAAAATGAGTGAATGAATGAATAAATAAAAGAACAACCCTTTTGTTATCATAGGAGGGGGTTGAACCACTAATTATGATGGCCAAACTTAACTACAGGAACAGGATAAGGAAATGTGCCTCACTCTTTTTGTTGAAAAACTGAGAGACTATGGGTATAGGATTTTGTATATGTTGTCTGTTAGGGTTAATGAGTTGCTGGCTTTACTGAAATATTATATTTTCTAGATAATCAGGTTTAAATGACTTTCCCAGGGTCACATATCTAGTAAGTGTCTGGGGCCACATTGGAACTCAGTTACTTCTGACTTTAGGGCTGATGCTTTATCCACAGTACCACATAGCTGCCTCTTACTGAAATAGTTCTAAAAATAAATATTACTTATTACTTTTTTGCAACAAATAGATGATAGGGCAGTAAGTGGTGATTA
Organism: Potorous gilbertii; assembly: GCA_028658325.1. NCBI lineage: Eukaryota > Metazoa > Chordata > Mammalia > Diprotodontia > Potoroidae > Potorous > Potorous gilbertii. Next base: position 674,502,055 of record CM053769.1, on the reverse strand, counting down.
TATTCTGAAAATAATATATTATAAAAATAAAAGGCATTGAAAGTGTTAAAAATGTTAGGATTTCTGAAGTTCTATGAATGATTCCTAAGGCAAGCTTTTAAGAACTGGCAATAAAAATGAATCCCTTGATGGCTTGGGAAGTGACACCTGACATGTCCAACTGAGTCAGAAAAGAGTCACATTCGGGAGGGAGCCAGACATTCTCAGTACCTTTCTTCAGTCTTGTTGAATTTGTGTTATGCATGAGTTCTGGCTCCTTTACCTCTCCAAAGCCTATCTGCTCCAGCTGCTAATTCTTCACCTTGAAGTCCTAATCACTGATTTGTTACATCTCCATTGGCTTTCAGCAGAAATGGGCTGATGTCAGTGGCAAGAGATTAGGACTTCAGGTAGGGAATAAGGAGTTGAAGCAGATGAACCCTTTCTGAACAAAGAACTTGATGTTATGCAAATGTCCTTAAGCACAGAAATGAAAGGAGAAGAAATTACTGAGATCACAAGCAAGGAAAATTGCTACTAGCTATATTGTTCCCCTTCACTCACCTCCCATGCCCCTTTACTTAATGTAAGACATAAGTGACTTTGGGAAGTGTACTTACTCCAGTGTTTTGTTTTTTTCCATTGCATGTAGGATAGGACTGACTATATATTTAGCAGGCATAAATTCAGGCCTAAGAGAAAAGTAAAACTTAGGGAGGGGATAAAAGAGCAGTCTAAGTCAAGAAACTGAGAATGGGTTTGAGAAATTCTGATACCATATGTAATGGTATGTCAATGTAATTTCAGAGAATAGTCATCTCATACTTCCACTAATAAGGTTGGGTTCTAGAGCTAGGTTGGCCACACCTCCTTCTCAGGTTTCTATGATAGTCCTAAAGCATTAGGGGTGATTTTTTATGTCATTAATTTGATCCTTCATTGGTATTCTTGCCCCTTTCCCCAAGGATATTAATTAAAAATCATTTAGTGAGCCAGCTTTAAAAAGCTTTTAGAAATGGGTATTCATTAAGGTAATATAGTAAAAACAGTTAGTAAAAATATCTTCTTCTCTCCTCAACCCCCCCCCCCCAAAATTGTAACATACCATTCCACAAATACATATAGAGCCTAGGGGAAAGATGACTTGAAGAATACACATGTTAAAGTGATAACTCACAGATCTTAGTTTCTGTAAGTCTTCTCTTCCCTAAATTTGTGGGTTAAGAAAATCCTCTGAAATACAACGAATCTGCTTCCATCTGTATTTAGCTTCCAATGCAGACACTGCTGAAATTCAGTGAGTTTATTTAACTTAACCCAAAATCACAGCCAGGTCAAGAATTTAGGTTTTCTGACTCCAAATTCTATGTCCTTGTTGAGGAGGCACTTATGTCTGTATGGGTGTGTGGCGTGGGGTGGAGTGAGTAATGCATAACTTCGGTATAAGCTTTCATAGAGGAATTACTTTATCATATGCCCCTTTCATTTTTCTCTTCAAATTGTGATAAAACCATAGTGAAATCTAGAGAATGATTTCAGTCTAATGCCTCTGTCTCAGTGCCTATGTAAATTTGGGATACATGATGGGCTTTCATTAAACAACCATGAAACTTGGTTTCCATTTTCCATTTTCAAAGCCTTAAACATGCATTGCAGATTTATATTTCTCATTAGAGGAGGCAGAAGTCATAGCACTGAATTGGTGATCTGGCCCACTGAAGTTTGACATTCCCACTATGCCTGAGGATTGTTAATTTAGCCTTTCTGAATTTTAGATTTCTTTCCTTTTTTTTTTCAATTTTATAAAATGTACTTATTTTCAGTTCTCAACATTCACTTCTACAAGAATTTGAGTTCAAAATTTTCTCCCCATCCCTCTTGATCCTCCACCCAAGGAAAGCATACACCCATTCATCCCTTTCTCCAGTCTGTCTCCCCTCCATTATCCACATTTCTTTTATTGCCCTTCCTCTCTATTTTCCTGTAGGGCAAAAAAGATTCCTATACTCAATTGCCTGTATATCTTATTTCCAGTTGCATGCTGAAACAATTTTTAGCATTCATTATTAAAACTTGCAGTTCCATAATCTTTCCCTCCTTCCCTTCTCACCCAGCCTCATTAAGAAAACAAGCAATTAAATATAGGTCATACATGGGTGACAATGTAAAGCACTTCCATAATAGTTATATTGTAAAAGACTAACCACATTCCCTCTATCTTGTCCTGCCCTCCATTTATTCCATACTCTCCCTTGACAAGTATTCCCACAATAGCATTTGCTTTTGATTATCCCTTTCCCCAATTTGCTGTCCCTTCTATCATCTTCCCTCTCTTATTCCCTTCCCCCTTGCCTTCCTCCAGAGTAAAAGAGATTTCCATATACAATTGAGTGTGTTATTTCCTCCTTAAACCAAATCCCAAGAGAGTAAGACTCGTTCATTTCTTTTTATCCCCTGCCTCTTCCCCTCCATTGTAAAACCTCTTTCTTGCCTCTTTTATGTGGATTATTTGCATCATTCCAACTCTCCCTTTCTCTGACTCCTAATACATTCCACTCAAGAGTAAATTTAGATTTTTTTAGGTATTCTCCTTTCATATTCAACTCAACCTATGCCCTCTGTCTATGTGTGCGTGCGTGTGTGTGCGTGCGTGTGTGTGTGTGTGTGTGTGTGTGTGTGTGTGTGTGTGCTAGCTAATCTGATAGATGTGATGTGGTACCTCAGACTTGTTTTTGATTTAGAATATTTTTTCATATGAAAACTGCCTGTTCAATCCATTGACCATTTATCAATTGGGGAATGACTTTTATTCTTGTACTTTTGACTCAGTTCTCTATATATTTTAGAAAGGAGGCCTTTATCACAGATACTAGCTACAAAAATTCTTTCCCAGTTTTTTGCTTCCCTCCTCATCTTGGTTGCACTGGGTGTGGTTGTGCAAAAAACTTTTCAATTTAATGTAATCAAAATTATTCATTTTGGAAGTCATAATGTTTTCTGTCTCTTGTTTAGTCAAAAATTTCTGCACTCTCCTTAAATCTGATAAATACACTATTTCTCGTTCCACTAATTTGTTTTTATTATCAATATTACACTTAGATCATGTACCCATTTGGACTTTATTCTTGGGTACAGTATCAGGCATTGATCTATGCCCAGTTTCTGCTCCATTATTATTCAGTTTTCCCAGCAATTTTTGTCAAATAGTGAGTTCTTGTCCCAGAAGCTGGACTCCTTGGGTTTACCAACAGTACAATGCTATATTCATTGACTATTAATGTTGTGAGTGCCTAACCTATTCCACTGGTCTACTCCTCTGTTTTCTTAGCCAGTACCAAGTGGTTTTGATAATTGGTGCCTTGTAATATAATTTGAGATCTGGTAGGGCTAGGCCACCTTCCCTAGCATTTCATGTCATTAGTTCCCTTGATATTTTGGACCTTTTGTCCTTCAATATGAATTTTGATAATATTTTTTCTAGCTGTAGAAAAAATTATCTGATAGTTTGATTGTTATGATACCAAATAAGTAAATTAATTGAGATAGAATTGTCATTATTTTTGTATTGGCTCAACCTACCCACAACCAACTGATGTTTTTCCATTTACTTAGATCTGTTTTGTAATTGTGTTCATATAATCCCTGGGTTTGTTTTGTCAGGAAGATGCCTATATATTTTATCCTGTCTACCTTACCGTTAAATGACATTTCTCTTTCTATCTCTTGCTGTTGGGCTTTGTATAGAAATGCAAGTGTTTTGTGTGGATTTATTTTGTAACCAGCAACTTTGCCAAAGTTGTTTACTGTTTCAAAAAGTTTTTTACTTTATTCTCTGGGGTTCTCTAAGTATATCATCATATCATCTGCAAAGAGTGATAACTTAGTTTCTTCTTTGCCTACTTTAATTACTTCTATTTCTTTTTCTTCTCTTATTGCTACAGCTGACATTTCTAGTACTATATTGAATAATTGTGGTATAATGGACATCTGTTTCATCCCTGATCTTATTGGAAATGCATCTAGCTTATTCCCATTGCATATACGTATAGTGCTTGCTGAAGGTTTTAGTAGATGCTGCTTATTATTTTATGAAAAGGTCCATTTATTCCTATGCTCTCCCATGTTTTCAATAGGAATTGGTGCTGTATTTTGACAAAAGCTTTTCTGCATCTATTGAGATAAACATGTGGGTCCTGTTAGTTTTGTTGCTGATATGATCAATAATGCTAATAGTTTTCCTAATATTGAACCAATCCTGCATCCCTGGTATAAATCCTACCTGATTATAGTGTATTATTCTCATGATAAGTTGCTGTATTCTTTTTGCTAAAATCTTATTTAAAATTGTTGCATCTATATTAATTAGAGAAATTGGTCTATAATTTTCTTTCTCTGTTTTGGCTCTTCCTGGTTGAGGTATTAGAACAATATTTGATCCTAAAAAGAATTTGGGAGGACTCCTTCCCCAATTTTCCCAAATAATCTATATAATACTGGAATTAATTGTTCTTTAAATGTTTGATAAAATTCACTTGTAAATCCATCTGGTACTGGAGACTTTTTTCTAAGGAGTTCATTAATGGTTTATTTAATTTCTTTTTCTGAAGGGGGCTTATTTAAGTATCCAAATTCTTCTTCTCTTAATCTGCACAATTCATATTTTTAAAATAATCATTCATCTCATTTAGATTGCTCAATTTATGGACATATAGTTGGGCATAGTAATTTCTAATTATTCTTTTAATTTCCTCCTCATTTGATGTGAGTGCACCCTTTTGATATTGTAATTTGGTTTTCTTCTTTATTTTTTTAAAATAAAATTGACCAAAGGTTTATCAATTTTATTTTTTTCATTTGATGTGAGTGCACCCTTTTGATATTGTAATTTGGTTTTCTTCTTTATTTTTTTAAAATAAAATTGACCAAAGGTTTATCAATTTTATTTTTTTTCATAAAACCAATTTTTAGTTTTATTTATTAGTTCACTAATTTTCTTACTTTCAATTTTATTAATCTCTCCTTTGATTTTCAGCATTTCTAATTTGTTATTTACTTGGAGATTGTCCATTTATTCTTTTTCTAGCTTTTCAGCCACATGTCCAGTTCACTGGTCTCTTCTTTCTCTATTTTATTCATGTAGGCATTCAAAAATATAAAACTTTGCCTAAGAACTACTTTTGTAGTATTCCATAAGATTTAATAGGTTGTCTCATTTTTGTCATTCTCTTGAGTGGAATTGATGATTGTTTCTATTATTTGTTATTTAACCCACTCATTCTTTAGGATGCGATTATTTAGTTTCCAATTAATTTTTGGTCTATCTTTCCATTTCCTTTTATTACATATATTTTTTTTTTCATTATGATCCGAGGAGGATGCATTGACTATCTCTGCCTTTCTTCACTGGATTGTAAGATTGTTATGGCCTAGTACATGGTCAATTTTTGTATAAGTGCCATGAAGCACTGAGAAAAAAGTATCTTCTTTTCTATCCTCATCCAATTTTCTCCAGAGATCTATCATAACTACATTATCCACAGCTTTATACACCTCCTTATCTTCTGTTTTGTTTATTTTGAGGTTAGATTTATCAAGTTCAGGGGGGAGTTTGAAGTCCCCCACTAGTATAGTTTTGCTGTCTATTTCTTCCTATAACTCCTATAAGAATTTTGATGCTATACCACTTGAAGCTTATTTGTTTAGTAATGATATTGCTTCATTGTCTATGGTGCCTTTTAGCAGGATATAGTCTCTTTCCTTATCTCTTTTGATCAGATCTATGTCGGCTTTTCTTTGTCTTAGATTACAATTGCAACCTCTGCTTTTTGTTTTACATTAGATGAAGTAAAATATATTCTAATCCAACTTTTTACCCTTACCCTCTGTGTATGCTCCCATTTCAAATGTGTTTCCTGTAAACTACATATTGTTGAATTATGTTTTTTAATCCATTATGCTATCCATCTCCGTTTCATGGAAGAGTTCATCCCATTCACATTCATAGTTATGATTATCTGTGTCTTTCCCTCCATCCTCTTTCCTCTCTTTTGTGCTTTTAGTTCTCCCTTCTCCCTTCTCCTCCACAACAGAGTTTTAATTTTTGACCACCGTCTCTCTCAGTCTTACATTCTTTCTTTCAGTCCCCCTCCCATTTACACCCCTTTACCCTTACTACTTCTTCCCTCCCTTTTCTTTCCCCTTCCTCTCCTACTGCCTATCAAAGCTAGTTAGATTTTTGTACTTAACTAAGTTTGTTGTTTCTTCCTTGAACCAAATCAACTGAGAGTAAATATCAAGTGATATTCATCTCCCTCCCCTTTTCCCCTCTACTATAATATAATTTTGTGTCTCTTTCTGTGATGTATATTACCATTTTCTGCCTCCTCCTTTTCATCTCTCAATCCCTTTTTCACCTTTAGATCACATTTATATCATCACATCATTTACTTCATAACCCCTCCCTTTATTGATGTATATCCCTTTTTATATATCATGATAAATTTACAAATTCTCAAGATTAACAGGTATCATCTTTCCTTATAGGTATGTAAACAGTAAGCCCATATTGAATAACAACTGTTTTTTCTCCATGTTTATCTTTTTATGCCTGTCTTGAGACTTGTGTTTGAGGATCAAATTTTATATTGATCTCTGACCTTTTCTTTAGGAAGGTCTGAAAATTCCTTATTTCATTGAATGTCAGTCTCCTTGTGTGAAATATCATGCACAACTTTGCTGGGTAATTGATCCTTGGCTTTAGTCCCAGCTTCTTTGCCTTATGGAATATCATATTCCAATTCTTTCGATCTTTTAATGCAGAAACTACAAGGTCCTGTGTGATAATTGTTGTAGCTCCTCGATATTTGAATGGTTTCTTTCTGACTGCCTGCAGTATTTTCTCCTTCAATTGATAGTTCTGGAATTTGGCAATGATATTCCTTGGTGTTTTTAATTTGGGATCCCTTTCAGGAGGTGAAAGGTGGATTCTTTCAAGGACTATTTTGTCCCCTGGAGCTAGGATTCTGGGCAGATTTCCTTGATTATTTCTTGGAAGATATTGTCCAGGTTCTTTTATTCATCATTGCTTTCTGGTAGACAAATACTCCTTATATTTTCTCTCCCAATTCTCTTTTCCAGATCACTTGTGTTTCCAATTAGATATTTTATATTTTCTTCTCTATCTTTTCATCATTTAGATTATGTTTGATTGATTCTTAATGTCTCTCATAGTCATTAGCTTCTACTTGCTCAATTCACATTTTTATCAAATTGTTTTCTTCAGTTAACTTTTGAATCACATTTTCCATCTGTCTAATTGTTGTTTTAAGTGGTTATTTTCTCCAGTAAGTTTTTGCACTTCCTTTTCCATTTGTCCAATTATCCTTTTAAGTTCTTCTGTGATTTCTTTTGTCATATTTTTACAATCATTGGCCAGTTTTTCTTCTATTTAGCTTTTAAAATCCTTCCTCAGCTCTTCCAAGAATGCTCTTTGTGCTTGTGACCAGTTCATATTCCCTTCTGAAGTTTCAGATGGGAGTACAGTCTCAATGCTGACCTCTTTGGTAATTCTATTTTGGTCCTTGTCCCCATAGAAAGATTCTATGCTCTTTTCTTTTCTGCTTTGCTTTTTAGTCATGATGATCATTCATTTCATGGGTTTTAAAGTAGATACCTGCTTATAGGACAAAAAGGACACTGTCCCATAGTTCTTGTGCTTTGAACTTGAGCCTTTGTGTGTTTTGGCCTATGGTTTTTTCAGCTGGAAGCTAAAGTGCTTCAGCTTACCTGGTGGTGTACTGATTTGTGTGAGAAAGCAAACCCAGGTGAAGTCTTTCTGAGTTTCCCCAGAGTGGCCCTGGAGCTAGCTGCATTAAGTGTGAGGGAGGGGTGGTCTTGCTACAGCATGCCTGCTCTGCTGAGCTAGAGCACAGGCAAGCTCAGTGGCTGGTAACCCCTCCTGTGCTAGTGTCTCCCCAGTTCCTCTGGGGTACTAAGACACTCCTGGGGTCCTGATGTTGGCGATTGCAGGCTCCACACCCCTGGGGCTCAGGATCTCTTCCTAGTTGCTGAGGTGGGGCTATCAGAGAGAGCTCTGGTTCTGCATTAGTCCCTTTCACCCACAGCAAGAGGAACCCTCCTTAGTGATTTTCCTAGCCTCATGTGCTAAGAGACAGTTTTCCCTTTGGCCTGATCCCACTGTTCCAGGATTTTTCTGGGGAAATATTTTACAGGTCTTTCAAAGTCAACAAGGGGAGAGGGAGAGCATTTCCCAATCACTCCACTATTTTGGCTCCCAGAAATTCAAGAAGGTGACTTACAGATATTTAATCTACTGGATGATAGTCTCAGGATACCTCGGGCTCTGCCACCCTTACTCACTTGGTTTTGCTGGACTTCTGTCCTGGGCTGATATTCCTGAGATTCCATGGTGTGGTCCCTGTCTCAGGCTGCCTGGGGCTTCCTGCTTGTCCCTGCCACACTGGTACAGCCTGTGCATTGTGCTTTCCTCCAGTCCAGCATAATGGATCCTTCCCACTCACTTTCCAGTCTGTTCTGGGCTGTAAATCTGCCACAATCTGTATCCTATTGGATTCTGCCTCTCCAAAATCCAGTCAGATTCTCCTTTTAGAGATATCTGAAGGAGTGTGTCTAAGAGCTTAGGTGATTAGTTGTTGTCACTCCACCATCTTTGCTTCACATTCCTATTTGTTTTTCCAATGAGATATTTCACATTTTCTTCTATTTTTTCATTCTTTTGGTTTTGTTTTATAATTTCTTGGTTTCTCAAAAAGTTATTAGCTTCCATCTGTTCTATTCTAAAAGAACTATATTTCTCAGTTAGCTTTTGAACCTTCTTTACCATTTGGCCAAACCTGTTTTTTAAAGCATTCTTCTCCTCATTGACTTTTTTGGACCATTTTGCCATTTGGGTTAGTCTATTTGTAAAGGTGTTATTTACTTCAACATTTTTTTCAATCTCTTTTAGCAAGCTATTGATTTGCTTTTCATGATTTTCTTGCATCGTTCTTATTTCTCTTTTCAATTTTTCCTCCACCTTTCTTACTTGATTTTCAAAATCCTCTTTGAGCTCTTTCTTCCATGATCTGAGACCATTGCATATTTATATTGGAGGTTTTGGATGTAGAATTCTTGATTTTGATGTCTTCCTCTGATGGTATGCTTGTTCTTCCTCATCTGAAAGGATGGAAGAAAATAACTTTTCATCAAGATTATGTAATCTTACATAGTCTTATTTTTTCCCTTTTTTGGGCATTTTTCCTGCCAGTTACTTAACTTTTGATTCCTTTGTTGAAAAGTGGAGGGTATACCACCCTAGATATCCAAGGTTTTGTGCAACTCTTCTCCAAGATATCTCTTGGGACCTTTAAGTTCTCAGTTCCTCCAAGGTGGCACAATGAAGGACTAAACTCTCCTGGTATGTACTTCTGTCTGTGAACAACCACAAACAGTCTTTTCTGCCCTGGAACCTCAAGTAGGTTTCCCTCTCCACTGCCACCACCAGCTCTACCATACCAGCCAGTGCTCTTCCTCACCTCAGGACCACTAATCAGGACTGAGACCCAGATCACTTGATAGGTTACCCCAGGATCTTTAGGCCAAGGGCTTCAAAAGTGGAAGCTGCTGCCACAGTGTCTGCTGCTGCCTTGGGGCTGGGGCTGGGACCATGCTGTGCTCCCCTCTCACCCAGGTGGAAGAACTTTCTTACTGACCTCTGTAGCTGTACTTTGCATTTGTGGGTTGACAGATCTGGGAATCACAGCTGCTACCCATGATTCCATGATATGAAGCCTGCTCCAGTCCTGTCTGTGCTGCATTGCTCAGGTTGGACTGGGCTCCACTCTGACCCTGGTGTGATATACATTTCCTGTTGGCCTTCCAGGCTGTCTTGGGTTGGAAATCTTTTACACTCTGTTGTTTTGTGGCTTCTGCTGCTCTAGAATTTGTTTATAGTCATTTTTACAGGTATTTTATGGGCTATGGGGAGAGAGTTTCTACAGGTCAGTCCTTCTACTCCACCATCTTGGCCCTGCACTGCCCCCTCCCCCGATTCCTTTCTACATTGGATTAATCAGGTGGTTAAAATCACTTAATAGCTCTTCTCTAGAAGAGTAGGATAAGAAAATACAAGAAATAATAAGACTACTTATTTCTCTCTCTTTTTAAAATTTAATTTTAATTCAGGTGCTTGGAACTTGGAATGCTTTTCCTGATAGAATTGGTGTTACAGTTTACCAAAGATGTATTTCACAGAAAAAAGAGAGTTGGAAGAAACTTTACATGTCTTTGAAATCACTGTACATAATTTCCAGTAACATTCAAGTCCTTCCTCAATCCTTGCCTGCTATACTCTCTAGTTGGATGTCATAAAGGCATCTTAAATCCAATATACCCCAACTGGAACTGATTATTTTGTTTCTCTAAATACACTCTTTCTTCAAATTTCTATTGAAAGACTCATCAAGCTTCTGGTTATCCAAATCACAAACTCAGAGCCAACTTCACCTATTCTTCATCCCATGACTTTAACTCTTTACCAAAGCTTTCCCATAACATCTCTTGAATATATATCCCTTTTCTCCATTCACCTAGCAGTTATGCTAGTCCAGGTCCTTGTCATCCCACATGTGAACTAATGCAATAACCTGCATATTGGTTTTCTTACTTTTAATACTTCTCTCCATATCATCTTTCATTTGCCGGTAGAAATAATTTAAATAAAACATCAGGTCATTTTGTGTCAAGTATTTTAAGTGACTTCCTATTATGCCTAGTATAACATATAAACTCTTCATCTTGTCATTTAAAGTCTTCCATAATCCATTTCTAGACCAACATTGCAGGTTTATTCCACATTATACCCTTTCATATGCTCTGAATTTTACCCAAACTGGATAATACTTAAATGTGACCAAAATTCAATGTTTTATCTCTTGTCTTTATGCAGGCTGTCTGTCTCACCATTTTTTGAATGGACTCTGCTCCACAGGAACCCCTGAGGATGAGATAGGGTCTATTTTTCCCATTTCTACCAATCTAAATCACTGAACAACTACCAAAAGGCAGACAAACCAGCAGTGCTTCCAGATCTAATACTGTTCCAAATCCTGTTGTCATCATCCAGTGAAGCAATATTTAAGATTTAACTTGGCAATCCTTTCTATAAGTGCTGTGACCCCTGTCTCCTGTGTAATCAAATCTTCAGCTAGAAAATAAATTTCTCAACACCAAAGTTCTTGAATCTTCCATTTGGATAAAGTTAGAAATTGATGTAGTTTTATCTGCAATGATATACAAAAGACAATACCACATTACCACTTTCCATTGCATACTAAGGACTACTGTGTCATTATACATGTCATCTGCAGTTGAAACCTTCTATATAATTTATCTTAACCTATTTGTATATGAATTCGTTGAGAGGAGAGACAGTCTTGTTTTTCTATTTGTTATTTGCTATTCTGTTTTCTATCTAGTGCTTTCTTTGTCTCGTTAGCATAGTGCTTTGCACATAAGAAGCCCTTGGCTTTTCTTTTATCCTTCCGCTTTTTAGAATTTTTAACTTCTTGCAAGTCAATTCAGATGCCACCTCCCACAGATAATGCTTTATTACTTCAGTTTAATGAAAGCTCCTTGTGGGCAAGGACTATTATTATTTTTTTTTTTTTTGCTGCTTGGTTTTTTTCTTTATATTTCCAGCATCTACCATAGTGGTAAATATTGGTAGACTTATACAACCTACCAACCCCTTTAAAAAAACACTCAGTGCCCCACTGGAAATCTACTTTTTTAATCCTTTAAAATTTATATCATTTAAAAAATGAAAGACCTTTTTAAAAAATGGTGAACTTTAAATTTAACAATTTATTTTAAATTTATTTTTCTGATGTTGAGATTTCTATGATGAATATTGCGGCACATAACTATAGTATTGTATTGTAAACAAGTTATTACATGTATATATTCCTACTGATGCATGCTGGACTTCCTGATGATGCCTGACAGGTTCACCTGCCAAAACTTGCTTGTTAAAATCTGTCAGTGGACTTGAACACTGATTGGTTTTAACTTTCATTTTGTGAGTTTGTTTGGAAAATAATGTAGTCACAACTACTTTAACTTTGTTACATAACAGAAGAAACATGTGTGAATGGTTTTTTTTTTCAAATTTCTCTTCTTTCCTTATGCTTCTACTACCCCCTTATTTTATTCAATGCCCCACCTTGTAACTTAGACTACTATTACCCCCCTGGATCATTCCAGTGCTTCCAAGAAGGCAATATCACCCACTTTGGGAACTTCTGATAGCATAATATAGCACTGTGTCGTGTACACAGTAGGTACTTAATAAATTCTTCTTAAATAAAATTGATCATGCAGTCTCTACCTTAAGAACACCAGCAAAAGAGGACTCAATACTGTCTAAGTCAACTCATACCATTTGGGAACAATTCTAATTCACTGCAATTTAATTTAACAAGCAGGTTTTTCGTTACATCAGTCCAAAATTTGATGTCCTGAAATTTTTGTCAACAGCTCTTATTTCTTGACCTCTTGCAGCAGTAAAACAAATCTAATCACTCTTTCAAATGGTCATCCTTCAAATTTTTGGGGACCGTTTTCAAGAACATCCTAAATTTTCTGTTGTTTTGACTAAATATCCAAGTTCCTTCAGATAATCTTTTTATGACCTCACCCCATCCTGGTCACTCTTTTCTGGAAGCACTCTACTTTGTCTATGTCCTTCCTAAAATTTAATGTCTAGAAGAAAAATGTATCATTCCATGTCTGTTTTGAATAGAACAAAGGATTTCAGAACTGTCACTTTCTTTGTTCCAGACCCTACTATTGTCTTTATACAGTCTATGGGTTATGTTGCAAATTGGAAAATAAAGCGTTATTTTGATTTTTTCAAAAGGAGACGCAGAGTACATCAATTTTTCTGTTTTATCTAAATACCATTGTTTCATTAAAAGCTTGTAGTACACTAGAACCCACCAATCTTTTTTCAAATGAAAAACATTTTATTATAAAATTGATTTTAAAATACAATTATAGAACTTTTCATAATCCCATTAAATGCCTTCTTATTAATTTCAACCCATTTTCAGACCTATTAGAATCTTCTTTTCAATATTGCCTGATCAATCAGTTGAAAATTATCTGAAAATGTAGCAAACATAACTTCCGGGCTTTCGTCTAAATTATGAACAGGAATGTTGAAAAGCACTGTGTCAAAGATAGAGATTCCTTAGGTTCATTCCTGGAAAGCACCCTTTGAAATAGCATTAGATTATTTGTGACTCCCTAGTCATTCATTCATTTTCCAGACACCCAACTGTACCATGTTCTAGGACCCATTTCTCCATCCTCCCCCACTTTGAAAATTAGTAAAATAAATTTTGATAAATGTTTTCCTCAGATTGTGACATACTGAATTTCCAATCTTTGTTTGTTCTAGTTAATATGCTAAAAATGATTTCTTACCTCAAAAAGTCTAATATAATGCAAGTTGATTTTTAGTAAACATTGTTTCTTTCTTAAAACATTCATGAACAATTCCTTTGACAACAAACTCCAAAACTTTGCTCAGAATCAGAATCGAACAAATCCATCTATAGTTTCCTTCTTTTTCTTCTTCTTGTTCTTCATCTTCATCATCTTCTTCTCTTCCTTATCATCTTCTTTCTTCTTATGCTTCTTCATCTGCTCCTCTTCCTCCTCCTCCTCTTTTTTTTTTTTTTTTACTATTTTCTTTTTTTTGGTGTACAACATTCTGAGCAGTTTTTATTTGATATTTCCCCATAATGATGTCCCAGGCTTCAGTCTTAATCTCCTCTGATCAGGGCTCTAGCCAAATTGCATTCTTCAGATATTCCCCTCTTCCCTCCTATCCCTGCCTTCCTACCTGTGTGATTGTGTTCATGCTATTTCCTTTCTAGAATGCTCTTCCAGCCTGTTCAATTCAATTCATTTAAGTCAAAAAGTATTCAGTGCATACTAAGACCCAGTCACTCTACAAAGTGAGATGTACAGAGAAATGTGGTACCTTTCTATTTTTTTCCCTTTTTTTAAATTGATTTCTTTTTGGTTATTGATTTCTTTTTTTTAAATAAATTTATTTATTTAACTTTTTACATTCATTTTCACAAGATTTTGGGTTCCAAAATTTTCTACCCATTTGTCCCCTCCCCCTTCCCCAATATACTGAACATTCTAATTACGCATATCACCAATCTGCCCTCTCTTCTTTCATCCCTCCCTTCCCTTACCTCATCTTCTCTTTTGTCCTGTAGGGCCAGATAACTTTCTATTCCCCATTATCTGTATTTCTTATTTCCTAGTAGCAAGAACGATACTCAACAGGTGTTCCTAAAACTTTGAGTTCCAACTTCTCCCCATCCCTCCCTCCCCACCCATTCCCTTTGGGAAGGCTGGCAATTCAATATAGGCCGTATCTGTGTAGTTTTGCAAATGACTTCCATAATAGTCGTGTTGTGTAAGACTAA
>CM053769.1:674429706-674487048 GCA_028658325.1 Potorous gilbertii | reverse complement strand
GAACCTCTTTTGCCAATTGAGTTAGCCTATTTTTCAAGGTGCTATTTACTTCAGCATTTTTTTGGGTCTCCTTCATTAAGGTATTGACCCGTTTTTCATGCTTTTCTTGCATCTCTCTCATTTCTTTTCCCAGTTTTTCCTCCACCTGTCTAACTTGATTTTCAAAATCCTTTTTGAGCTCTTCCATGGCCTGAGCCCATGGGATACCTATTTCAGATGTTTGGGATACAGAGGCCTTGACTCCTATGTCTTTACCTGATGGTAAGCAGATCTCTTCCTCGTCAGAGAGGAATGGCGGAATCATTTTTTCAAAAAAATAACCTTCTATGGTCTTAGTTTTTTTCCCTTTTCTGGGCATTTTCCCAGCCCAGACTTCTGAGAGTCCTCTCCACCCCTGGCCTCGATCCACCCAGCTTGGGGTCTGAGATTCAAATACTCCCAGCCAGTTACTTGACTTCTGAGTGTCCTCTCCACCCCAGCGTAGGTCCTCCCAGCTAGTGCTTGGGGTCTGAGATTCAAATGCTGCTCCCCAGCCTCAGGGCTTTGGCGACAGGCCTGGCTGCTATTCAATGGGAGCTTATCTGCTGGTGCTCAGGTGGGGGCAAGGCCGCCTCCCAGAATCAGTTCCCTCAGGGGGTTTATGCAGAGATCTTTTCTAATGGAGCTGCTGCGGAGCTCCTGCCTGCTCTGGGAGCCTCTGGCCACCGCTGCCTCTGCCTCTGCCGCAGCGGCTGCCTCCCGAGGGGGTCCAAGTCCCGGAGATACCCCGCTCCCCTCTCATCCCGTCTCTCTCACTGACCTGTGAGTTTGTGGGTGGAGGGACCTTCGCGGCCGCTGGAGATTCCAGTCCCTGAAGCCTGCTTGGATCTGCTCGCTCCTCTCAGTGTGGTGTGGCCAGGGCAGGGGGAGGGGAGGGCTCTGCTCCCGTCCTGGGCTCGATGGACCTTTGGCATCAGCTTTTCAGGGCTCTCTGCAACGGAAATCTCCTTCACTGTGTTGCTGCGCGGCTTCTACTGTTCCAGAATTTGTCAGGAGTTCTTTTTAGAGGAAATTCATGGGCTGTGGGTTTGGAGCTAGCAAATGTGAGTCTTTCTACTCCACCATCTTGGCTCTGCCCCCTCCTTAATAATTTCTTGAAAGATGATGTCGAGGCTCTTTTTTTTGATCATGGCTTTCAGGTAGTCCCATAATTTTTAAGTTGTGTCTCCTAGATCTATTTTCCAGGTCAGTTGTTTTTCCAATGAGATATTTCACATTGTCTGCTATTTTGCATTTCTTTCATTTTATTTATAATTTCTTGATTTTTCATGAAGATGTGAGTTGCCATCTGCTGCTTTCTAATATTTAAGGAATTTTTTTTTTCTTTAATGAGCTGTTCGACCTCCTTTTCCATCTCGCTAACTCTACTTTTTAGATCATTCTTCTCTTCATCAGCTTTTTGGATCTCCTTTGTCATTTGTGTTATTCTATTTTTTATAGTGACACTTTCTTCAGCATTTTTTTGGATCTCCTTTAGCAAGCATTTGATTCATTTTTCAAGATTTTCTTGCAACAGTTATTTCTTTTCGCAATTTTTCCTCTACTTCTCTTATTTGATTTTCAAAATCATTTTTGAGCTATTTCATGCCCTAAGACCAATTCATATTTTTCTTGGAGCCTTTGGATGGTGGAGTTTTGAATTTATTGTTTTCTTCTAGTTGTATGTTTTGATCTTCTTTGTCACCAAAGTAAGATTTTATAGTCTGATTCTTTTTCCTGCTTTTCCTCATTTCCCTAGTCATTTATTTGATTTTCGAGATTTTTGTCAACATAGATCTCTACTTCCAGTGGGGGTGGAGGTGTCCTGTCAACCATTCGATTCCCCCACAATCTGTGAGCCTAGAGCTCCAGAAACAGTCACTGTCTATGCCCCTGCTGCTTGTGTGACTGTTGTGAATTCTTCCCAGACCACTCCACTCTCTTGAATTGGTTCCACAGGCTTTTTCCACTGACCTTCCAATTTGTCCCCAGCGTTTTAGGGTTCTAAGTTCTGGAAACTGCCACAGGTGTTAGAGATTCAGTCTCTGCAAGGGCTACTCACAACGACCTTCCCCCAACATGGCATGATAGACACTTCCCATGATAAACACTTTCCAGGTTGTCTATGGCTGGAGATTTGCTTCATTCCATCATTCTGTGAGTTCTGCAACTCCAAAATTTGTTTAGAGATATTTTTTCATGTATTTTGCTGGGCTTGAGGCCAGCACTGCAGAAACTGTGTGCTGTCAATCTGCCATCTTGGCTCTGTGCCCAATTTATTTATTTTTCAGTTCTCAACATTCATTTCCACAACAATTTGAATTCAAAATTTTTTCCCCATCTCTCTCCAACCTCCACCCCAGCACAGCATTCACCCCATCTAGTCTGTCCACCAGGCTGTCCTCCCATCTATCACCCACCTTTCTTCCTTCCCCTTTCCCCTCTGTTTTCCTGTAGGACAAAATATATTTCTATACTCCATTGCTTGTATGGCTTAATTTCCAGTTGCCTTCTAAAACAATTTTTCACATTCATTATTAATGATTTGAGTTCCATATTCTCTCCCTCCCTCCCCACCCACCTTCATTGTGAAAACAAGCAATTCAACCTATGTCATGTATGTGTAATGATGCAAAGCACTTTCATAATAGTTACATTGTAAAAGACTAACCACATTTCCCCACCCTCCATTTATTCCATTCTCTCCTTTCATGTGTAGTCCCATAATAGTGTTTACTTCTGATTATCTCTCTCCCCAATTTGCTATCCATTCTGTTATCTTCCCTCTCCTATCCACTTCCCCCTTGCCTTCCTGCAGGGTAAAATAGATTTCCATATCCAATTGAGTGTGTGTTTTTCCATCTGTAAGCCAAATTCCATGAGAGTAAGATTCACTTATTTCTTTTCATCTACCCCTTTTCCCCTCCATCATAAAAGCTTTTATGAGAGATGATTTGCTACATTCTATCTCTCCCTTTTCCTTACTTCTAGTACATTCCATTCAACAGTAATTTTTTTAGGTATTGTCCCCTCATATTTGACTCACCCTGTGTCCTCTGTCAATGCATACACACACACACACACACACACACACACACACACACACATATACATATACATATATAATATGCACAAACATAAATACCCATACACACCAACACGTATATGTATGTGTGTGTGTATGTGTATTCCCTCTATCTACTCTAATACTGAAAAAGACCTTATGAGTTACAAATAACATCTTCCCTTGTAGGAATGTAAACAGTTCAACTTTAATGAGTTCCTTAAGGCTTCTCTTTCCTGTTTGCCTTTTCGTGTTTCTCTTGATTCTTGTATTTAAAAGCCAAATTTTTTAATTCAACTCTGGTGTTTTCAACAAGAATACTTGGGAGTCCTATATTTCATTTAAATTCCATTTTCCCCCCTGATATTCAGTTTTGTTGGGTAGATGATTCTTGGTTTCAATCCTAGTTTCTTTGACTTCTTGAATATCTTATTCTGAGCCCTGCGATCTCAGTGTAGAAGCTGCTATATCCTATGTTGTCCTGATTGTATTTCCATAATACTTGATTTCTTTCCTGTGGGCTGCTTGTAATATTTTCCCCTTGCCCTGAGAACTCTGTAATTTGATTACAATATTCCTACGGCTTTTTATTTGGGATCTCTTTCAGGAGGTGACCCTTTCCATTTCTATTTCACCTTCTGATTCTAGAATATCAGGGCAGTTTTCTTTGATAATTTCTTGGAAGATGACATCAAGGCTCTTTGTTTTATCATAGTTTTCAGGTAGACTAATAATTTTTAAATTATGTCTCCTGGATCATTTTCTATGTCAGTTGTTTTTCCAATGAGGTATTTCAGATTGTCTTTTATTTTTTCTTTCTTTTGGTTTTGTTTTGTCATTTTTTGATTTCTCATGAAGTCATTAGCTTCCATCTGCTCCATTATAATGTTTAAAGAACTATTTTCTTCAGTGAGATTTTGAAGCTAATTTTTCATTTTGAAAATTCTGCTTTTTTAAAGCATTCTTCTCCTCATTGGCTTTTTGGACCTCTTTTACCATTTGGGTTAGTCTGTTTTTAAAGGTGCTGTTTTCTTCAACATTTTCACTAAGCTGTTCACTCACTTTTCATGATTTTCTTACTCTCATTTCTCTTCTCAAGTTTTCCTCCATATCTCTTACTGCACTTTCAAAATCTTTTTTGAGCATTTCCATGGCCTGATATCATTGCATATATTTTTGTAGGTTTTGTATATAGAAAGCCTGACTTTGATGTCTTCCTCTGATGGTATGCTTTGCTCTTCCTCAGAAAGTAACCTTCTATAGTCTTCTTATTCCCATTTTGGGGCATTTTCACTGCCAGTTACTTGACTTTTGAGTCTTTTGTCAAGTGAAGGTTAAACTACCCTAGGTTTGAGAGGTTTTGTGCAGCTGTTCTCTGAGACATCTCTCAGGATCTGTAAGTTCTCAGTTCCTCCAAGGTGGCACAATGAAGGGAGAGGAGCTTACTCCACTCCTAGCCTGTGCTCCAGTCTGTGAGCAACCACAAACATTCTTTTCTGCCCAGGATTGGCCAGTAGGTTTCCCTCTCCACATCCATTGCCAAGTCCACCATAACAGCACTCCTCCTCAACCCAGAACTGACAGTCAGGACTGAGACCCACAACAGTTGCTCAATTTTCAATTTATGTCTTTAGGCTGTGTGTTCCAAAAATGGATGCTCTTGCTGCAGTGACTCTTGCCTGAGGCCAATGCTGGGGCCTGACCATGGCCCCTCTCACTCAGGTGAAAGAGCTTTCTTACCAACCTTTGAAGCTGTCTTTGGCATTTGGAGTTGAGAAATCTGGGAATCACAACTGCTCCCCATTATTCCTCATCCCAAAGCTTGCTCCAGTCCTGTCTGTGCCAGTGTGGCCCAGACTTGGCTATGCATGATAGACCTTTCTTGTTCATAGACTTTCCAGGCTGTCTTGGCCTTGAAATTTGTTTCATTTTGTCTTTTTGTGGTTTCTGCTGTTCCACAAATTTTTTAGAGTAATTTTTTATAAGTATTTTGTGTGCTATGAAGGGAGAGCTTCTTCAGGTTGGTCCTTGACTCTACCTCCCCAATTCTTTTTTAAATAGAGACTAGCCTGGGATTATTCTCAAAAGGTTAGATAACTGTGTATACCATTTGACACAGCGATAGCACTATTAGATCTGTTTCCTAAGATGACCAGGGTAAAGGGAAAAAAATATGTTCTAAAATATTTGTAACAGCTCTTTCTCATGGTAGCAAAATACTGAAATTGAAGGGATGTCCATCAATTGGGGAATGACTAAATAAGTTATGGTACATGATGGAATACTACTGTTCTGTAAGAAATAAAGGGCAGATTGATTTTAGAAGAAAAGAAAAGGGATGCAGAGCCAAGATGGTGGAGTAGAAAGACACATATATGCAGGGTCTCCCCACACAGCCCATAAAATACCTGTAGAGAGGGACTCTCAACAAATTTTGGAGCAGCAGAAGTGGAGAACAACAGAGTAGAGGAGATTTCCAGCCCAAGATGACCTGAAACACCCACAGGAAACATTGGTTGCACCTGACACAGAGTAGAGTGAGCAGCCCAGTCCAGCATTGGCCGAGTGACCTGGCATGAGGAGACTCTGGGAGGAGGGCACCTCGGGGTCGGAATCTCCAGTCACAGTAACGGGTCCTCAGATCCCTCAACCCACAGGCTGGCCAAGAAGGGAGAAGGGCTTTCCCATAGCTCTGGCCTCAGGCAGCAGCCTGCAGAGACCACATCAGGTAGGTGGCAGGAGTTCTCACAGCAGCCCAAGATCATTGCTGGATTGTAAAAACCCCTGGGGGCACTGAGGGAGCTGGTCTTTGTCTCGAACTGAATGGTGGCCCTGCCCCCAGAGCTTGACTGAATCCCACTCTCCCAGTGCTAGCTTGGCAAAACTGGAGGTCTGGTGCCTGTGGAGAGGAAACTCTGCTAATATTCTAGGACAAAAATTCTTCCCTGCTCCCAGACAAGTACATACTTGATTGTGCCACCTTGGAGGAACTGATATTTTATAGCTCCCCAGAGTATACCCTACTCTTGACAGACCCAAAAGTCAAATAACTGGTTGGGAAAATGCCCAAAAGAGGGAAAAAAAGCATAAGACCATAGAAGGTTACTTTCTTGGTGAATAGCTATCTTCTCCCATCCTTTCACATGAGGAGGAACAATGCTTACCATCAGGGAAAGACAGAAAAGTCAAGGATTCTGCATCCCAAATATCCAAAACAAATATTCAACCAGCTTAGGCCATGGAAGAGCTCAAAAAGGATTTTGAAAATCAAGTTAGACAGGTGGAGGAAAAACTGGGAAGAGAAATGAGAGAGATGCAAGAAAAGCATGAAAAATGGGTCAATACCTTGCTAAAGGAGACCCCTAAAAATGCTAAAGAAAATAACACCTTGAAAAATAGGCTAACTCAATTGGCAAAAGAGGTTCAAAAAGTCAATGAGGAGAAGAATGCTTTCAAAAGCAGAATTAATCAAATGGAAGGTTCAAAAACTCACTAAAGAAAATAGTTCTTTCAAAATTAGAATGGGAACAGATGGAGGCTAATAACTTTATGAGAAACCAAGAAATCACAAAACAAAACCAAAAGAATGAAAAAATGGAAGAGAATGTGAAATATCTCATTGGAAAAACAACTGACCTGGAAAATAGATCCAGGAGAGACAATTTAAAAATTATGGGACTACCTGAAAGCCATGATCAAAAAAAAGAGTCTAGACATTATCTTTCATGAAATTATCAAGGAAAACTGCCCTGATATTCTAGAACCAAAAGGCAAAATAAATATTGAAAGAATCCACAAACCACCTCCAAAAAGAGATCCAAAAAGAGAAACTCCTAGGAACATTGTGGCCAAATTCCAGAGTTCCCAGGTCAAAGAGAAAATACTGCAAGCAGCTAGAAAGAAACAATTCAAGTGTTGTGGAAATACAATGAGGATAACACAAGATCTAGCAGCTTCTACTTTAAGGGATAGAAAGATATGGAATATGATATTCCAGAAATCAAAGGAACTAGGACTGAAACCAAGAATCACCTACCCAGTAAAACTGAGTATAATACTTCAGGGGAAAAAATGGTTTTTCTATGAAATAGAGGACTTTCTTGCATTCTTGATGAAAAGACCAGAGCTGAAAAGAAAATTTAACCTTCAAACGCAAGAATCAAGAAAGCATGAAAGGGCGAAGAGCAAAGAGAAATCATAAGGGACTTACTAAAGTTGAACTGTTTACATTCCTATATGGAAAGACAATATTTGTAACTCCTGAAATTTTCTTCAGTGTTTGGGTAGTTGGTGGAATTACACACACACACACACACACACACACACACACACACACACACAGAGCAAGAGAGAGAGAGTGTGCACAGGGTGAATTGAATAGGATGGGATCATATCTTTAAAAAAAGAAATTAAGTGGTCAGAGAGAAATATATTGGGAGGAGAAAGGGAGAAATGGAATGCGGCAAATTATCTCTCATAAAAGAGGCAAGTAAATGACTTTTTAGTGGAGGGAAAAGTAAGGAAGTGAGAGAAAAAACATGAAGCTTACTCTCATCACATTTGACTAAAGGAAGGAATAAAATACACACTCATTTTGGTATGAAAACCTATCTTACAATACAGGAAAGTGAGAGAGAAGGGGATAAGTAGGGTGGAGGGGATGATGGAAGGGAGGGCAGTGGGAGGAGGGAGCAATTTATAGTCAACACTTTTGGGAAGGGACAGGATCAAGAGAGAGAATTGAAACAGTGGAGGGCAGGATAGAATGGAGGGAACTAACTATAGTTAGTCTTAAACGACACGTCTATTATGGAAGTCACTTGCAAAACTACACGCATATGGCCTATATTGAATTGCTTGCTTTCCTAAAGGGAATGGGTGGGGAGGGAGGAATGGGGAGAAGTTGGAAGTCAAAGTTTTAGGAACAACTGTTGAGTATTGCTCTTGCAAATGGGAAATAGAAATACAGATAATGGGGTATAGAAAGTTATCTTGCCCTACAGGACAAAAGAGAAGATGAGGATAAGGCAAGGGAGGGATGTTAGAAGAGAGGGCAGATTGGTGATGGGGGCAATTAGAATGCTCAGCCTTTTTGGGGTGGGGAGGGGAGAAATAGGTAGAAAATTTGGAGCCCAAAATTTTGTGGAAATGAATGGTGAAAAGCTAAATAAAAAACAAACAAACAAACAAACAAATAAATAAATGAATGAATAAATAAATAAATAGATGATTAGATAAATAGACAAACAAATAAGTGAATGAATGAATAAATAAATAGATGAATAGATAAATAAATAGACAAACAAAAAAATAAATAAGTGAATGAATGAATGGACAAATAAATAAATAGAGAAAAAGAAAAGACTTCAATGAAATAATGAATAGTTGAATGAGCAGAACCAAGAGAATGTTATATACAATAATAGCATTATTTCTTAAAGAATAAATGTGAATAAATGAGTTTTGCTAATAGAAATACTCAAATCAGCTACAAAGTGCCCATGAAGGAAGATGCTATCTACATAAATAAAAGCCGAACAAAAGTTTTCATTTTTTGTCTTGGAAGCAATATGGAGCCATTGGAGTAAATTGAAGAGAGGAGTGGCATGATCATACCTACAGTTTTTGAAAACCACCTTGATAGCTGAAGATTATAAGAAGACATGGACACCAACCAGAGATTATTACAGTAGTGCAAATGTGCTTATAAGAACTTATGTTAGGCTGGCATTTCTGTCAGAGGAGAGAAAAAGCTGGACATCTGAGACATTTCTCAGATAGAATTAATGTCTTTACCACAGACCTGATATATGGGGTGAGTATGAAGAGGTGAAGAGTCAAAGATAACACTTGTATTGTGAGCCTGGATGACTGAAAGGGTGGCAGTTCTCTCCATAGTAATTGATAAATTAAATAAAAACTGGAGAGTTTAGAGGAAAAATTAAAAAAACAATGGGTTCAGTCTTGAAAATATTCAACTTAAGATGTCTGTGGAATCTATAGTTGAAATATTCACTAGGCAGTTGGAAATGTGAGATGGGGATCAGGAGAAAGGTTAGGGCTAAACAGACCTGAGAATCATCTCCATAGATGTGACCATTGAATACATGAGAGCCAGTGAGATCACCAAAAGAGATAGTAGAGTGAAGGCAAAAGCACCTAGGAGAGAACCTTGGGGGACACACACACAGTTAGCAGGGTTTGTTTGTATGAAGAAGTAGCCCAAAAGACTAAAAGGAACAACCAAATAGGTTGGAGAAGAATCAGGAAAGATCACTGTGACTAAAATTTAGGGAGGAAAGAATATACAAAAGAGGATAGTGATCAGCAGTGTTTAAGATAACAAAGGTCAAGGAGAATGAAGACTGATAAAAAGGCATTGACAATTGATAAATCAATGGTATTTTAGAGTCATTTCAATTTAAGGTTAGACACTGTACTAAAGAGAATTTAGAAGAGAATAGTAGGGGGATGGAGGCACCAACTGTAAATGACTTTCTTAAGAAGTTTACCCATGAAACAAAGGCACACTATTAGACAATAGCTGAGGAGGAACTAAGGATGGGATGGCATTAAAATATAAGAATAAGGGACACCTGGTCATGTTTCTAGGCAGCATGGAAGTAACTACTAAACAGGAAAAACACTAGGAAAGACTGTGATGAAAGAGGCAATCTGTTAGAGAATACAGGCTGCATTAGGATGTCAAGTCACCTCTTCATGTGAGATAGAGGTAAAAAAGGAGATAGTAGGAAATGTTATTTGACTGATGTAATAAGATGAGGAGGAAGGGAGAAGAGGGTCCATGAATGGTCTCAATATTTTTCAATGAAGTATGAGATAAGGTTCTCAGTTGAGATGTAGGGGGAGGGATGTCATGGAACATTTGAATAAGGAGGAAAGGTTTGTAAAAACTGCTGTGATGAATAGAATAGTAAATAGATTACAGACATACAATATTGCTTAGATGTGACTAGAGTTCAGTTAACATTATTCAACATAAACTTTCAGTGGACTTAGCCATTAGGATTTTGTGATTTTTCTCCAGCTCTTTTCAGGAGCACATCAATAAGGGCAAAGGAAATTATCCAAAGTGGCTAGGTAGGATCAATGATAGGATAAAGAGGACAGGGACTTGAATGTAGAAGATAGTGTAGAGTTGAATTGTTTCGCCAAAGAGTTGAGATAAGGAATGAGAGAAGGAAGGAAGGTGAAGATGAAATGCTTGGGAAACAAAGAAAGGACTGGAAGAACTGGGTGACTTAAAGGACACAAAACAGATTTATAAGATGTAAGGTAGAGGGAGAGGTGGAATAACAACAAAGTATTATCAAATAAAGGAATTTTGGAATTCTCTGAAGTGGAACAACTGTGAATGCTGGCAAAATCAAGGGTGTAACCATCTATGTATATAGCTGAGGTTATTAGAGGCATATATCATGAGAAATAGGTAAATTGGGAAACTTGAGATGTTTGAGGGAGTATCACAATATATGTTGAAGGTCCATACTATGAGATAGGAGTTGAAGAGGAAAGACTGTGACCCAGGCACTCAACACATTGAGGAGAAAAGAGAGCATTCTGGAGCTCCGTACACAACAGCTACCAGAACCTTGATAGGATAATCAGTTTAGATTGAATGAATCTCAACAGAGGAAAGATTACTGAGTGTTTGTGAGGGAGAGTCTAGAAGTGAAAATGAAAACTTTCAGATTCTTCCATCATGAGAGAATCTGGGTGAAAGTGCAAATAGTATTGGGGAGAATTGTCAGGGATACAATCTCTTTAGTAGAAACAATGACTCAACGAATGCCAAAAGATAAAGGGAGTGACAAAAGAAAAGGTTCAGAGCAAAAATAAAGTGACTTATGAGAATAAAGTAGTTAACCATGCACCACACGTTACAGAGAGCAAAGTGACTCAAATGGATATATCTGGAGTAGAACATTGAGGGGATAGGGTCAAGGGTGATGAGAGTAAGAGAGCAGGCAGTGGAGGGTGGGGAATTGGATTTATGCAATTACTTCCAGGGTGAGAGCTCAGAATCACTGAGATGAGAAAAATATTATAGGTTATACTAACCTATGAGTTCAAGATGATTATCAGTCGTTAAAAGGAATTCCACTGAGGGAGACAGGTGATTAGACTGTTTAGAATTCTCTCAATGTTCAACCTTGTGGTAGACTGTGATTTTCAATCCTCTGAGACCCAGAAGAACTGATTGCAAGTAGTCAGGAACAGGTGACAGTATAGCCTAGGGATATTCATCAGTAGCCATGAACTGCAATTTGAGGTGAATCTAATCTGGAAATTACCTCTAGCAAACAGAAGACCTTGTGATAAGGACCTTGACTTTATGCAAGCAAGTTGGATCCCAAGATGAAAAAGGCCTGAAGGCAGAGGTCATATTTAGGTGACTGGATTAAGGGATACAGTGCTTCCTGGGAAATATATGTATCTAAGAGACTGCAGGTAGGTGGTCTGTAACCTAGGTGCCAGTGCTCTCTGGAAAGTCCCAGAAATAAAGTTAGAAGTCATAGATAGGCAGGCTGAATACATGATGACAAAGCTTGTTGACTTGACTTGACATGGTAACATACATCTTGGGTTGCTTGGACATACCTCTGCCCTTCTGTGACCCAAGTTTTTCACTTTAAAAAATGAGAGTTGAACTAGGTGATCTCTAAGGTTCCTTCTAGCTATAAGTCAACTATCCTATGAATAACCCATGACTTCTATCAACATTCTACTTCCCCACCCATCAAGGTTGTTTTACTCCAAAATTCATCATTATTTGAAATCACACTAGCTCCAAGACCTTGGGAGACAGTATGGTGTGATATACAATGCGCCTGACTTCAAGTCAGGAACACATTGATTTCTTTCTAGCCTCAGATACTTACCACTAGTTGTGTGACCATGATCTTTTGACCCCTCTGAGCCTCAAATTTCTCATCTGAAAAAAGGATATAGTAATAACACTTACCTTACAAGGTTGTTTCAATGATGATATGAAATAGCGTATGTATTGGGAAGGGAGGGGAATACAAATTTATTGAGTATCATGCCAGATCTATGATATGCACTGTGTAAATATTACCTCATCTCATCCTCACAACAATCTTGTAGTTAGGTAAACGCTATTACTATCCTCACTTTAAAATTGAAGAAACTGAGACTGAGCGACTTTCCCAGGGTCACATAGCTAGCTAGGTCTATCACTCTATCCACTGCATTATTTAATTGTCTCTATATTTGTCAGTCAGTCAATAAACATTTATTAAGTGCATAATATGTTTCAGGCAATGTGCTAAGTTCTGGGGATACAAAAAGGGGCAAAAATAGTCCCTGTTCTCAAGGAGCTCACAATAAAATTTGGAAGAAAATATACAGATATGTAAAAACAAACTATGTATGGGAAAATAGGACAATTGAAAGAGGGAAGGCACTATAATTAAGGGAGCGGGTTTAGGAAATACTTACTGTAGAAGATGGTATTTTAGTTGAGACTTGAATGAAATTAGTATATGTAAATGAGGAAGGTAGGAATTCTATTTATGGGAGAGAGACAAAGAAAATGCCTGGAACTGAAAAAATGGAGTGTTATTTGAAGAAGGGGGTGTTGAGGGCCAGGGTGGAGTATGGTTGACAAGATCAGGAAAGACCTACAGGGAATCTGTTCTTGGAGACTTGCTCATTATCATGCAGAATGGCTCTCCATGCCCCCCAGATGTTGCTGTTTCCTTGAGACAAACAAGAGAATTATAGAAAACAAGGCATATGTAAAATAGATGCCCCTAGGCTTACAATCTTATAAGACTGAGTTAATCACTGGGACAGGAAATGACCAGAATGTCATGTAGACTTGCAGATTCTGTCTATATAAACCTTAACCCTTGGATCAATAAACAGAACTGGTCTATCTTTTCCCGCCTCCTGTGATTCTTTTCTTTCAACCACATCACTGAGCTGTGTAGGGACATGGGCTGTCCACTACATATGGCGCCCGAACAGGGACCAGGAACCCGATCCAGGAAAAGGACTCATCTTTTAGTGAGTGGCCCCCTTGGAAAGGAATTCAGAAATTCCAAGTTGTGAGAAGACAACGAAGGTAAGGGGAAGCCTCGAAGAAGCCTAGCAGCAGCGTTTCACTTTGTTCGAGGTTCATGCAGGCACAGTAAAATCTCAGCACTTAACAGGCTTGCTGGGAGAACTTACTGTGTTAACAGAATCAAAAGGCAGATTCTGTGCATAAGAAATCAGTACTGATAGGTAAATAGCAAAAGAACGGTTAACAATGGGTCAGATACTTTTTTAAGAGCAGAAACACTCAGGTAGAGGTGGTTGCGGAGAAGGAGGAAGGGGAAGAAGAGGTGGATTCCTGGTCAGAGGAAGCCTCAGCACCCCTGGAAACCTTGACTCCCACAGAACCACTGCTATACTCCTCCAGAAATCCCAGATCCCATTGATCCAGGAGGAGTTGCAAGAGAATTTACCCCTCTGGATTTTAAATTTTTACAGGAATTAAAGCAAGGGGCAATCAATTATGGACCAAGTAATTCTCACATTCAGTCTCTTCTAGACAGCATTTCTCAGACAACTCTATGCCCCACTGATTGGTGTAATTCAGATAAAGCCACTCTTGAAGGAGATTCTTAATGTGGAAATTTGAATTTCACAAAGCATGTTGGAACAAAGTAAAAGAAATCAAGCCATAGGTCTAATTTGTGCAGAGGATTTTTGACAATCTTTTCTCAGTTTTTTGAATTCTGTCTTATTGTCTGTATATGTATTCTGTCTCTATGTTCTGTGTGAGTGTGTTTTGTGTGTTAATCTCTTTCCCATGTTTTCCCTTTCCCTCATCCCTTCTCTCTGATGACTGCAGATCAGGGAGGAGTATGGGAGAAAGAAAGAAAGAGAGAAACTAAACATTATTGCTAAAAGCAGTTTCAGGAAAGCATAAAAGTTTTGGAAAGTTATTTGTAAAACTCTCTCTATCTTCTAACCCTGGCCAGATTGTGAAGGTGGAAAGACAAGAAGAAATTAGGGAAGTTTTTTTCCTCATATCAGAGGCAGGTTGACTAGCATTTTAATTGTCTCAATGCTTCACTTGAAAGAGAAGTTTTTATATAATGGGAAATAACCAGAAAGTAGTTATTCTGGTCAAATTTTAAGTTAAACATGTCATTCCTAATTGGATGTTTAAAACAGATCAGGGTATGTTATATTATTTGGCAGTAAGGCAAATTGGAAAAATGCGTAGATCTGAAAAAGATACCTCAGCAGAGATAAAGCTTTTGAACTCTCCAGTAGAAAGGAGGGGACTTGGTGCCACTGGATAGTTTTCCAGAAGTCTCCCTCACTTCAGGTGATAGATTCAAAAGTCCTCTGTTTCAAAGAAATTCTTAAGGAGTGGATACAGAAGTAAAATTTACTTGAGTAAAGATTAGAACAATTAAGACTTTTTTTGCCGTGCAGTCCCAACTCATCATCCAGATAAGACTACAGTGAATTGTAACTCGTATCATCCCAGATCAAGGGAAGAGAATGCTAAAGAAATGGTAGGGAATTTAATTTACCCTCCCTGAGGGTAGGGGTTAGGTCACAGCAGTGTGAGATCACAAGTCAACCAGCCCCTACAATTTAGTAAGCCCAGTCTTATATTAATAATATTTATATGTGATGGTTTGGAAATGTAATTAATGACACCTAAGTTTCACTCTTAGTATTACTGTTGCATTTCTAAAATGTTATAGTCTTATATTGTAAAAATTGAGTAATCCCTGCAATTCAGAAAGTGTTAGAGAAATCAATTTCTAATCAGAATTTTGTTGAAACTAAAAGATGTTGGGAAAATTGTGTAAAACCAGTTATAACGTTTTGATTTTTGTTATTGTCATTTAGAAAACCAGGTATTTTCACCTTAGCCTATTAAAGAAGTTTCAGTTAAAACAGTTTGGCTATCATTTTAAAAGTTGTAAGATTGTTAATTTAAGTTATTTGGAATTTACTGTTTTAATGCTAAACCGATAGGAATTGAATGAAAACTTTATTTAGATAGTGCCCATTCAGAACAGACCTCCTGTATGCTTGGAGGCTGGCAGGCTTTGGTGCAGTACTGATCTCCTTTATTTTGTAAAATTGCTAAGATCTTTAATAAACCATCCCTATAGGTAGTCATCAACCCTGAGAAAGAAACTTGATTGACTTATGCAAATTATAAACAATGAATAGGACTTGCTCAGAAGTTGTAATATATGGAGAGAATTTTTTGCAGTTGGCTTTTACATCTGGACAAGTTTAAAACTTGAAAAATGAAGGATCTTAATGGAATTTCCTTATGCATATGAGTCCTGCTTACTATAACTCCATGACAATAGGAATGAGTATCTAGCTCTGAGCTGATGAGTGAATTTTGCTGTTTAAGGAGAAAGACATTTGAGACCATAAATATTTTTGCTTTAAGTTTGAATTTGGGTGTGGTTGTTTGCAATCAGTATCTGAGAGAAATACCACAAGCTATGCAAAGGGAATATTTCCCACCTGACTATTCCTAAGTCTGGCTGTGAAACAGATACTACATAATTGGAGAATTTTACTCAATCTGAATTCAAACAAAGTCAAGGATGTTTTATTCTATTTTATTCTATTCATATTTGCTATGTCACATGTCCCTGCTTTCTCTTTCTATAGCAAATTTCTATGATCAATATTAAGTGGCCAACAAAACGTGAGCCCCAATCTAAGTAAACTCACCTAAGACTCACCTAAGATGTCCCCACTGTTTAAAAGAATTTTATAAGCAGTAGTGTTTTTCTGTAATCAGTTTCTTACTGTTTTCAATGTGAGAGTATATATATTGCACCTTTTTGACTAAAGCATTTTGTGGAATGCATCTAAGAATTCTGTGATAATTAAGAATTTGGTTTGTTTTAATACTTTGGGCATTCATATCGCTTAAGGACATTTTCATACCAACTAAGCTTTAATGGATTTTAATTTTAAGGGTTTATTTTTGTTTCAAAGTAAAAAGAGAACTATCATTTTAAAGATTTTCAACTAATTTTCTTTATAAAAGGTTTAGTGACTGTTAACATCAGGGCGAATTTTATAAACAGTTTAAATTTTCATTTTCCAGACAATTTATTGATAAATTAATATGTTATGATCTGTAAAGCAGAAAAGATCTTGCTCTTTTAATTTGAATTTGTAGTCATTCCATGGCCTAAGCAAAAGTTAAATTTAGTGTTTGAACTTACTAACAACTTAATTTCTAAAAGTTTTTCTTTCAGAGTAAATGTAATCAGACAAGGAGAAACTAGCCTGTGAAACAATGTACATCTATTCAGTTGTAAGGTTTAATCTTGAAATCTCTTGTTTAAGACAATACAGTTATGCTACTGGAAGAGTGATAATTTGAGCTATCTTGTCTATGGTAATCTTGCCATTTAACCTGGCTTTTCATACTCAAATTTGTAGCTAGGTCTTCCTGAACCTTCCCACTTAATCTGGCCTTTCATATTCAAATCTGTTGCCCTTGAACTAGCCTGGCCTTCTTTGTTATGCCAGAGAAATTGTCCTTTATTTATATTCCTTTTGTGCCTGTTTGGTCTTTGTCTAACCTCCACGCCAGGTTTGTCTTTTCCAGAGTGCAAGCCAGCCACTTCCAGATAACTACTCAAGCTATGTATCCCTTGAATAAGACCTATCTAGGCAGGGACAGCTCTACATCCAATCTCAGCAGGAAGCAAATTCAGAAGCTGAGAACTTCATCCCTTACCCCAAAAGATCTTGGGTCCCCTCCCAAACACAACTGCCAGAGCTTGTTTTAGAGGGAAATAGACAGCTTGCTCACACTGACAGTTTTAGAAGCATAGCATTCCTACAGCCAATTTCATCAGCTTCCATGCTTCTCAGGCAATTTCATATTACTAGAGAGCAAGCAAGAAGCATTGTAGTAACGTCCACATTGCATTCCATTTTTGCCAGGATGCAATCCTCTTGAAATATGGCAAATGGATGTCATACACATCCCAAAATTTGGAAAGAAAAAATACCTTCATGTGACTATAGACACATATTCAGCTTATACTATTGCCACCCCACTGACTGGGGAAGCAACAAAATTTATTATCCATCATCTGTTTAGGTGTTTTGCAACTCTAGGTATTCTACAAATTATAAAAAACAGATAATGGTCCAGCTTATACTAGTCAACCCTTTAATAAGTTCTGTCACACAGAATACAGCATAGAACTGGCCTCCCATATAATCATACTGGTGATGCCATTGTAGAACGTTGCAATTGTGACATAAAAACTCTCCTCCAAAAACAAAAGGGGGAGAAGAAGGCAAAAGGATAAAGAGAAGAGTTGACACGGTGTGTATACCATTAATTTCCTGACACCAGATAGAGAGAGGCTTATGCCTGTTCAAAAATAGTTTCAAAAAGGCAAAACACCTCACTGATTGGAAAAAAGTGAAGGTGAAATGGAACAACACAAAGACAGGCCCTGTGTTAACATGGGGGTGAAGGTGTGCTTGTATTTCCAACGGAAATGGTAAAAAATGGTCTGGATACCGGAAAGAAACATCCAACCTCTGCCTTACCTTGGAGAAGATAAGGATCAGGATGAGGAAAAGAGGAAAGAGAAAAGGCCAAGACTACAACGAACCCAGCAAACTGACCAGACAATGAAGACACTCATTCAGCTTCTGGGCTGACCATTGCAGCAGAAGGAACTGATTGAGAGGAAGATAGATGGACTTTTTGTACATAATCCACCTTGGGTTGTGAATGGGGAGGGAAAATAGAGGAGATAATTATGGTAGCACATAGGTTTAAGGTTTTTGGGAAACAAATTGATATAAATAAAATTTTTGCCTTTCTGATTGGGAAATAACATGCTTTAGTTGTACTATCACTGAATATTTTGGTTTTCATATAGCTAACACTAGCATTATATCTGTAATTATGTGTCCTAGGTTTGCTGTAATGCCTATCAAAAGTGAAGGCTGGTATCTGTCTATATTGGATTAAACTTTTAATCAGTTAATGTTGAAAGTAAGACAAAAAAGATGTATAAGTTACATTATTTTAGGCATTATAAGCTTTATGGCAGCATTGGCTTTCCTGTGTCAATTGGCTTATTCGAACATACAGTTTAATGGATACTTAAAGGAAACTACTGTGGTGGTGGGAAACAAAGTTGATGTTTTTGAAACGAGATTGTTCATAAGATGTGATTAGAGATTCATTTCTATTTGATTTACTCCTGTCCATTATAATACCACTATATAAAATGTATAGACCAGGCCTCTAAGGGAAATCTTGACCCCCAAGAAGCTGCAAGTGGTTTGGGATTATGATGCTAATACAAATCCCTTTGCATTCCTGTTCCATTGGCTCATATTTACATTACCTCTATCCCTTTGTTTCTCAGTATGGCCACCTATTCATAGGTTCCTTCTCTCTCATGGGTAAGCTTTTCAAATCCTAGTATCTTGTCTCCAGTTACAACAAAATAAATGGGGAATTGTTGAGGGCCAGGGTGAAGTGCGTTGACAAGATCAGGAAAGACTTATGGGGAAACTGTTCTTGGAGACTGTGCTCATTATCATCCAGAATAGCTCTCCATGGCCCCCAGATGTTGCTGTCTCCTTAAGACAAACAAGGGAATTACAGAAAACAAGGGATATGTAAAATACATGCCCCTAGGCTCACAGTCTCATAAGACTGATTTAATCACCCTGACTGATTTAATCACTGGGACAGGAGATGAGCAGAAGGTCATGTAGACTTGCAGATTCTGTCCATATAAACCCCAACCCTCGGATCAATAAACAGAACTGGTCTATTTCTCGCCTCCTGTGACTCTTTTCTTTCAACCACATCACCAAGCCGTGTAGGGACGCAGGCCATCAGCTACAAAGGGGGTACAA
This sequence comes from Potorous gilbertii, assembly GCA_028658325.1. NCBI lineage: Eukaryota > Metazoa > Chordata > Mammalia > Diprotodontia > Potoroidae > Potorous > Potorous gilbertii. The sequence continues at coordinate 674,468,024 of CM053769.1, read as the reverse complement.
TAAGAATACCAGCATCTCTGAATCAACTCATGATAAGGAGTAAAGTGTAAGAAGATGGGAAAGGTATATTTGTGTGGAGAAGTAGAAAGGGGGGTGATGTGAGTGTGGGTACTATGTTATGAAAGGCTTTGAAAACCAACCAGAGAATTTTGCATTTGATCTTGGAGGAAATATGGAGCCACTTGAGTTTATTAAATAAAGGGGTAAAATGGGTGGGACCTGTGTTTTAGGAAAAACATTTTGGTGACTGAATAGAGGATGAATTGAAATAGGGAGAGACTTGAGGCAAGCAGGTTATTGAAATAATTCTAAAGATTATTGAAATAATTTCACATAAGGTGATGAGGGTCTTCACCAGAGTGGTACCAGTATCAGAGGAGAAAAGGAGGTATGTTTATGAAATGGGCAGAGATGAAATCAATTGACTTTCATGGGAGATTAGATAGAGGGATAGGGGTGTAAGAGATAGTAAGGAGTCCAGGAGGACACCTGGATTGGAAGCCTGAAAGACTGGGTGATGGTATTGCCCTTGACAGTAATGTGGAAGTTAGCTTAAAATGATATATGCATATCAGTTATCTTAACTCAAATTTCTGCTCTGAGCCCAATTTCTTGTTTGCTTTCTCAGTCCATGAATTTGGATAGGAAAAATTATCCCATCTCTTTATTTTAATATAATTCATTTCCTTTGTAATCACACATGTTTTATTTTATGCATTTAAAAATATTACCCTGCTAAGGTGCCCATAGGCCTCAGAAGACTGCTAAAGGGGCATATGACACAGAGTTAAGGACCTTTCCCTCAGGTGGAACTGGAACTTGTTAAGCAATAAAGTTCAAAGAATGATGGCAGTTACCAAACTGATGTCAAAATGACCAAAGGAGTTTCATGTGCTCTTGTCCTTCAGCCTCTTCTATTAAACATTTTCATCTATGACCTGGATGAAGACATTAATGATATGCTTATTAAATTTGTGGTAAAATGAAGTTATTGAGGTTAGATATAATTTCCTATGACACAGATTGGTTTAAAAAGATCTCAACACAGTCATGGATAAAATTGAATAAGATAAAATTTAATGTAGTCAAAAAGCTGGGTGATATTTTGGAAAAATCCTTGAATGTATAGTTAGAGGACTTTGGACCATTCCACTGACTATAGACCATTTCCACTGACTAAGTGGCTCTTCTACTACAAGTGATACTTTGGGTAATTTAATGTACTGCCATTACCTAATCTGTAAAATGCAGAGGTTGAACACAATGCCCCCCGTGGCTATTCTAGTTTTCAAGCTATGATCTTCTGATCCTAAATTCTAAAAATTCCTAAATTTTGTTTTAAAAAATCCAATCTAATTAAAAGATGAAGGAAGTATGACTATAAAACAATTTATGAGAAAAATACCTGGAATCTCAGTCTCAATAAGAGCAAACTGTTTATGGAAACAGGCAAAAAAAAAAACTTAAAATAAATGAAATAGAATTAATCTAAACACAAGATTGGGAATGCTAAAGGTGATGATGTTTTTACACATTGCTCTAATTAGGTCACATTTGATTATGTTCAATTCTGAGTATAATACTTTAATTGAGATAGGAGTTGAAGAACAGCTAGAGAAAAGTGATTACAATAAAGAAAAGTCTGGAAGCCCTATACTACTAGAATCAACTGAACAAATGGGAAAGCAGAGAAAGTTTCTGGGAAGTAGAATAGCTCTGCTCTAGTACTTGAAGGACTGTCATGTGGATGAGTTAGTTATTAGAGTTGCTCAGCTTGACCCTGGAGGAAACAACGAGTAGAGCTGCAGAGAGGGCAACTTGGGCTTTAATAGATGAAAAACTTGCTAACAATTAGAGCTGTCTAACTTTAGAAAGCATTGTCTCAGGAAGTAATAGGTTTCTCTTTGCTTGATATATTTTAAACAATGATTGATTGTTATAGAATATCCATGATTTGCTTGGAATGAATAGTTCAGGTTTGAACTGGTATGGACCTAGCTTCAAGAAAGCAACCATTTACTTCACCCCTGAAAGTCTCCATCTTCTTCTCTAAAGTGACTTTTTGGAAGCTTATATTCTCTCAAGTTCACAATTTCACCATCTTTGCCTTCACTGTTATTAGACACTTTCATTTTCTGCTCTCTTGAGAAGAAAGAGGCAATCTGATAAGAACCCCTTTGCTCCTTCAATCCAATAAACCCCTTAATGCTCTCATACTATACTATTTTCTTCTGATCCCAGACAATTTGGCTATCCCTCCAAAAGCTGACCTTCCATCTGTATTCATGATCTCATATTCTAGTATACCTCCATGACCTTAAACCATAAATGAATGCATCTGTAACGTTTTCCTTCCTAATGGATTCCTTCTCTCAATCAGCAAATATAGAGAGGTCTCACCTACAGTAAAGACTATACTACTGACTCTCTCTCTCTCTCTCTCTTTTACTCTCCACCTTCTTCACCTCCATCTCCTCCTAATCCTCCATTTTCTTCACTGTCAATGAACTAAAGCGAGTATTTTATGCTTCGTGTTCAATTTCCTTACCACTCACTTACTATTTAATCCCTTGTAATCTGAGTTCCTTCCTGAACACTTTGCAGAAAAGTATTCAGTCCAAGGATAATAGTGATGTCCTCATCTACAGATCCATGTATCTTTGATTTAGATGCATCTTGGTTTTTCTGAACTGAATTTGAAATTGTTGATACCTTTCACAGCAGAACGACAGTTCAAATACAGTGCACTAAGAATCTCTGTAGACAGAAGTATCAGGTAAGTCACAGGTAATGGTCTGCTACTTTGTTCAATCCAAGTTTGATGAAGCAAAATTCCAATTCTTTGATAGAAATTCAATATTTCCTAGAAATTAGCTTGAATGAGATTATAGAAAATCATAAAATATTAATGGTAGAGGGGATATTGAATATCTTTGGATTCAGCTCCCATTTTACAGATGATGAAGCTGAGGCACAGAGATGTGAAGTGATGTTTTGAATTTTACCTTGTTAGTTGAAGAATTATTTCCAGAACACAGGTTTCCTGATTCTTAATCCTATATAATCTATAGTAACCCTATACTATACTGCCTTAATATGTTATCTTCTATTTGTGTATCTCCTATATATATAATATCACTCCAGAAATATTGACAGTTGCTTCTAATCTCATCCTAACTATCTCATGGTGGCTATCATAGGAAAATGTCATCTAATAAAAGAGATAAAAAGGGAACAGCTCTTTTTCCTTCCTTTTATCATAACAAGAGTTGCCATGTAGATATGTGGAAAAAAGGATTCCAACCTTCCTATATCCATACCCAGATAGGGGAATGAGTTTTTGACTCTTCTGGAATCTGAGGGAATTGAAGCAGGAGTTACAATTTAAAAAAATTCTATAAAGGACATTACTATATCATAGAATGAGATATTACATGAAGGAAAGGAGATAGATTTTGATTTAGTATGAAAAGGTGGACACAAACAGGAAAATGAGTGATAGAGAGAGATGAAGGGGGTCATGGCATACCCCAGAGAAAGGCTGTGAAGAACTTATGGTCACAGTGAACAAAACCTTTGAGGAATGGAGGTATGCAGTGACTATGGGTTTAGAACTTCCTATAATTTAAATCTTAGAGAATAGAAATGAAGTCTTAAATACACAGAAATGAAGATAGAGTTACATCTATAAAGAAGCAACAGAAATCTCTATCTGGCTTCTGGGTTTAAGGACCAATGCTCAGCAGTAACATGAATTTGAACATGAATTTTGTCTTCAAAACTTCTTTTGTACCCCTTGGCTATTTTAAAATTCCTCTCAATTTCTACATTCCAACCATTGACAGTGCCCCAATGCTGCCCCCTGGTTTCTCAGGAATTCTGATTGTAGAAGCATATTCAGGGGAATGCAAGGAAGCCTATTTTAGAGGAATCAATGAAAGATTACTGGAAGAGGCAACATTTGAAGCAAGCATTACAACAAGAATTCTTAAGGTTTTCTGGGTCATAGACCTCTTTGACTGTCTGCTAAAGCTAATAGATCCCTTTTCAGAATAATGTTTTTAAAAGCATAAAATAAAACAAATTGAATTACCAAGGGAAGTAATTAAATTGAAATAAAGATGTATTTTTTTAAGTACATGGACCCCATGTTAAGAACTCCTGCTTCAGAAGGTGAGTAGAAGTTCAAAAGGAAAAGGGAAGAAGAGAGTATGTTCCAGTAAACAGGAAGCAAGCAGGTAGTCTAGTGATCAGAGCTCTGAACCTGAAGCCAAGAAGAACTCAGTTCAAAAGTGGCTTCAGACAATAACTATATGAATCTGGGAAAGACAATTAAACTCTACTTGCCTCCATTTCCTCTTCTTTAAATAAGGTCCTGATATTATTACATATTAAAGATGAGGAAACTAAGGCAGGTAGACATTAACCCTGCCTCCCAAGGTTGGTGTAAGGATTAGATAAGATATCATTTGTAAAGTCTTGCAAACCTCAAAAAAGAGCTACCACTACCATTGACATCATCATCACCATTAATTAGTGGCAACCTGGACAAAGGCACAGGCATGGTACACTGCTACATTCAGGAAAATGAGGACAGGCTAGATATAGGTAGAAGTACATCCTTGTGTAGGCACTAGAAGAGTAGTATTTCCCTTCACATAATCTTTTCTGACCTACCCTATTGTAATTACCTTTCTTTTCACCTCACAATACTCTTGAATTTGAAAATCTAATATACTTGTCACATAATTGTGTTTATGAACGTTATTTCTGTTTGCGTCTTTTTTCTTGGTTCCAGTTACAGTGAGATGGGATGGCATTCTAGGATGGGTGAGTAAAGGTTCTCACATGGAAATTAGTCAGCCAACTAAACATTACCTCATTTGATCTTTGCATCAACCCTAGGAGGGAGGTGCTATTAATACCCCATTTTAAAGATGAAGAGACTGAGGCAGATGGAGGATAACCATCTTTCCCAGACCAATACACAGCTAGTGTTTGAAGGCAATTTGGAACTAAGGTCTTCATGACTCCATGTCCAGGGCTCTATTCACTAGACTACCTACATGTCTCCAGTTCTCTGGAACATCCTTTCTTCTCCCTTTCCTAGCACTTATTAAGCATCTGTTATTGCCAGGCTGTGTTATTAAAAACTGGCGTTCAAGATAAAGTTGAAACAATTCCTGCCCTCAAGGAGTTTACATTAGGATGCCAGCTCATTTTGCATTTTAACGAGATGAGAAGGGCAGATTGAGTGATTTCATTTGGCTATAGTTTCTAGTATGTAAAGGGAAGTAGTGCCCCCAATTTCTTATTTTGGTAGCCTGAGCAGTAACTCTGTCATGGAGAAAATAGATGGCTTGGATGTAGACTTCCATGGCAATTGGCCAATAGTGGCCCAGTAAGAATGACAGAGGAGGCTTTGATGGTGGGGCCATGGCCCTGTGTCAACAGGAATCATGGTGAGTGCTATACTTTGCAGATGCTACCAACCCCTCCCTGAAAGAAACCTTCATCGAGGAAACGAAGCCCTATCTAGAAACCCTCCTGGCTCAACACATCTCAACGAGGAAGGATAAAGAGAAATTTATTTTAATGTGGAGTGAAGATGGAAAAATCATTTTCCCCCTCAAGAAAGCCATCTTTCCTGCCTTTGTTGAATAAACAAAAACACTAGTCATGCTCTGTATTCAGTTTGCTCTGTTCCATCCCCAGTTACCCTGAGCTGAAGGTTTGTGATGTTCTGGGTTGTGGTGGTATGAAAATGAGGGGCAGGAGGACTCCAACAAGGAGAATCCCCAAACATTATTATAATGCCCCTTTGTTTTTGAGGTCAAAGTCATCTGCATAATGCAAGAGTCACCTGAATTCAAGTCGAGGAGAAATGCTGCTAGGGGAAACCAGTACAAAAAGAGAGATGATTTGGGTTGTTGGTATAAGATAGTTTCATAGGAAGCTTTCATCTGCTTATTTGAGGAGCACATTGCCTATTTATCCTGAGGTGGTAATGGCAGAGATTCTTTGATGGGTATTTGTGATTGCTAAGCTCAGGGACTAGTTGCTTGACATGGAAAGATAGGGAAGGGAGAGGTATTGGGGGTGTAGCCTATGAGCCTATAGTGTTTTTTCAGTCCTTTTGGGAACAGGGACATATGTGAAAATACACACACACACGGACACACTTCTCCCCTCCCTCACCCCAGTTTTGGCAATAATTAATGACAAGTGGTGACAAGGATAGCTGGTATGGAAGAAGATGGCAGCAGTTGTAAGTAACAGCATTCTTGTGGGTTTGAGACAGCTAGATGTTGCAATGGATAGAGGAGAATAGGTTCAGATCCACTTCTCACTAACTGTGTGACCCTTGGCAAATCTTGGAACTTCTCACCATCTCTTGTTTCCTCATCTGTGAAATGAGGGGGCTTCCTATGTCTCTTCTTCCTATCTATGATTATGTGGTGTTTGGGGGCACTCTTTGTCCTCCCTACTCAGTGTATAATATGAATCCCCTATAGATATAGGAAGTATTCCCTGTCTCTCACTTTCTTTTTCTCTCCAATTCTCTCTTTAACATCTTCGGAAACTTTTTATCTCTACCATGCTCAACCAAGGTCCCTTGCTGTGATGCTTCACTGATGCCTAGTCAGTGCCCTGTGTTCCCTATCTACCCCTATCAATATGATATTGATGTCTGTTTTGCAAGTAGCACCTGATGTGCAGTCGTATAAGTCCTTGATTTGGAGTCAGAGGACTTGGATTTAGATCCTAGGTCTTTTATTATTTAGCTCGTAATCTTCAGCAATTTATTTAACTTTCTGGGTTTCAGTTTATTCATCTGTAAAATGACAAGTTTCGATTAGATTGTCTCCGAGATGCTTCATGGCTCTGCACCTATGATCTTATGATTGTTCTCTGGATAAGAATCCAAGACTGAACTTGGATAAGTCAACCTCGCTGAGTTTTGGCTTCTTTTTCTTTAAAAATAATATAAGGTATTGAAACAGATGAAATTTAAGGATATTTGACAGCTTTGAATGGATCCTATTTTATTTTCCCTTAGAATTTCGTTCTCTTCTAGAGGGTAATGAGGGCAAATCAGATAAACTTTGATGAATTATATGACTACTGTGCCAGCCTTTTGAAGGAACTTGTGTTACCTGAGCTACAAGTCTTCACTGTAAGAAAATTTTGGAGGAAGGAATCTAATTTTGGGATTTCTAAGAAATCTTGAAACTCTTAAATCATACCATACTGTTATCATCCTCATCAATCACCGTAACTATCATTGAGGTATGTTGGGTAAAGGGATCTATGTTCTGTCCTGTGGATGCAAAGAGATTGAAGCCCTCATCCCTGACCTTGGGGGTTTACAGTCTAGTTGAGGAGAGAGAAAGAACATATGTATGACATTGAAAATAACAATAATCCAAATGAAAGATATAAGCAATAAATGCCAAAGAACATAAGAAGAGGAAGGACTGATAGAAGGTCAGATAGCAGGTAGATTTGGGTGTATGATGAGGAGTATGTTGGTGGGTCCACACAGTCATTAGATTGTCTCAATTTATATAACTTACAAGGGGAAAAACACTCATTCTAGAGTCATATGTTATAGCATCAATTTCAAATCTTGCCACTACCATAAAGTACCTGAGTGGCCCTGGACAAATCATTTCATCTCCTTGAAACACAGGTTTCTCACTTGGAAGATGAGTGGACTAGATGAGATGCCCTATGAGATTTCTTTTGATTTTGACTCCTATGTTTCATGGATTAGTATTGTCATGGAAAGTAGAACATGACCTACACTTCAAAGGTAAAGTTAGATTTAGATCAACATGGGAATGAGAGAGTATTTTACACAGTACATGCAGAGTAGGGATGGACACCATAATATAACTGGAGAACAATGAATAAGCTAGTTTGGCTAGGATAGAATTGCATAGGAGTAACTGCCTACTCTACCTATGTATTATCTACCTCTTCAGACTCCTTTATGTTCCAATAGATTTTTAGAAGACTTTGGATTTTATTCTTTTTTTTTAACCTGGTTTGCTGTTTTAACATGGGGCATGTTAAATTGAGTTTGAGTTTCCTAACTTTAAATATAGGTAATGTTTATTTATTCAAAGACAGTGGACAGGCTGGTAATGAAAGTCATTTGCATAAAGCAACTTTATGAATGTAACATTTATTTAAAGGACTTTATGTTAAGAAAGACAACATTGAATATATCAGAATATTGATCAAAGTAGTGATGAAGTATGACTTCAGGAGAGTGATAATGAAGGTTGTCTTCTCAGCAGAGAGCTGGTAGACTAAGGGTACAAAATGAGGCATATATTATCAGGATTAATGAATGCTTTGATTTGTATTGCTTACCTCTACTTTATTACCAGAGAGATTTTGCTGCAGGTAGAAAAGTAGTCATTGGGAAGTGAAAATCATACATGTACGTATATGTATATGTATATATACACACATGTGACAAACATATATGTATATATGTATGCATGCTTAGAGATGTATGTACATACACATATACATATATTATATATACAGACATATATACTCACATATATCAGAAGAAATATAATTTTCTAAAACTTGATTTATGGGATAGCCTGTGAAGATGTAGTATCACTCTTTAAACAAGGACAAAGCCCCCTAAGAGGGAAGGATTGTAATGCTGCAAAATTGTTGAGCCTATTGTGTCTTCCAACAGAGGTTTTAGCTAAAATTTAAGAACAATATTCATATGCCCTAAGAGCATATGACAAAAGAATCTACCATTGTCACATGCTGACAATGGTATGCAATTTCTATATTACGCGAACAATAAAATTTTCAGTTAATTTTTATGTAAAATGTATCAATTTAAAATGTGTAGCATGCTTTTAGCGTGTCATCATCATATTAGCACCTCGTGAAAGGAAACAAACTATTAAGCTCAAACAAGGCTCAGTATTATGCCAACTAGTCAATCAATCAATGTTGTGCAATGGATCTGTGCCCCTTCTGATGAGTTTGACTTTCTGTTTCTCAGGTCAATTTTGTCTGAAACTGAAGTAATATTTTTAAAAAGCTGAAAATTGGCTTGGAACCAGAAGAAGAAGGCATAGCTAGTGGTATAACATAGATTTGGAAAATTGATGGTTTGAAGGGAAGAGGGATTAAGGGTGTATAATGGCAATTTAAATGGGAAGATCTTTCCCACTGATTAATAGGCCCATGTGATCTGCCTGGGTAACACGGAGGTCTGTCACATGGAAACTGTGGTGATGCTGGAGTGGAATAGGAAGAAGCAGATCTAGAGCAGAGCTCAGAGGAAATGAGTCAGAGTATATTCAGAGGTCGGAAGGATTCAGGCAACTGGCTACTGTGCGTGAAAGAGCTTGTTTGTGATTTGTTTAAGGGAGCCTGCTTGTGATTGACTTAATGGAGCTGGGTTGTGGGAAGCCAACCAGGGGGAAGGCTTGGAGATGGTGTTGTTCTCTGCATTGTTATGCTGTATAGATTTTTGTTACTGTAATGGATTTGGCTTTCTGATGTCTGAATAAATGATTGGTATTGTCTTTCGTATAGAGAGTGTGTTGTATATTGCAATTCAGAATTGCAGAGGGATATTCATGGCTGCCATAGGCACTGGTGCTAAAGGGTGTCTGGTGAAGTCATTCACCAGAAATGAACAAGCTATGAGGAGTGATCAGAGTTCTGCTCAGTCCAGCAATAAATCAGTTGTACCAAGGGGCAGTCAGAATGCCAGTCTGTTAGTCTGAAATAAATGGTGATCTAAGAGAAGTAAATGGAAGGATAACCAAAGCCCTGTGCTCCAAGTCTCTCCTTACTTTCCCCTGACCACAATAATAAGAAATTTATTATTGAATGCATTTCAAGTCAGAAAGTGTGAAAGGTAGAGGGGATGGTTGTTAACCTTAGTGATATTTGAAGGCATCACTACGGATATGTTATTTGTTAGTTCACACCAAGAGATTGGATGATAGGGAAGTCTGAGTCTAAACACCTAACTTGTAAGTTCTCTTTCATGAACTTTGCTCATTTCATTAGGAAATACTGAAATGTAACACAAAGGTAGAATTTTTCTTGTTGAATGGGAAATTAGCCATAGTAGACTAACTGACCAAATCCATATTAAACACATTTCCTAAACTACTGAAACAAGCATTTCCAGCTCAAAAGGGCAGAGATAGGAGGTGGCAGTGACCAGGTTTCTGAAAACCACTGATAGATTAATAATTTCCCTAAGCTCCTTCTGGTATTAGCTATAATATATTGCTTTCTGAAGGAGCACTAGGTGGCAAGTGACTGCTCTATCTTGGTTGAACTGGATGAAGATAGTGGTCAGTAGAGAATTAGGTACTAAAGGTGATGCAGAAATGCCAAATACATATCTACCTCTGAGGAGCTTATATTATTCTGTGAGTAGATCTGAACTGCAGGCAATGATTAGAGAACTACAACATACATTCCATTATATAGCACTTCCTATAGATATAAATAAGAAGATAATCAGAGATTATCAGAGGAGATTCCATGTAGGTGTGAAAATTTATCTGAACCTCCAGGATAGATAGGTAAAGACAAAGTAGGGTGTGTATCCTAAGAAGTATATTGAGGTGACATGAGCATAGAAGTAGAACTTTTGTGTAAGAGGATAGAAGGAGAATGACCTCACTTGAATGTTCAGTAGTATAGAAACTGTGCAGGAGTCAAGAGGATCAGTGCAGGAGTCAGGAGGACCTGAGTTCAAATATCACCTCAGACACTTGACACTAGCTGTGTGACCTTGGGCAAGTCACTTAACCCAATTGCCTCATCCTGGGTCATCTTCACTCATGCTGATGAGTATCTAGTCACTGGATTCAGATGGCTCTGGAGTAGAAGTGAGGCTGGTGACCTGCACAGCCCTCCCTCACTCAAAACAAAGTCAAGTGCAAGTCATGTCATTATTTCTCTGATGGCGTGGTGTTCTTGATAAACATGCACAGTATAGGAACTAAAGGAATAAGAAGATAAAACAAAACAAAACAGGCTGATGATGTAATTGGGTGATTCCTGTCATGATCAGCACTTCTTCTTGGACAGAGAAACCAGATAGACTCATGGTAGCTGATAGGGAAAGTTCTACCTTTAGGCAACTGACAACGATACAAGCAGGTGGGCAGCTGAATTCAGGAATGTTAGGCAGCAAGCAGTACAGATGAAGTCAATAAAATTTTACCTCCATGAACAAGATTCTATTCCCTGGAATCTACTGAGAGGATCAAGCAATTCATTGATCAACACACACTTATTAGGTAGCTTCTATGTGCCATGCAAAGGAAGTTGAGTGTGGGGAAAATCAGAAAACACTTTGAGAAGAAGGTAATACCTAAATTGCATCTGGAAAAAAAGTGGATCTCTAAGAGGTGGAGATGGAGAGCAAGTACATTCCAGGCATGGAATACAGCCGGTGTAAAGGCAATGATGTAGGATATAGAGCATGATCAGTTAGAAACAGAGAAGGGATATTTGGTGAGGAAGAATTTAGAGAGAGAGTAATGTCCAAGGAGGCTGAAAAGATAGGAACTCTTAAAAGTAAACAGGATATTTTTTACTTGTCAGTGGGGAGTGACTATAGCTGATTGAGTTAGGGCATAACATGTTCAGTTCTTTATTTAAGGAAAATCACATTGGTAGGAATGTGGAGGATAGACAGGAATGTGAGAGACTTGAGTCAGGAAAACTAATTAAGAGACCATTACAGAACTGTAGGCAAGTGGTGATGAAGATTGAGCAAGGTTATTTACCATGTGAGTGAATAAGAGTCATATGAGAGAGATGTGGAGACAGAATTGTTTATCAATCTCAGAAAAGCTGTCCAATGAATTATAGAAGAACATAGGAACGGAAATAGGGCAAGATAGGATACAAGTTACTAGGTTTGGGGCCTTATGTAAGAATAAAGAAAGCAAAGTGGCCATCTTGTATCTTAGTTAGTGAGCTAAGGTCCTAAACCTCCTTATATTGTCCCTGCCTAGACACAAGATTACACTGAGAAGGTGGGAGATGAAGCAAGGATAATTTGTGAATGATCATTAGGTATACTCAGATGTGAAAATTTTCAGAGGACTTAGAGGGACAGAAAGTCAGGACTCCACAACACCAACCTTAGAGGAGGAAGAATGGAGTGCAGAAATATAAAATGATGGAATCTGTGAGAAATACAAGTTATTTATATAGCAGATGACACAAAAGGACCAGGTATATTAGGGAAAATTTCCATCTTCCTAGAAAGGTAGTATGGTATAGTATTGAAGTAGGGGTACCTGTGGACTTAAGGACACATGTGGCCCTCAAGATCCTTAAGTGTGACCCTTTGACTGAATCCAAATGTTACAGAACAAATCCCCTAAAAAAAAGATTTGTTCTGTAAAACTTGGACTTAGTAAAAGAGTCACATCCAAGGACCTAAAAGGCCTTGAGGCCTGAGGTTCTTCACTGGCATAGCAGATAGTTTTTCTCAAATTCAGAGAGACATGGGTTCAAATATTGTCTCTGAAAAATACTGATCTTTTTTTCCAGGTCTCTTTTGTCCTGACAGCTCTCTAAAGACTCTAAGTTGATGTGATGCTAGCCAGAACTGGTAGAGGGAGTTTTCTTACCTGGGAATTTCTACTACCAAATGCAATCACAGGGTCAGTCCTTGTCTGGCCTCAGGTTCCTAACTCATTGTCTCCAACCAGAAAAGGGGAGGGACTGGAAAAGTGGGAGCAAGCAAGTAGGAAGATAGTTAGTGTCCAAGGCCAGATAGTTTGCCTTTTAGACTATTCTTTTGGTTACCAGTGATTTGTTCTTCCTTGGGATAAATACTGGTATGTTTATTTCTTCAGGGATTATATATCTAGCCCTAGGATACTACCACTTAAATGCAGTAAGGACAAACAGTTAGATTTAAAATACCTCTGGCAAACAATTGTAATATTGCTAGACCCTCGGATAGCAGTTTCCTCTGATGCTGTAGGTTCCTCCATCTGTCCTTTCCAAGACTTGCCTTTTCTGTAAAATGACTTAAAAGTCATTGCTCTGGGCATCGAGTGGCTGCAAGGCTTCAGAGATTCAGTGGAGGAAAACAGAATAAACTTACCAGGGCTAAAATTATCTCTTTCTCTTCATTTTCCTCTTGTGGCTCTCTAGAAATGCTAATGGCCTTATTTAGTTCAATGAAATGAATGTGCGATAAAGTCCAACACATGAAGCAAACATCTCCTAGCAGCAGCCCCAAGTACAGAAGGACAGAGAGCTAAAAGAGGGATTAAAGGGAGCCTGCTATATTGATTGAGATAGCAACAGCAACAACACAAAGCCGTCCTGTCCTGCCAAACAAGCAAATAGGGAGTCTGATTCCGAATGGCCAAGGATTAGCGTAAAGAAGGCAACGAGGTGCTTTCACTAGACCTATTACTTATTAAATTCCTCCAGCTTTCAGAGAAAGCCTATACTCCACAGGGCTGACATTTTCCATGCTTGCTGTTTCATTAGGTTCAAGCCAAAAGGATTGAATAAAAACCTAATTATTCAGCCTAGAAGGATATTTTTGGCTACCTCCTCTATTAACCTGCCCCTTGTCCTCTGGTCTAATCACCTCAAAATTCAAAGGAGAATGTAAAGAAGAGGTAGGATGGAGCAAAGAACAGTAAAACTAATTTTGCTGCTTTGGCCACAAATATTTTTCTATCTGCTCTGTCTTCATGGAGATAGTGATAACGAAAGATCTAATCAGGACTCAATTACAACCAATCAAAAGAATCTAATCTATGATTTTGACCAGCAGTGAAGCACAGAAAACCCTGAATATACTGCATGAAGAAGGTCTTTTTCAGAATGAAATGTGATTAAATGATAGGTTGAAATGACACTTAATTTCACTCTCTCCAAAATGATGGGATCTTGTAGGTATTGCCACCTACTGCTCACTTATATATGTGTCTATTCATCTCATCCAGAAAGCACCAAGAGTTAATTGGAGTTCAACATTCAGATATTCACAGGAATAAATATAAGCTTAATATTTGGTTAAGACCTTATCAACACAATATCCCAAACGTGAGACATCATGGACTTTTGTGTGGGAGAGGGAAATACATGTCTTTGTGTGTATGTGTGTGTGTGTGTGTGTGTGTGTGTGTGTGTGTTGGGAGGGGCAATAATAGAGTAAATAGACATTAGACTCTAGAAGATAAAAGTGATAATCTGTGTGAGAGAAGTTTAAACATGGAATGGTGAGAAAAAGATAGATATAATTTGTTTTTTTCTTTTTTTTGGAGGGGGAGCGAATCTGGGTTAAATGACTTACCCAGGGTCACACAACTAGTAATTTGTTTCTATCTTCCTAGAATGGTAGCACAGTGTAGCAGATAGCTTTCCTCAAATTAAGAAAGGCATGGGTTCAAATCCTGTTTCCTTTACAAAGCCTCAATTAAGTAGCTAAAGTTGGAGAGATACAAGCGATTAAAGAAAATACTGGAATTTAATGGAGAGATGACTTACATTACCTCTTTGAAAGAAATGGCTGAACAAATTGTGGTATATGAATGTAATAGTTTGTTTTTGTACTGCAGAAATAGCAAAAGAGAAAATTACAGCAAATTCTGACTCTTACGAGATGTGACAGATTGAAATTAGTAGAATCAGGAGAACAAGTTATATGAGGAGAGTAAAGTTATAATAAGTTGGACAATTTTGAAAGACTTAAGAATTCAGATTAATTCAAGGACCAGCAATCTTTCCAGAGAACATATACTGAAGCATGAAATTCTCCTATTAAGCAAGATGTAAACTGCAGAGACAAATAATATTTTTAACATGATTATGGTGTGGATTTGTTTTGCTTGTCTTTCATTATATATTAAAAGGCACTCCCCTCTATTTTTCTCAGTTTTCAAGGTGGTAGTGGAGAGGATGCCAAAGAAAGTCACTGAAACTTTCAAAAAATACAGAGAACAAAAGGGAGTTCAGAAGGAAGTAAAGATCATCAAGAAAGTTTTGAAACTAATATGTAGTATTTATTATATAAATTTTTAGAGCAAGTAGAATAAAGTAGAGATTCATGCCTTAATATTAATCCTTTTTTTCTGTAATGTGGATATATGGAAATGCTCTCTATTTTGAGGTTAAATTCAGATTTCTGCAAATATGGGCTAGGAAGATTCATATAATTCTGGCAAAAAAAATGATTATCAATTGTTGAACAACTACAAAGTGAAGCTAGGATCACAAAGAGCCAGTCTGGGTTCATTAAAAATTGGTTGTTTTGATTCATGTCATTTTTTGACAAGAAAGGTCACTTAACAGATACATTGCAAGATGGCATCAATATAGTATATCTTGATTCAGGAAAAAGTATTTCATGCTATCCTTATAAATAAGCTGGAAATATATGATCTAAATCAGTGATTCCCAATTAATAACAATTAATAATATCCATGCAGAGATTTTGCAAATAGTTCAAACTCCAAATGTTCATGATGTTATGGCTTAAACTCTAATACTATAGTCAGTATAGTTAAACATAATAGATATGGAAACCTACATTCTATAGATTTAACAATCTCATACATATTTCCATTGTTTCTTTTCAAATGTATATGACTACCATTGTGATTAATGAACTGTAAATTTATTTGACAGCATTATTGAATTCATAGTAACTTTTGGTTATGTACTTTATCAATTGAGAGATATTCATAACACATAGCATATACTACTGCATGGGGCACTTACAATTAAACAAAATAAAAAGTTCTTCATACTTGAAAAGATTGGAGATTGCTGGTCTAAGTGACAGCACAACTGGGGAAAGTAAAAATTGACTAAACAGTCTAGATGGATAGATGATAGATACTTAGATAGGAAGGTAGGTAGGTAGATAGATGATAGATAGATAGATAGATATTTATACTTATCTATATCTGTATGTATGTATGTATGTATGTATGTATGTATGTATTTATGTATGATAAATTGATGTCAATCTAAAGGAGGCTTTTAATAAAGCAGTCTAGGTATATGCCCTAAATTCTTTATGGTTATTTTTTCCCACTGGTTTGGAAGTAAACATTAATAGCATATGTATTGTTCATGTGTTGTTAATGGAATGGGAAGATCTTCCCCCATCCATTAATAGGCCTATATAACCTGTGAGAGGAGTCAGACCTGGAAAAGCGAGAGGAAGCAAGCAGCTAGCTGTGAGTGAGAGAGGGAATGATTTTGCTTAAAGGCATTGGTTTGTGGGAAGTCATGATAATGTGTATAGATTTCTTGGTCACCATAGTGGAATTGGCTTTCCGGTATCTGAATAAATATTTTGCTTTCGTTTTTGAGGAACAGAGTTGATATTTTGCAAATTTACCCTGGAAATATGCCTGCATGTCTATAGAGGCTGCTGTGAGTATCACCTTGCAATGTATTTGACTTCATGAACAGGATCACAAGATCTACTTGAAGGCAGGAAGGCTCTAGGGAAGGAAATGGGTGTTCTGGGATGGGCTGATTTACCTTATTCCTCCCTAGTGAGAGAATGGGGTAAAAGAATAGGACTTGGAACCATGGCTACAGAAGGGAGAACCCAGAGATTTAGAAAGATGTTTGGAAGGAATGCCAATTGAACTGGGGAAAGAAATGGCAGAGATATATAGAAGAAGATGCAAATTGTTAACAAGTTATTATATAGAAGTAGAGATAAATTGCTGGAGGAAGAGGTTCAGCTGAAAAAGGAGTTAGCTAATTTGCAAGAGAAGCTTTATATGCTTTTTTTGTCAAGTATAAGAACTATTCTTACTTGCACTGTGAGTGAATCACCATCTCTCAGTCAAAGAAAGACAAGAGGATGCATTAGAGACTTGAATAATTCAAAACCAAAATGGCTCAAATGAGACACTTCTTTCATAAAGATGATGAGCCTTCAATCCAGACTGTGTGGAAATGGATGAGATATTGCATGAGTCTCACAACATCGACAAAGATAATGATAAGAAGAGACATTCAAAACAACAAGTGAAGAGAAAAATTATATACTTAAGATGTGGACATTCCGATAAAAGATGAGAAGGAAGAAAAAGGAGTAGATGTCATTGGTCCAGTAAAACCTGAGTTCATTCTTCTTGAGCCAGTTCAGGAACCTTATGGTGAGACATTGTCATCCATGCAGTTAATTGTGGAGAATGTCAGTGAGGAGGGCAGCTATCATGGACAAAGTGAAAAAGGAGCTTCCCTCTGGACAGTACACAGAAGAAGAGGAAAGTATGAGGGTTCATGGACTCCAAAAGCACAGCTGATCCTGTATCTACCCTGCTTCTGTTTATTGTCTCCTTATACTTTTTGACTTTTTGTCTTGTTTTCACCTTGTTTGTTAAGTTTGTTTCCTGCAGGCTTAGTACCTCCCACTTGTAGATGCTTGACCACTTAAGTTGGTGGTTACCACCTATCCACAACTGTGATGTGCCACCCCTGCACCTGGCATCAACCAAGCTTCAGATGCCAGCTAAAGAACTGACCCCTCAAATGGGTCCTCTTGGGGCATGGACAGCTCTATGTCCAATCTCAGTAGTAAGTTGCTATAGAAGAGGAAACCTTTGCCCCTTATTTACCAAGGCATTTGGAGCCCCATTCATTTGATAGGGTACTTGTGCTCAAGCCCCACCCTAACATATTGTTCTATCTGCTTCTTTTGTGTTATCCCTGTTATATTGTCGTAAAGTTCTGTTGATACCAGTTGCCCCATTGACCTATGTAATAGATAGGAAAGAACTTGGAGCCAAATGTATTATTAATGTATTATTAATGGAATGGGAAAATCTTTCGCATTCATTAATATGCCTATGTGACCTCATTAAGTCACATGGAAACCTGAGTCACATGAGTCTAAGTCATATGGAGCAGGAAGGAGTAGAGCAGAAAGGGTGGAGCAGAGCTGAGAGGGAGTGAGATAGAGCAGGCAGAGCTGGGAAAGAGAATGGAAGCAAGCAGTTAACTATGACTGAGAGAGGGAGTTATTTTATTTAAGATTTATTTAAGACATTTGGCCCCAAGATCTTTCCTATTTATTACATAGGTCAATGGGGCAACTGGTATCAACAGAACTTTACGACAATATAACAGGGATAACACAAAATAAGCACATAGAACAATATGTTAGGGTGGGGCTTGAGCACAAGTACCCTATCAAATGAATGGGGCCCCAAATGCCTTGGAATAAGGGTCAATAAGTTGGTCTATGGCCTGATAATGTGTAAAGACTTCTTGGTTACTATGAAAAACTGATTGAATTTAACTTTACGGTATTTAAAAAATATTTTGATTTCATCTTTGAGAAGAGAATTTATATCTGTAAATACGCCTGCATATCCATAGTGGCTGCTGGGGGTTTTGCCCTGGTGCTACAGCATGCAAATCATATACATTTTGGATGCCACAAATCTAGATGGAATAGCTAACGTATTTTGCTAGAATTGAGATCCAAAGTGATTTCTATAAGCTAGAAAAGTGAGCCAAATCTAATAAAATGAAATTTAACTGATCTAAATTTGAAATCTTAAACTTGAGGTCAAAGAGACAAACACACATATATTATAAGGAAATTATGCATAGATGATTTGTATGGAAAAGATCTGAACTTTTCAGGTGACTTTAAGCGTAACATGAGAAATACTGAAGCTGAAGCTTAAACATTTTGGCTATACCATGAGAAGACAGGACTTTTTGTAGGAAAAAAATCTGATGTTGGTAAAGACTGAAGGCAAAGGGAGAAGAAGATGGAAGAGCATGAAAGGGATAGATAGTGTAATGGAGGCTTGGACAGATTTGGAGAAATTGTGGAGGATAGAAGGACCTGACATGCTATGATACGAGGCTATGAAGAGTTGGAGCCAATTGAAAAAATGAAAAATAACATCCATAATGAGGAAGGTAACATTCCTTTTGTGCTTTGTTTTGATAAGGCCACATCTAGAATATTTTGCTCAGTTTCAGTTCCATGTTTTAGAAAGGACACTGATGATCAGAAGCATGTCCAGAGAAGAACAATTGAGATGGTGAGAGTCCTAGAAAACATGTTATATGAGAACCAATGTAAGAGAGTGAGACTATTAGAAAAAAGAAAAATAAAAGATTATATCTCTGTTATAAAGTTTAAGGGACTGTCATATAAAAGAGGAATCAGATCTATCTTTCTCAAATCTGTGGGGATGAACTATGAGTAAAAAGCGGAAATGGCAAAGAGGGGGACATAAGAGAGCCTGATGTTTCATTAGATGACCTTAGTGGTGACTTCTCAATTTGTAGTTGTATGATTCTTTTATAAAGAATTTTCTGCAAACAGAATGGGAGTTGTCTGTGAGTGATCTTTGGATGGAACGTAAAAGGAAATCAACCTGCAAACATGATTTTTAGAGATACTTTCAGCCACAGAATAGATTATGAAGTGAAAAGGGATAAAATTGAACATAAACATAGCTACATTGGTTTAGTTATTTACCACAACAAAAGCTCCAAGGATTATTTCCTTTACAAAGTAGAGAAAAATAAGAGTAGGCAGAACAAAAGTTTGCAAAGTAGATGTTATGAGATTCATGACCCAGTTAAAGTACTCCAAGGACAAAAAAAATGTATAGGAATAAAGAAGAGTTAAAGGAAAAAAATAAAACTTGAAGAAAATAAATGCACGTTGGTTTGATGACATTAGCCTTGTGTGAAGTGCTTACAATAAAACCTAAGAACAGAGATGGGCAAAATGCAAAAGATGAATGTTCTATTACATGAAGAATCTGTTATGTACTATAACCAGTGAGCCCAAACAAAACAATCAACAGAAAGAGTCATCAGGGTTTGAAAAGCTTACCAAGGGAAGGCAGACTGTATGAAGCAGGTCCTCTAGGGAGGAATATTACAAGTTGATGGCAGAGTCAGGAATTGGACACAGGCCGTCATTCTCCCAGACTGCTGTACTGTGCACTTGTTCACACTCCCTTGGTAAAGATGGAAGCTGAGTGGCTAACACTGTTGAATACTATATATTGGAAAGAACACAATTAGCAACATAAGTTGCTCCTGGGATGCTGCATCAAGGTTTTGCACTGATTTCTTCTAGAGTGCAGAGTAAAATAATGAAATGTGGTCTTTTTGATAAAAACAGGAAGATGTAGCTTGGAGCAAATGCAAAGCAAATTCTAGATGAGTAGCCTACAAAATTTTAAAGTAGGCAGTACTTGCCTTGGGTGCCTTCTAACCTTCCCTTGCCACTCTCTTCTCCTTTTATGTCAGAATAATAGTAGTATTACTAATACTAATATCTTGTACTTATATAGTACTTATTAGGCTCTAGACACTCTCTGCAGTGCTTTCCAATTATCTATTTGAGCCTTACAACAACCCTGGGAGCTAGCTGCTATTATTGGCCTCATTTTTCAAATGAGGAAACTGAGGCAAATA
The DNA here is from genome assembly GCA_028658325.1 of Potorous gilbertii. Taxonomy (NCBI): domain Eukaryota; kingdom Metazoa; phylum Chordata; class Mammalia; order Diprotodontia; family Potoroidae; genus Potorous; species Potorous gilbertii. The sequence goes on along the minus strand of CM053769.1, from coordinate 674,447,537 downwards.
GATGTTCTGTGGTTCACCCAGGTTCACACAAGTAATAAGTGTCTAAGGTTGGATTTGAATTCAGGCCCTTCTAACTCTAGGCCCAGGACATTATCAATGATGCCACCTCATATAACTGTCTTTAAAGCTTGGTATTCTAAAGATGTCCCCTGATTATACAGAACCCACTGTCTAGAATGGGGTTCTTAACCTGGGATCTATGTATATATCTAGATCCATATCCATATCCATCTATAAGTAAAAATACTCACATACAATATATATATAGAGAGAGATACAAACCTCTCTCTCTCTCTCTCTCTCTCTCTCTCTCTCTCTCTCTCTATCTATCTATCTGTCTGATTTCTTTCTCAAAGACCAAGTTTTCAACCTAATTTACTCTGGATCCTCAGGGAACAGATAACAGGTCCCTGCTCAAGCACCACTTAATGTTTATTTTGGGGCCCTCCTGGATCAGAGTGAATGCACATAGTAGCTTTTTCTCTTTTGCTTAGAAACCTTGAGGGTCTTCCCCTCCCAGTTTGATTTTTCTTTTATTAAAAGCACCATCCCATGATTCACTTCTTAAAGAGGCCTATTGATTGAATGGGTATTGCCTCACTTAAAGTGAGAACCTGAAAAGATATTAGCTTAAAATTGTCGAGGTCCGCCACTGTCTCCTAGTTCATCTCCAATCATCCTAAAAGATATCTGGCCACTGGACCCATTTGGCTCTGGAGGAGAAAGTGAGGCTGGTGATTTCGCACAGTCCTCCCTCACTCAAATAAAAATCAATTGCAAGCCATGTCATCATCTCCCTGATGACATGGTCCTCTTCAAAAATTGAAGGACAAACCCTACAATCACAACCCCAATACACACACACACCTCTATCTATCTACCTAACTATCTATCTGTATATATATATATATATATGTGTGTCTGTGTGTGTATGTATATATTCATGCACATATATCATACTTTGTAATCCTGTTTATTTCATTGTATGAATTTAGATATGTTATTCTGAGAAGGGGACTATAGGCTTTGCCAGAATATCATAACTTGGGAAAAAGTTACTCTAGAAACATCTAGTACTCCCCGCCCCTCAAGGAGCAATAGCAAATTTTGCAAATTGACATCATGTCAAGTTTTATATTGGCAAAGTAATTTTATATATTATATATATCATTAGGCCCCTCATCCCCATGATGATTGTCCCACATTTCAATTACTTAAATGAGTAGAAGAGAACTCAGGTTATTTGGTGAAGATTAAAAGCTAGTAAAGCATCAGAGTAGAACTCCAACATTGACTTTCTGATCTTTAGTCCTGTACTTTTTCCACTACGGTGTCCAACGCTGAGAAAGATGAATGGAGGAAATGATCTTTAACTGGGAGATGACAACAGAGAAGAAATTACACTGTTCAGCAACCACCTCTTTGTGCTAAGTATAAAGCTAACCCTACAAGTACCATCCTAGATACAATGAGAGAAACAACAAGATTTAGTGACAAACCATAGAACTTCACTATCATTTCTTCCACTTAACAGCTTGACCACTCTTTATTCATAAAATGGTATAATAATAAACTCCCTACTTTATAGAGATTTCATAGGATTCAAATGAATTAAGGTATGTAAACTGCTTAGCAAATTTTTATATTACTGTATATATATGAGCTATTACATTACCTAATGGCCACAGCACAAAAACAAGTTGTCATATAATCCCAATTCTAGTTATTTGAAACTGTGGATGACAATATTATCTTTCCTGGTGGCTCCAACCTTCCCCAGTTGCTTTGTAGATTACCAAATTCTTTGCTTCTCCACCCTCCCTTTCCTTTTGGTCAGACCATAATTTGTAAATATATCCTTAAAAAGACAGAAAGTAGATTATATTTAGCAAGTGAGGTAGGGAATGGAAATCAGCCTGTTTTGTTCTTTGTTAAGCCTTCTGATCAAAGATTTTAAGAAATATATGAAACTACCGACTCAAGTTAACTTGTTGGATCAATCAACAAACCTTTATTCAACTCTCATGTATCATGCATTGCATTAGGCACTGGGAATACAAAAATTAAATGGTCCCTGACTTCAAGCATTTTGTATTCCATTGAGACAACAAATAAACAGAAACATATGCATACATATTTACATATATGCACACATGCACAACATATAATAAAGATAGTAATATGTAATATCTGCAGAGTGCTGTATGGCTTGCAAAGCACTTTGCATACATAATCTAATGTGATCTTCACAACAACCCTATGAGGTAGATGCTTTATTACTTCCATTTGGCATATGTGGAAAGTGAGTAATAGGTATGCATTGCCTAAGCCAGGATTCAAGTTCAGGTCCCAAGTCAAGCAATCTCTCCACTGTACCTAGCTTCTCTAAAATAATCACAAAATTGTTGAGGGAGACAATAGAAGTTTGGGGTTCCCATTACCTGAAAATTTCAGTTATTTTTAATACTAAGAAATGGGAGGGATGAATAGGAAATTTAGCTTTGATGGACTGTAGAATTTGTGCTGAGAATTATTGTGAAGTAATGCTGTAGGGCATCATTTCTAGAGCAGAGCAATCTTTTTCACTCCATCCTAATTGATTCTTTATTCTAATTCCCATAGGAGCAGTCCCACATCTTCAGTTCTCTCCTCAAGTGTCCCAAAACTCCCCCATCTTCTCAGCTGAAAACCTAGCCTTATATTTTACTGATAAAGGGTCCATTTCCCAAGAACTTTCTCTTCTGCCTTTTCTATATCTTGATGCCTTTTGGCGTTATTCCCTATTTGTTCCTCTTCTATTTCAGTCTGATAAAAAGGTATCCCTTCTCAATAATGCTAACTCTTCTGCATATATCCTCCTTCCTCTCTCATTCTGTATTTATCATAATATTACCTCCTCAACTATCCTTTCTAACTCTCAAATTTCCATTCTTTCCCTGTCTATTGATTCTTTCCCTACTACACCCATATATTCCCAAATCTGAGGGAAAAAATTGCTTACTAGATCTTTTCTTCTCAAGCTGCCATCTAATAAATTTCCCCCTTTTCACAAGTGAAATCCTAGGCAAAAATTGCCTCTACTTCCTCTCCTCCCATTGATTTACTAACCCATTGCAATCCACCTTCTAGCCTTATCACCTATCTGAAATTGTTTTCTCCAAACATATAAACGATCTCTTAACAACTAATTCAGATACCCTCCTTTTAATTCACATCTTTTTTAACTTCACAATTTGTCACTGTTAACTACTCTCTGCTCATGGATATTGTCTCAAGATATCACTAAGTACTGACCAACTGTCATCAATTGTTTACACAAGATTTGTAAACAGAGAGATGACCTCAAATCCAAGAAGACTTACTTTCCAATTTTTTATTTGACACATACTAATTGTACTGGAGCGAAGGATTAATTCTAGGGAGTGGTAGGAAATTACATTGGATAGGCAAGATTAGGTTGTGAAGACTCCTGAAAGGTAGGCAAAGAGGTATACATTTGATGTCATAGAAAGACACCCTTACTTTTGGTGCAGAGAAAAGATGCTGAATTTAGGCCTAGATGTGAATACTCATTGTTTTTCTACGATAAGTTCAACCTTGGACAATCTAGAACCTCTCTAGTTTTCAGTTTCCTCATCTGAAAATGAAGGGGATGCACTAAATGACAGTGGGAGTCCCTTCCAACTCTGAATCAATAATCTTCTGAAAATTAAAAGGAGTCACTAACGTACAGAACTATGGTTGGGCTGAATTATCCCAGCAAGCAAAATTTCAAGAAGTGAGTTTAGGGAGTTAGCAGTCCACCAAGAGAATATAAATTCCCTGTGATCTGTAGAAGCAATCCTTATAAAGCAAGGATTGTAAGTCATCATCTCTATCATTATCACTGGAATCGTGACCTTCAATCCTATTCCTAATTAACACTGTGGTAAATTAAAACCCCAAGTTCATATATCCCTCTTGGGGTTACAGTTCCACTATTTGTAAAATGAGCAAATAGAATTAGATATGCTCCAAGATATTTCCCTACTCCAATATGCTATGATTGCATGATGTTATGATTGTGGTATCCAAACCAACCCTAGTTGAACAACTATTTATTATGAAGTACCTAAAATGTGCTAAGTACAAGCCATTAAAATCTTCACAGAAAAAGCAGGCTGATCTGACTGCCTTTTGAGGATGTCTTAAAATATTGAGATTTTGGATAGAAATAGCATAACTAATGAAGTTAAAACAACCATCTTAAATATAATCTAAATATTTGAGCATTTTTTTTTAAATCTGAGACACTCATGTATGGGCTTAAGGATCAATCATGCATATTCATAAGAAGAGAAAGAAAAGACAGGGAAAAAAGCTTTTTTTTAATAGAAGAAAAGGCATGGAGGAAGCCAGGAGAAGTGAGTGTTTTTTTTTCAACAGCTAAGCATATGGAGCATGAAGGAACTATATGTACAAAAACAGAGATGCTCAATTTCTCTTCATATCTACTTATACCGCCAATACACATGTATTCCTATTTAGTTGGATTTTTAACTCTTTGGGGAAGAGGAAGAACCCATTGCTTTGTTATGTATGTGCCCCACTTGTACGGCAGCAATTTCTTGTGTCATTATCTAAGAATTAGCTGAGCAATAAGCCCAGTTATTGTGCAATTGAGTGTTCAATTTTAGAACCTCATTTTGAAAGATTTCCAGTAATTTGCAATAGTTGTACTTTGTAACATGACTAGAAGTGATTTATTCTTTTTGTTGTATTTTTAAGACCTACGCTCAGTGGGAGTGTGAGGAAAACTGTGGTAGCACGGACAAGATTTTCCTTCTGTTACAAGAGTACTTCCTTTCATCAGACTTTGGCCCTGAAAACAATAACTTTCTGCTTCTCCCCCAACCCTCAGTAGCAATTAAGCAAGTCAATGCTAACTTCTTCAATCTATAGGTTGTATTTTTAGCAGTCTTATCTTTTATATAGCCCATCACAAAGGCAAGACAATGCTGAACAATAAATATTTCTTGTTTATCCAGTCAAAATTAAATTGTGCAATCTTAGAATACATGACTAGAGACATCTGATGCTATACCCCAATTCATTAGTGAGGATAAATCAATTCATCATTCACAGTTTGAGAATATATGTCCTTCATTATTGAGATGAAGCATGGTTTCATTCATAGAAAAATGAGTTTACAATTAGAAAGACAATTTTAATACCTCCTCACTTTTAATAACTAAGTTGCCAGGGGCAAGTAATTTATTTTTTACACCTTTAAAGTAAGTGATCACAGAACTTACATAACAAGGTTGTTATAAAGCTCAAATGAGGTAACTTTGTAAATATTCAAGTAGATTTCAAGGTTATCAATTATCATCATGAAACAGTGTGGCTTATGTGACTATTTAATTTTATATAGCAATCTGTCCAAGTGCAGGTACATAGACATTGTCCCTTTCTTCTTATACTTGAGGATTTGAAGCTCAATGAAAGTGCACACATAAATGAATAGTAGGTTGGTGCTCTCTCTCTCTATATATATAATACACACACATATACACATTTTTATACATATACAATGTATGCCATGCATGCATATGCACATATTGAGTCCATGTACTTCATCACCATCAATACAATTGTATATTATTTTGTTCAACAAGCAATAATCATGTTCCTACATTGTGATAGGGTATCTATTTAGGGTATTTATACCCTACATCCTAGGGTATAAAACAAAACAAAAAAAGAAAAATTACTTACCTTTAAAGAGCTTAAGTTCTACAGGTGGGAGAAGTGTCATGTTTACAATATGTATACATATAAGTATATATCAGATAATTTGATAAAGAGAACCAGTATTTGGGGACAGGATCAGGGAATCCTTCTTGTAGGAGGGGGCAACTGAGAGAAACTTTGCAGAAAGAATAGAATTCTAAGAAGAAAAAGTCAATCAGAATGGGGGTCAGTCTGTATGAAAAGAAATAGATTATTGATATAAGGTTGGCAGAGATTGCTACTGGGATTAAATGTACTCTCCAGCATGGCTTCACTTTGTCTATACTTCTGACATAGAGCTACAGTTCTTGGAAGAAAATTCTTGGACAGGAAACTGCTGGTATTTACTTGTGCTTGCAGGTATGTGTACACTGCAAAGGAAATAGTAGCTATGCAGAGGAGCAACTGGACAGCAGCAGAGATGAAGAATGACAAAGGCCCTGGAGGTGACTGAGGCAAAAGTCTGGTTTCATGAAGATTCATGAAGAATCATGAAAATTCTGGAGTGATAGTTGCGAACTTTGGGTAGCTGAAGACATTAGTACTCACAAACGTGCTCTGTTGAGACTAAAGGTAAAGAGACAGATGATTTTAGACCTGAGTTTCATCATTCATCACGGGCCATGATTTTTAGTCTATCTCCTGACTACTACTTCCCCATTGTCCATGTGTGGGAAAGTCGATAGATTATAGGGAAATTTAATATTCAGTCTTTGGACACATGGGAGGCAGCAACCACTTTTATATGGGTATAGAGAATACTTACTGTGATTCAACTCCTGGTTTTTTTACCTTCTCAATATTCCCTGACTGAATGTCTTTTCATCTTAAAATTCATGCATTACTTTGAAAGACTTAAGAAGTTTGATCAGTTCAATGACGCACCATAATTCCAGAGGAAAGAGTTGATGCAGAATGATGAATCATATTGTGTAGCTCTACCAGACAAGAAGGAGATTTTTCTATACTCCAGGTCACATTGATAAATGATCTACAAATTCATTTTAGAAAATATTTTTGATGACTATCAAAGGAATAATGGAAAGAGTCAGAAAAACTGGGTCTAGGTTCTAGCTTCTGTCATTTACTATCCCTGTGACCATGGGCAAGTCACTTCACCTCTCTGAGTTTCAGTTACCTCACCATTAAAATGGATAGAGTACTGTCTGAATTACCTACCTTTTACATTACAGTTTTGTAGGAGGATGGAGCTTTGTACACACTAAAATACTATATAAATGAAAGCTAACATATCATTAGGATGATGTAATCAGAACTTCAAAGTGCTAGGGGATAGTCAAAATAAGTTTAAAAAGTATTTTATCTTTATGCGTCTTGCAAAAATAAGTAGAATGTTTTTCATACCCCAAAAGGTAAGAAAGGAAATCCAGATAAATAATTAAGTATGAAAATGTATTAATACAGACAATTCTATTAAAGAAAACTTGTAGTGGAGAGAGATCCACATTGACAGAGTCACCAGGGAAGGATTTATAAAGGAGATAGTACTTGGAAGACCCTGTGCATAACAAGGTCAGAACAAGTACAGAAGAGTGAGGAGAGCAAACCCAGTCAGGAAAGGCAATGCATTAGCAGATAGTTTCTATGCTGAATGACTAAATGAAAAAAAAATATTAAGAAAAAAGGAATAAACATTAATCTAGCACTTACTATGTTCCAAGCATTGGGCTAAGCACTTAAAAAATTATCTCTTATTGCTTGCCTTCTTTGTAAAAATGGCAAAGGCTGGAGGGAGGAAAAAAAATTTAAAACTGTAACATTTTTAATGTTTCAAAATGCAATTGGGAAATATTTTAACAGAATAAAGAAAAATGCAGTACAACATAAAAAATCATTTGACTCTCATAACAAATTTCCCTGGTTGGTGCTATTATTTGTTTCATTTGACATTTGAGGAAACTGAGGCATACAAATGACTTGACAATAATCATATAGCCAGTAAAGAGTCTAAGGTCATATCTCCACCTAAATACTTACTACGTGTCAAGTTCTGTACTAAATACTGAAAATATAAATACAGAAATAAAAACAATCTCTGATCTCAAGAAGTTTATATTTTAAAGAAGAAAACAGCATATATAGGAGAGTGAGAGGTAATTGGGAAATTGGAAAATGGAAATATGGGAAATTACAGACATGAGTGGTGTCATATGAGAATAACTGACATGCCTTACCCAGGGATGGCAGAGTTGAAAGGGTGATGATGGTTCATGGTCCCAAAACTAGAAGGCAGGTGGAGAGTGAGATGAAAAGGATACAGATAGGATAGTGAGGTGATTGTCTAGAAGGCATTAAAAGTAGTCACCACAGAAAAGTAAAGTAAGACTGGGGCTTTACTGAAAGAAAATCCTCAGAGAATAAATCACTAATCAGGTGTGTGAAGTCCAAGGGTGGAAGTTCCTCTAGGATACAATCTTTGGTAAGTTCTTTGAAGAGGCTATAAGGGAGGTGTCTGGAGAGAAGGAAGTGGAAATGTTGCTATCCTATTCTTAGTCATATAATGAGCCAAGACAATACCAAAGAATATTGATGAAGCATACTCTCCAAACCTAGAAAAAGAACTGATATTATTTGAATACAGAGTGAAGAATGCTATTTTTCAGTTTTTCCTTGATTTTTTTTCTTTTTCTTGAATTTTCTTGTACAAAATGACTAATGTGGAAATGTTCCACATAATTGCACATATGTAACCTGTATCTGATTACTTCCCATCTCAGGGAGGGATAGAATTTGGAATTCAAAACTTTAAATAAAATATATTTTAAAAAATGTTTAAGGAGGACAGAGCCAAGATGGCAGAGGAGAATGACAAACCTGTAGAAACTCTCTCCCCACAGCCCATAAAATACTTGTAAGAAATGACTCTAAAAAAATTCAGAGCAGCAGAAGCCACAAAATGGCAGAATGAAAGAAATTTCCAGCCCAAAGCAGCCTGGAAGGCTGACAGGAAAGGTCTATTACACCAGGTGGGGGGTGGAGCACAGCCCACAGAGTACAGCCTAGGCTTGACCACAAAACATGGCATGGACAGGACCAGAGTAGGGTTCAGAGCACCAGCAGCAGCAGCTGCACTTCCCAGATCCCTCAACCCACAGATGCCAAAGATAGTTTCAAAGGTCAGTGAGAAAGCTCTTTCTCCTGGGTGAGAAGGGAGTAGGAGTCTCCCCTAGTCCTGGGCCCAGGAAATAGCAGCATGCAGTTTTAGAGCCCTCTGCCTAAAGATCCTGGGGTGATTGAGCAGCTGATCAGGATCACAGCCCTGAGTGGTGGCCCTGGGGTGAGGAGGAGCACTGGTTGGTGGAGCTGGTGGAGGTTCAAGAGAGGGAATTCTACTTGCAGAAAAGCTTGTGGTTGCTCCCAGACCAGAGTGCAGAGGAGGAAAAGACTAAATTCCTCTCCCTTGACTGTTCCACCTTGAAGGAACTGAGAACTTACAGGTACCTGGAGTATACCCTTCTCTTAACAAAGGACTGAAAATTCAAATAACTGCTAGGAAAATACTCCAAAAAAGGGAAAAAAAATACTAAAGCAGGTTACTTTCTTGGTGAAGAAGAATTTTCTTCCATCCTTTTGGATGAGGAAGAAGAAAGCATACTATCAGAGGAAGACATCAAGGTCAAGGCTTCTGCATCCCAAACCTCCAAAATAAATATATAATGGTCCAAGGCCATGGAAGCGCTCAAAAAGGATTTTAAAAATCAAGTAAGAGAGGTGAAGGAAAAATTGGGAAGAGAAATAAGAGCAAAGCAAGAAAATCATGAAAAATGAGTCAACAGCTTGCTAAAGAAGACTCAAAAATATGCTGAAGAAAATAAAACCTTTAAAAATAGATTAACTCAAATGGCAAAAGAGGTCCAAAAAGCCAATGAGGAGAAGAATGCTTTAAAAAGCAGAATTAGCCAAATGGAAATGGGAGTTTCAAAAGCTGATGGAAGAAAATAGTTCTTTAAAAATTAGAATGGAGCAGATGGGATCTAATGACTATGAGAAACCAAGAAATCACAAAACAAAACCAATAGAATGAAAAAATGGAAGATAATGTGAAATATCTCATTGGAAAAACAACTGACTTGGAAAATAGATCCAGGAGAGACAATTTAAAAATTATGAGACTACCTGAAAACCATGATCAAAAAAAGAGCCTAGACATCATCCTTCATGAAATTATCAAGGAAAACTGCCCTGATATTCTAGAACAAGAGGGTAAAATAAACATTAAAAGAATCCACCAATCACCTCCTGGAAGAGATCCCAAAAGGGGATAAGTAGTGAGGGCAAATGGGAGGAAGTAGCAATTAGAAGTAAACACTTTTGGGGAGGGATAAGGTCAAAAGAGAGAATAGAACAAATGGGGGGCAGGATAAGATGGAGGGAAATATAGGGAGTCTTATACAACATGACTATTATGGATGTCTTTTGCAAAACTATACATATATAGCCTATATTGAATTGCTTGACTTCTCAGTAGGGATGAATGGGGAGGGAGGAAGGGGGAGAAGTTAGAACTCAAAGTTTTAGGAATGAATGTTGAGAATTGTTTTTGCATGCAACTGGGAAATACAGGTAATGGGGTATAGAAATCTATCTTGCCCTACAAGAAAAGAGAGAAGTTGGGGATAAGGGAAGGGAGGGGGTGTGATAGGGAGGGCAGGATGAGTGAAGGGCTAATCAGAATGCATGGTGTTTTGAGGTGGGGGAGGGGAAAGATAGGGAGAAAATTTGAAACTAAAAATCTTGTGGAAATTAATGTTGAAAACTAAAAGAAATTTTTAAAATGTTTAAGAAAGTGTGACTGTTATCATTGGCAGAGTGTGTTTATTCATTTAAGTTGCATTCTCTTTATTAGAGACTTTGCACTTCAACTTGTGTTTGGTATGACAGAGTGATAAAATTATATTGACTCTTTCTCTAAAGTAGTAGAGAGACAGGATTACTTAATATATAGAAATACAACCTTAGAATTAGCAAAACCTGAGTAGGAATCTTGCTTCTGATGAAAATTATCTGTGGGATCCTGGGCAGGTAACTAAATTTTTCAGTGTTCTAGGTAACTTAAGACTATCAGTTTCAGAAGAGGTTCATAAATTCCCTATTCCATTGAAATCACAAGTTCAGCTCAAACCCCTACCCCTTTTGTCATATTGGTGATGTACATGTGTGTGTGTTTAAATATAATTTTAATATGCAAATATCCACACCTATGATGGACTTTAGAAACCATTTATTCCAACCCAGGTTTTTTATAAAATAGAGAACTAAAGGCCAGAGAGGTGAGGTAACTCATTCAATTTCCCATAGGTCATGAAAGGATTCTACATGACTTTAGTTATGTGACTTGAAATTCAATATTCTTTTCACTTTGCCATGAGCTTCTTATAAGTACAGTTAAATAAGAAAATTATCCACTGGAAAAGAGAAGTGTCAACACAAACACAATATAATATTTTAACTGATCATTAGTGAGCAGTCATGGAAAAAGCACAGCACTAGGAAGATCTAATGACTCCTTTTCTGGGAAACCTCCTCTAAATGTTCCAATTCTCAGTGAACTTTGCCTACTTTGAGCCCCTGATACAACCATCTACCAATCACTGGGCCATGTAACACATTCTGGATTATTCTTTGTATGTGATTTTTATGACTGCATTGTCTCTCCCCAACTGAACAATAAAGCCCCTAGAGAGAAAAGAATCTTTTTTTTTAACCTCTGTTTCACCAGGACCGATATCTAAGATCTTTTCTAATTTTGTTTTTGTGGTACACCCAGATTCACACAATCAGCATATGTTAAAGATCAGAGCTGAACCCAACTTCATTATCTCCAGAGATCCCTCATTCTATAAGATGGAATCAATTCAGAAACTTATACCTTCTTTGCTATCCCTGTCCTTGGGTCCTTTTCCTCCCTCTGGTTGAAGAGGATTGAAGGTAAACATCTGAGAAGTCCTCCATGATCTTCCTCTAGTTAAGTATGGCACCTGGGCAATTTTCCTTGTCATTTCTCTTATAACTATTTCCTAGACTTTATCATAACTAGAAGGTAGACATGTGGTATCATAGAGGGATTGCCAGGCCTAGAGACCAAAAGGACTGAATGCAGAGTCAACCTGAGATATTTTCTAGATGTGTGGCCCTGGGTAAATTTGGTTAACCTCTGTAACCAAATTTTCTTCATCTGTAAAATATGGATGATAGTATCACCAATCTCCCAGGGATCTCTGGTTCAAATGAGATAATAACTGTAAGACAATTAGCACTGTGCCTGACACATAGTAGGCACTTAATATATTTTTACCCATTGTCTCTAAACTATATTTTCCTGACTCCAAAGCCAGCTTTCTACGTATTACTTGATGCTCTCTCAGATAAGTGATAATGTAGGTTTGAAAATTCCTATTAGGAAAATGCTTGAAATCTTCGATGTGTTCATGCTAGCTCTCTAACTTGTTCTAACTCTATAAATAACCACTCTGTCCCTGCTTTTTGCTCTGTGAACTGTGTAACTTCCTTTGGTCACACATGCAGAAAATTGACCTAATAGCAGTTTGAACTGGGGTTGGATAGGATGGTAACCTGACAAATACATAAGTCTGCCATGGACTGAAAAGGGGTTGGAAATATTGTTTAAGGATGGTGGATATTTCTGAGGTGAGGCTGGGGCAATAGAGAATAAATAGCTAGAAAAATGAGAAAAGGGTAGCCACCAGACAAGTGGAGAAGAAAGCAGCTTGGTTTGATTCGACAGAAAAGGATCAACAAAACGTAAGAGACATTAAGCACCATTAAGCATTGTGCTCTAGCACTAGGGGTACAAAGCTGTTTTTCATTTTTGTTTGTTTGTTGTCTTAAATTGCCCAGTCTCTGTTCTCAAGGGGCTCACCCTTCCAGGATGAATTTCAGGGCTATGGTAATATCCTTTTGATGATCCTTATGAAGAATCACCAAAGAAATAGCTTTTCTTTGTTGTTTCAATTGCCAAACTCAGCATGCACAAGTGTTTGGCTTTGGTTCCTTGAGAAAATGTCTGCAGTTACTGAGATTAGGTGACTTGATGAAATTCAAGGTGGCCCCTCAGTGACAGAGCCTTGATTGTAGATCCCAAGTCACTTTTGTGAATGCACCGCTATGACCTATGACCACTATGCCATGTGACTACTTTTCTAATGAGCCAGGAGACTTTTTAATGCCATAAAAGGGTCTTTTTTCTCATTTCGATGTGAATGTAACTACTTTGCACAATCACAAGCAAATCCTGACCAACTCTTCTTGTGCCCTATCATTGTTGGGAGTGATAGCACTTGACTTTTGCTTTGAATTCTCCAGGGGTGTAAAGCCCTTTGTAGTCTGCACTCACCTCTCTCCTTGGTATCCTGTGTGGGTTACATTCAGATGCAGACTCACAGGACAAATATTCCAGAGAGCATGTCAATTAGCTCTAAACTTGTGGGATGAATCCTGGAGGTATATGACTACAAGAGGCAGCTCAGTTCCAGGGAAAAGACACTAGCCATGGTACTGTGCAATGTAACCAAAATTCACATATCCAGGGCCAAGATGAAGCAACCCAGATGAGAATCCAGTGAAGTAGAATAGGCTAGTGGCAGAGTAGTAAGGAAATAGCTGGTCTGGAGTGTTGGAAGGCCTCTGACTTCCACTTCTAACTCAGTCTTCACTTTCATTGTGTCAAGAGGGACACTAGTGGAAGACACAGACCAGTCACATTATGTAAGAGACAACTGTTCTCTCTGAGAATCAAGTTTGCTCTGCTCTGTGCAACCAATGGCATCCCATTCTTTTATTGCCTCCAAAGTAGAAATGAGAAAACTACTGTCTCTGTCAACCCAAGGTGTAAAATGAATCATCCTTTTAGGGGAATGATTGGATGAGAATTCCAAACACTGGTAGCCTGGAGGATCACCAGATGGCCAAGAGAGGAAGCTCCTTCCTCTAAAAGCCCTTATAGCATTGTTCCAGTTAAAGCACTGTGATTTGGAGCAAGACACTACACTTTTCTGAAAAGGGGATAACACAAATACAGTCAATGTCACAGAATTACTGTAAGAAAATACCTTGTAAACAATGAAGTATTACAGAAGTTAGCAATTTACTCTTCAATGCTTTTCAAAATGAGCTATTTCATTGATATTTTAATCCTTATATTGACACAAATTGAAGTTTTGTGCCTTTAACAATTGGTTTCATTGTTGACTCCAAAACATTAATAACTTGGTGGATATTTAGTATCAAATGACCCTAAAATGGATTTAAATTCTGCCTGTCACTGACATGTGTGAACTTTAGCAAATAACAATTTCCCTAGTCTCAGTTTCCTCATTTGGAAGTTGGGCTATGAAGTACGCAAGATCTCTTCCAATTCTCAAACTAAAATTAGCTTATTTGATTATAAAACACTATTTATCATAGTCAATTGCATTCCATTTCATATTGGTATATAGACCTACTATTGTTCTTGGACTAACATTTTAATAGTTACATGTTAGAAACATGGGAAGCCCAATATACTCTATAACTTTCCAAGCTTTCATATTTTCCTCAGCACAACAAGGCAGGGTAAGTACCAAAGTCAAAGATTTTTCATCTCTCCATCTCCTAGCAATTCCTTCTAAGAGGATTTATAGAAAATACTATACTCATTTAAAATTTTTGAATGAATCCCTTCTCAATTCACTTGACAATTTATGTTACTGTTGGAGCATGTCCATTTTCCCTTGGCTTATCCCAATGCTATTTTGCCCACTTTACCGTAGTTCCCAAAGGACTTTTTGTACTTAGACTGAAGCCTGAGATTGATTGATTGACTGACTGATGAAGATGCAGCCTCACGTCATTTGGGAGTCTAAAAGAGGATAGGGTGGTTTTGACTCTAACCTTAATCTGTGTTTTATTATCTTTATTTCATGCAGAAAATATGTATTTAAATACAATGTGAGTATATTTCCTTGTGGGTCATTCAGAGTGGCGAAATAGATAAAAAATTTAATGAGACATAATATGTAAATTCCAAGTGTGGCAAAAATTCACTAACCATATTTGTAATAAGTTAATGAAATATTTTATGTGAATGACTCTTTTACATTCTTCAATTCATAAACTATGCCCGGAGGTCCCTGAGCCAAGATAGTGAGGAAGATGGGGAGAAAACCTGGCTGCAGTTAGGACAAATTACTAAACTATCTACGGTTATAATATCAGTCTTTACCTGAGGGAGTAAGATATACCTTTTAACAACCCTTTTCCTAAAAAGTGGAATATACTCTTTGCTATACATACTTTTACACATTGGGAATAATCATTTTGTTTTACATTGGATGATGCTCCTTGTTTTCTTTTCTTTCTCTTTATGTCTTTCTTTGCTTTTTCTCAGCTCTTTCCCTTCCATTCTTTTTTCTGTAATTCCAAAGCCTGAAGAGCAAGATAGGTGGAGAGACAGTTTGGAGAGAATAGTCAGAATTTTAAGACCCTAAAAGTCATCCAGTACAATCCTATTCTTTCCCACCCCCATTCACACCACAACTTCCTTAATACAATACAAATGCAGATCTACCAAATGACAGAATGAATTATTTTGCATCTTATGTTTTCTCCCCTATCTGAATAACCAAATAATTTAATAAACTAGACCTATTATTTTACAGGTGATCAAACTGAGACTCAAAGAGATTGGTTAGTAGATTTCCTTAAGATTATATAACTGATTAGTAGGAAAGTCACGATTCAAATTCCTGAAAATATTGGTGGTCACTCTACAATGTCAATGTATAAAAGAACCATTCTAATTTCTCTCCTCCTCAACCTCCTGCCACTGCCCAACCCATCAAGACATGTCCTATGATCTCTCTTTGTCTTTATAGATACTCATCAAAACAAAGAAAGCAAGGACACAGGGCATTTTACTGCTAAAATAACTGTTCTAATCTTCTTGGTTCTAATATATACATAATAGTAAAAGAGATCTTAAAGGCACAGTAGGCTGAGGTCTGAGAGGTTTTATTTCATGTTAATTGGAAATCACCACCACCACCACCAAATCGATGTAGATTTCTTCTTACTGCAACCCATTTTTTCTCAAATGCTATACACTGAAAATCTGCAGCAATAGAACAACCATTGGTTTTTGAGTCATGTTGACTTGTGTTCAAATACTCCCTCTAAATCTTTACTATCTTTGTGATCTTAAGTCACTTAAATTCTTTGGGTCTTACTCTCATCAAGTTTAAAAGAAAGGGGTTGGCTTAGATGGCCTCTGAACATTTTTTAGACCTTTAATCAGCATTCTTTTCAATAACTAACATCCCTCAAAATTCTCCCAAGTGTCCAATCACTATTAGTCTGAGAAACCTGCTGGTAGGTATTGCAGTTTTTATAAAACCTGGATGTGGCATTGTTCCTCATATTAAAGTCTAGCAGATGCTCTGCTCTGATTGTTGATTTTTTCTGTTCTAAAGAATAATCAAAATTCACTATTTTTGTGTTTCTCTCTCTCTCTCTGTCTGTCTCTCTGTCTCTGTCTCTCTGTCTGTCTTTGTTGTGGTACACAATTCCTTGCTGACTTAAATATGTAAAGCAGAGAAAAGACAGTATTTCATGTGATATTCCTTGTCTATAGTATAAAGAATATGAGTTTGAAAGCCTACTTATGATTCATCAGTGCCAGACTATTTGAGGTAAATAGCTTCTGCACTCCTTACTACAAGGAGTACAGTAAATTGATAGCTATCAAAGGAGAAGGGATTCCTAACAGAACATCTTTTTTTTTTCATTGTTCAAGCTACCGTTATTGGGTGGCATTCAATTTCACAATACTTGAGAACAGATAGATGAGGGATAAGCTTTCTCTATCATGCTAGTTATGCCCCTTGGATTTGTGGTTGATGCATATGCTTTCCAGTGTAAAACTCAACATAAAATTGTGCAGGTGTTTGAAGGATCTAAAGGGAAATTGAGTATGAGAGGGAAGAGGACCATATGACTTGTGACTTAATCTCAAGGTCACCTCAAAGCTCGTAAAAATACAAAATTCAACATATGAAAAGTCTATTATCTTTCACCTCTCAGATGAGAACATATTAGGCAATGTGGTATACTAGAAAGAGTATTAAAGTTGGAGTGAAATGACTTGGGTTTGAATCTTGACTCAGTCATTTAAATCCCTGTGTGATAAAGTAGAGGGTCATTTGTAATATGATAGTATCAGACTAGATGACGTCTGAAGTCCCTTCCACCTCTGAATCTATGATCCTATGTATAGCTTTGACCTATTAATAACAGCTGTGACTATGCACAAAAGTTCATTTTCCCTTCAAAAGCTGATTCATTTAGATAGAGATGAGTAGAAAATCATTTTTCTTATAAAAACAGATTCTCTCACTTCTTTGATGCATGACCATCTTCATTTTTAAAAATGGCTAATTTTTTAATCAAAGTAATCAAAAATCAAGTAATATCTGACATTTGTATTAATTCACCTTTAAACCTCACTATAACCCTCGAAGTAAGTTGTCTCCATTTTTAAGGAATCCAAGATTTTAGAGATGGTAGGTGACTTGTTCCAAGTCACACACTTAGTGAGTGGGAAAGATAAGACTCTACCTCTACTCTCTCAACTTTCTATTATGTCATCCTTGTCTTAGCCCAGGCTGGCTTCCTGACACTTCATCCAATGTCTCTGTCTTTGGTGCATTCAACCAAAGATCTTCCCATGGATTTAGGCAATTCTATAATGGTCTCCTCTTCTTCACTAACCCAACTTTACCCATTTCTCAAGGTGTTATTTTCTTCAGCATTTTTTTGAGTCTCCTTTATTAAGGTATTGACCCGTTTTTCATGCTTTTCTTGCATCTCTCTCATTTCTTTTCCCAGTTTTTCCTCCACCTGTCTAACTTGATTTTCAAAATCCTTTTTGAGCTCTTCCATGGCCTGAGCCCATTGGATATCTATTTCAGATGTTTGGGATACAGAGGCCTTGACTCTTATGTCTTTACCTGATGGTAAGCAGTTTTCTTCCTCATCAGAGAGGA
>CM053769.1:674409426-674429206 GCA_028658325.1 Potorous gilbertii | reverse complement strand
TTGCTTATGAAAATAAAGAATGAAATAAAATTCCTATGAAAAAGGAATTTTAAGCATTAGATCACAAGCTGTTTTCCCAAAACAATATGTGGTGAGATTATTTATCATTCAGAACATGGCTCAAAGTTCTTGGAAGCCTTGTCCAAGCAAGGATACACCTTCTCACTTTTGTTTATTTGACACATCCAATCCAACTATATATATCATTAGTTATCTTTTTTTAATGTATGTATCCTATGTCCCCACCAAGATTCTAAGCTATTTGATTACAGGCACTGTCTCATCCTTCTTTGCATTCTCAGAATCTAATATAGTGTCTTGTATGATGCAGACACTCAATAAATGTTTGACAATGATTGTGGCGATGGCATAAAAGCATCAAAGAAATTCTGGATTGACTTACCCTTTGAATAGAGCTGGGATTAAGGACACAACATTTTTGGCAAATATGTTTTATTTTAAAATTTGACTGAGTTTTTGAAATGTAAAGGGACTCATAAAGACCTGCTGAATTTTTTAACTGCATCCTATTGCCAGCATCAAAGATATTTTCTATTTAAGTTAAGTATCAGAACTTTGGATGCAATGACACTGCAGCCAGAAAAGAGGACTTTTTGGTTGTTCTAGTTTTACTATCCCCTCCATTTTCCTGGCTTCACAATTAACTTGGGAACATTTGCAGCTAAGTGGTACCTTAGATACAGTCAGGAGGAATCTAGTTCAAATCTAGCCTCTAGCTGTGTGATCCTGGACAAGTCCCTTGATGTTCGGGATGATAATGGCACCTATATTTTGAGGCTATAGAGAGGATTAAATTAAATAACTTTTGTAAAATGCTTAGCTCAATGCCCACAGACATATAGTAATATATATATATCACATATATATATATGTGTGTTATTATTCAAAGTGTGTGGGATGGGGACACAGCTCTGGCAAGTTCAAAGCACTTTCATCTTCCACAAATTGGGGAAAGGGCACATATTATTGTAGTAGTATAGCTTTCTTGGGGGAAATTTCTTGACTACTTTTCCTGAACACTTGAGACTTAGAGTTGTTTTCTATTCTTAATACTGAAGCATCCATATTCTTTCTCCATATCAAATACCGCTGAATTTCTCCAGTGTACAATTAGTTGCTCTGGACTACAGTCTGAACCCTTTTTCCCACCAACTAAACAAGAAGAAGCATCTAAACTTTTCATATATCTATTTGTACATCATATAGATATAGATATATAAACATACATGTATATGTATGGAGATGGACAAATCTATTTGTATCTATATGTACCAGTGATTTCAGATTCTTAACCTAGTTGATGTCATTCAGTCATTCTGTCATGTCCCACTCTTCCCTGTGAACCATAATGTCCATGGAGATTTCTTGGCAAACATACTGGAATGATTTGCCATTTCCTTCTCCTTTACAGATAGAAATAATGGTTTGGCACAGACAGGGCGTTAGTTTACTGTTTAAACGTATGTCTTAAAGAACTTTAAGAAGAAACGCATACATTGTTTTAGTTTTATGTTTGATCTCTTGATGGCTATTAGTCCAACATACTCATGTGCTGGTAGCAGGGGTCTAATGAAAAGTACACTTGTCCTAAATTTAGGATACTTGGGTTTGAATATCGGCTTTCTGTGTATTCGAAATTTGATGCTGTATGAGGCTTATTTCACTTTTTATTTTTAGTTTCCTAAACTACTATTTGGAGATAATATCATTCACTACTTATGGTCAATATTTGCTAGGAGACCATCATCGTGCAATTATATATTATGTGAATTATTATATAATCACTATGTGATTATATATACATAATCACTGATAATATAAATATATAATCACTATATAAATGTGAAACATTATAATTATTTGACCTGTCTGAGGTCCTCTATTCTACCATATCACCAAGAGTTTAGATGAGATTATTTTGCATTTCATTTCCCCCTAGCTTCTTCTAAAGGCAATGTTATCTTTCAATTTTTTCACACATTGTTAATAAATGGCAGCCTGTACCATCCATGAAGATTCCTTCTACTGATACCAGAGAGCTCATTAGCTCTCTTAACCTTTCATCTGCCAAAGAGGCCACCTTACCCTGTCTCCTTGGAGATATAGATGGAAGTCTGCTTGGGTTGGAAACGTGAAGTCTAAATATGATTTGTAAGAGGAAATGAATGTAAGAAATTTTTAAATGAAGTTTTGCCTCATTTTAATCAGAATTCAGTTTCTTTTTCCTTACCAAATCTCTAATCCTTTTTGGTTCACCAAACATGTACCACTATTCTTAAATTTAAATTTTATTTTATTTTTGTCAGGATATGTGATTCCATTGGGATCTAGCCACTGGTGGAGGTATAGAAGTCCTTTATGACATTATCTTTGAGAGTTACTCAGTGGACTAAGAGGTTAAGGGACTTGCCTGTAGAAATATTCTCAGAAGGACTTAAATCTACATCTTCTTGAATCCAAGGGCAATTCTCTATTTGTTATGCTGGATTTCTTCTCTTCTTAAATTTGATTGGAAGAGAAAATTTTATGCCAATACTATATAGGCAGATAATTGAGATATATACATATATATCTATATAAAACACATTTATATACACATATAATAATATGTATATATTTATGTATAAATATATATAAATATCTGATAAAGTGCCATTGGAACTTATTGAATAAGGGAGAGACATGGTCAGACTGTGCTTTATTTAGGAGGATCACTTTGATAAATAGGTGAAGTATGGACAACAGTGGGGAGAGAATTACATCAGCAGGACTAACCTGCAGTTTCGTATCTCTTGTTTCTGGGAAATCTTTAATTGACTGTCTTCTACAGAGGAAACAACAAACACTATGTGGTTAGTAGTAATTACTGAAACTGATATAAAGTCTAAGTTTTCAATGAGATTTAACCATGCTATATCATGTCTCCCTTATTGCAATACTATATCATTATTTCCTTTTATACACGAGGAAACAATGAAGGCTCAGGAAGGTGAAATTTTTTGCTTTGGGTTTTACAGCTAGTATGATTCAGAGGGAAGATTTGGGCCCTGGAGTTCCTGAAGCCAAGTCAATCACTCTATTTACCATTCCACATTGCCACTGATTCTCAAGCATTTTGCTCCTAATTTGTTTTGTATCATGGAGATGGTATGAGGTTAATTTTCCCTGCCCTTCATTAATAGGGCTCAGATACCTTTTGTTAATTTCTAATGAGGCATAGGATCATGAAGGTCCTGCCCTCAAGCCCTGAAAAGAGTCTTTAAACTCTGATGTGAGGTTTTGCTTTGGGGCTTATTTTTTGAAAGAAGGTTCTTGTGCCAACTGAGACTCTAGGAAGCCATTTTAAGAAGCCTCCTAGCTTTGAAAACCCAGATGTCGGTACCGCTCTTTCTGGTAATGATGCATTTGTTTTCTAGGATCACACAGTGGGAAAGTCCATCTGCTGGTCTTTTTGATTGTAATTTCTGCTTGCAATTTCTGTTTGTATTTTCTCTGAAACTCAGGGTGTTGACTTTTCCCCTGAACTAAATGAATGATGTATGTGCTTGATTAAAGTAGATTGTTCACCCCTCAAAAGTTGATTTCCTTTTAGAAAAGCGGATCTAACAACACATAGAGCAGACACTTCTGTGTATGCTGAGGTCCTTGCTGTTACAGGTAGTGGTGGAGACTGAGACTAAATTTCACAATAGAAATAACAAAAGATGTGCAAAAATGATAAACAGAGAGGGAAATGATAAATATAGAAGGGAAAAGATTGATGTTCCTTTGTGATGAATCAAAACCAACTTTGCTATAATGAATCTATCTTAGGGTATTTCTCTTGGACATGTTTGCTATGTACCAATTTTGAAACTTTAACTATTCCAAGTTTAAAATGCATGATGAGATATTCAAGTGGTAGGATTCCATTTTTCTTTATAGAAACAATATAATTAATCTCAACTGTATTAAGAAGTTGACATTTCTTGAATACATTATTTTTGGTGTTGAAAGTTTTTTCTCTTCCTAGATCTATCTTTCTATGTATAGACTTGATTTATGGAAATATTCAAGCATAGTATTTTAAAGATGGGGAAAGAAAATTCAGTAATATCACAACTATGGGAACCCTTAGACCTGACTTTAGAAGGCATTCCCACTAAAATCTCTTCCTGTTTAGAAGCATATAGACATGATGCCTCTTAAAATAGTGCTAGAACAAATGTTGAATGTCTCTAGGATTTAGATCATTCCCTCAATTAATTCCACCAAACCTATATAGAATCTATATGAGGATAGATAGAAGATCAAGACAAAGAATGAGGTGATCAGGTCACATGACAAAGGGAATAAAAGACAAGTTTTTTTCCAATACTAAGTCAACAGAAAGCAGTAGTAATTGTTTTAGAAACAGTTGGAGTCATAGCCATGACAGTAGTTGTAATAGTAGCAATAACCATAATTTCTATTTCTATAGTATTCTAGATTTTTCAATGGATTTTCTCACAAAAAATTTGTGAGGTAAATAACGTATTAAGCATATGTGCATAGAATAGAAGTTGGTTTTGCCAGCTTCCTGTGATGAGCATTACCATTGAACCTTCTTCCGTTGACCAAATGTTGTTAAATGGTTGTGTCCATCTTCTTCTTCACAATCAACATTTGATGCACATCTTTATAGAAACGGAGAATTTAGCATATTTTCATAAAATGAAATTGAGGTCTTTGAATGTATACCTTCTACCTTTTGCTTTCCCCCAACCCCAAGGAGTAGGGGAAGGCCCAGGATTAATTCAGTAATTAGCAGTACACCAGGGCACATTTATGACCATGCATTGTGGCCTGATGGTTATTGGAATTATTTCCATATTATACTTGAGGGAACTGTGGCTCAGAGACATTAATTGACTTGCTCAGGATCACATGGTCAAGGTTACATGATTAGTAAACAGTTGAAGCTGGGACTGAAATGGAGAACATCAGACTCAAGTTCATTTCTCTTTTTATACCACATATGTACTATCTGTCTATCTGCTTGCATATATTTCCCCAGTTCTTAGCCTGATATCTGGCACAATGCTTAATGAATGTTTGTTAATTTGACTTGACTTGTTGAGTTGACTGCCTGTACCAAGGTAAAAACAAAGAAAAAAACAAAACAAAATAGATGGCTGTTAACTAGACAATTAAAGAGGTTCCTTGGAAATTAAGAGTGAGGGACACAAAGTGAGCTAGCATTGGACAATACAAAGAGTACTGGGCAAGGAGTTAGGGGACCCTGGTTTGAATCACTTGTTGGCTAAATGACCTGAGTCAAGCATCTGAAACTTGATTCCTTAATTTGTAAAATGAGAAAAAAACTTATAGCATCAACCTCCCAGGGAACAATCTTTGAAAACATTAAGGCACCAAAAATGAAATATTGTTATGATGGATGGTCAAATTCTGTGTATTTGTATGTGTTTATATACATAAATATAAACACACACAAATACTTATATAACATATACACACATATGTATTTATGTGTATACACACATACATACACACATACACACACACACACATATATATATATAATTTTTGAGTGCCTCTGTATTTAAGCAAAGAAAAATGAGGAATGTTTGGAAAGGGACACTGGTCTCCTATAGGTGTTTCTTTTAGGCTGCTGCTATTTTCACATTCCATCTTGGCTGTCAGAAGCTAAGGTCAGCATTCTTTTTTTCCCCACTCTGTCAACACAGTTAAACATCAGTGCTGCCTAAAGTGGAGATGAAGTGAATATACCAGCATCAATTGTTCAGGGAGGACAGGAGAATTCTGGAGTCTGGTCTTTGATTACGGACAAAACCCAAGATAAATGCTCAACCCTCACTATTTATCCTCTTCTGCTTATGTAAATGCGACACTTGTCTAACTTGAGCTATCTTAAATGCCATTTTCTCCAGCAATTTATTTTGCTGTTTAAGGTCTAGTGAGGGACCAGAAGCTCATTGGGAAGTCTGCATTCAAACCAGGTTCAGCTCAGACTAATTAATGGAACGTATAATTGATTGGTTCTGTTTCTATTTCTAGATCCCTCATTATTTTGGAGTGAGAACATGGAAGTAGCAATCAGGGACAGGAGGTCACCCTTCAGAATTCCTTATTTACCATTTTTTTGCATCCTACACTGCCTCTGGCAATCACTCTATACTTCTCTTCCTTAAAAAGCAAAGCCTTAGAAAGTTCCAAATATCTCCCATCAGGCTTCAGAAAATAACCATCTTAGTTCAGTTAAAATGATCAGGAATGCTGTTAAACAGAGTTGGAATTGCTAAGGAATCTTGGGAATAAATGAATAACCATGGGCCAGGAAAGAACTGGGAATCAGGATTCTTTGGTTCCAGTGTAGGATCATTAACTAATTAACTTACTTAACTGTACCTGAGTTTCTTCATCTTTCAGATGGAGATAAAATGACACGTCCTAGACATTGTATAGATTTATTATTATAAGATCAAATGAAATAATACGTGTAAGACACTATATAACTCATTGTCTTGAAGTTGGAAAGGATCTTAGAAGAAAAGTCATAACTAGTACGGGGCAATCAGAAGCTTGCCCTAGGACAATGAAATGTAGAAGCTCATGGTAATATTAAGTCATTTAGATACAGAAACAGCTAAACTTATCACTGAGATAGACAGAATAATTAGTTAAAATAGGGAGATACTGAACAATCCATTCCACTCCACCACCACCAGCACTCTTCTCTCTCCACCTGGCAGACAGGAGCCAAATACCAATTAATCTCTTCTGGGTCAGTAAACATAGAAATATTTAAGGGCACATTTGGGTTATTTGCTGGAAACACAAACATTTCTCGTTATGGCTTAATCGATAGGTTCTCTAATCATACCTTTCAAAAAAGAAAAAAAGTCCTTTTATTTAATCAGTAGAAAACAGTGATCTGCCTTACACATGAATAGTTCTAGTGACGGGAAATATAGTAACTCACTCAGAGTCGTAGAATCTGAGTGTTGGAAGAGATCTCGGAGGACATCTAGTTATTCTACAGCTGAGAAACTGACAGCTAAGTGACATATCTAGGGTCACACAGATGACAAATATCTGAAGCCAGCTTGGAATTCAGGTCTTCCTGACTTCAGCCACTCTAACCACTGCACATCCTAGGTGATATCAGTGATATCCAACTTCCTAGGATACTTTGGTTTTGATAATGTGTCAGGCCCTCTTGAACTACATAGTATTTTACAGCAACTTAGGATAGATAAGCAAAACATTTTACAGAAAAGGGAGGGATAGAGATAGAAGGGAGGGTATCAAAGGGAAAAGGGGGAAAAGAGGATTATTTGTAATTCAAGTGAAATTATTTATTAACAGAGTAAGATTTAAAAAAAAAAGCAACTTTCTGTTCAAAGGCAAGAGACAAAGGAAAGTGACCAAATACTTTTACAATTGCCAAAGAAGTCCTCTTAGACAAAACTGAAGGGCCCTTTTCCAAGGACAAGTAGTTTTTATTTCACCATGTTCTTGCAAAGTTTATTATATTCTGTTTTTTTTTCTTTTAATAGGGGCTGGGGTTTTTCTAATGTTAGACCAAAAGGTAATTGAGGAAATAGCTTAGAGAAAGTGGGAGGAAAAAATATCTTAGGGTAAGGAAGGTGTCTAGGTTCCTGATAAGTACACCGTCACTACTTTGTCCTCCAGTCAGATGTTTCCCACCACACACAAAAGGACAAGTTTTACATTTTTCATAAGAATTTTGTCACATGTTTCATCACCAAGGTAGTTCTAGAACTGAGGATAGAATCTTAAGTTTTAGAACATATAGGATCTCTTCCAATCTGCCTGAGACTTATTTAAATATGGTATTATCTGTAGGCAAAGGGAATGCCTCAGTCATCTCTCCTGATTCTTTAAAGTCACGTGTATTTTTTAGTAAATAATGAGATACCACCTTAAAAAACGAAATCAAACAAAACAAAAAAACTGTCACTGGAATTCAGTTTAGAAAACAATAGCAAATTACTTTTTTGGCAATTATATTTCCTAAAAATTTGACCATCAAAAGAGAAAAAAAAGTTAATATTTATTAGTAATATTTGCATGCGTTTGTAAGGAAAATAATTTGGAGAAAAAAATTAAAGAGGATCAAATGTTTAATGTTGTGTGTAAATATATCAACATACATTAATCACTTCTTAATTCAACTCTTTTTTTCCTTTCCCAGACCTAAGGAATTCTAGAACTAGTAAAGGATCTCATATACCATTTATAAACTTCCTTTTAATTGATTCTCATTAAAGTGTCTTGATTATTTTTCATAAACATCTCCTGTCTGAATAGAAAACTTACGAGAAAGGAACTGAAAGAGAAGATTCTACATTCTTCTCCCAGTCCCCCAACCCCAAATGAAAATGCCCACTGACTTGGCTACTTTTGAAGAAATCTATTTACTTTCCTCAACCCAGATTGCCCTGTAGTCTAGTGTTCTGTGTCAAGTTGGGTTAACAATTCCTACCTAGCTCTGAGAGTTTCTCTCAGTTACCAAAAGCTTCCTATAATGAACATTGATTGGGCACAGCTTGGCTAACTTGAGAAGCTGAAGAGATCTTTCGAATCCAAAGCAGCAGGAAGTTTGCACTGATGCAGGGTCGTTGAAATTGACTGTGTCTACAAAGATTTGTTCCTGATTGGGAGGTTGAGGGGGATGGTTTCTGTGAAGATTACTGATGACTCCTGTAGTAAACAAGGCCATTTGGGCTTGCTCAGGGCCACATAGGCATTGATTGGATCATCTTGGTTCCTCTTCCCGGCTTTTCTTTTAGGGGGTTTGTTATAGTCTAGTTGTTAGATGTTTTAGGAAACACTGAGTGAAGGAGTTTGTGGTGCTTATGTGCACTTGGCTACTTCTGTTGATTTTTCTTTCCAGTGAGGGAAGTCATTCTCTGTCCGACGTTTGTTTAAATATGATACTAGCTGGAGGCAGGGGGATTGGTGGAATGACCTCTTGTGATTCTTTCTAGCCTAATAGGTCTATAAGTAAACAATCTGATGGAACTTAAAGAAACTGTCATTGGAATTCAATCTGATTTTCTTCCAGCCGGTGGTTGCCTTTTGTTTGTTTAGAGTGGCTGAGATGAAAACCTATGAAGTTTTGCTTGTATAGAATTGACCTTAACATCTCTAGATTTCAGGTTTCTGTATTTGCTATGGAATTAAAAAGTGATTACTATGAAATAGTAAAGTCGAATCAAATAAATTCATATGTATAAAGAAGCTTGCCACAAAAAAGTTATGTGAATATAAATGTAAGCTATTTTTTAGTATTATTATTTTTTATAAGAGCATTAGCCTAAGAGACAGACACAAGGTATATGAATTGTGGCCCCAGCTCTGCTACCAACTAGCTGCATCATTTAGGTGTCGGTTGCTTACCTTTCTGGACTTTAGTTGCCTCACCTGCACCATGAGGGAGTTGGACTAGATCCTTATCAGTACAAAATATTGTGAATAACCTGTCGTTAATTAGATCTCTCATATCATTTGATTTGTGACTCTCCATGCATATATACTGTTTTGTATTGTAATAATTGAAGCATATGTTTATAGTTTATATGTTTATACCCTTGTGTGGTATAGTGCAAAGTGTATTGGCTTTTGGAATCAGAGGACTCGGGGGTTAAAATCCTGGCTCTGTTATTTATTCCTATGTGACCTTGGACAAGTCATCCCTTCTGTTCCCTTGATTTTATTATGTATAAAAGGGAGGTGATGGACTAGATGACCTCTCATCTCTATAAGAACCTAGGATCCTTCCCCCATCCTTGTCTCCTTAGACATGGAATTGGAAGAAATATGTGGTGAATTAACGTAAGATAAAAGTAAGTAGCAATTCCGCTACTAATTTACTTTGTGTCAGTCACATAATTTCTGGTTTTCAGTGTCTTCATCTCTAAAATGATATTAATGTTTACCCTGAGAGCCAGCATGGTATATTGGATAGAGGGCTAGGCTTAAAGTCAGGAAGATTTTCGGCTCCTTCCTCTGATACACAGTGGCCACGTTGTGCGAATATTGATGAATTACAGTTTCTTAGTGACCCATTCAACTCTAAAGTTGTGTAATAGTTATTAATCTTCATTAATTGAAAGAATTTCCATATTTCAAATTTCCTGCATCAACCAAAATATCAGAACTGGCAAAATGCACACGCGCACACACACACACGCACACACACACACACACCCCACACACAAACTTGTGCCCTAGCCACCTGACAAGGTTGTTGATTTAAGTGAGACAATGAGACATTTGGTATACCACAGTTGTAAATCCTCATAATTTTTCCCTGCAGCTGTGGTTAGAATTGTACTTAATGAGTATCATGTCTAAACATTTTTGAAGCAATGACTCCATCATTTCAGTTTCGACTGAAAAGACATGTACCTTTGCTTCAAAGACTCAGCGTAATTCACTTAAACTACCTTTACCCCTCAATTTCTCTATCTGAAAAGCGGTGGTAACACCTCTCTCCTTCCATGTTTTAACAAGTCATTGCAAGAATGGATTTTGTAACACTGGCAGAAACTTCTGTCTCCTCCAAAAGGAAGTCACAGCTTGAAGGAAACTTGCCACTTACTTTCCAAATCAGTCATTTTCACCTGACTTAGTTCTTCTGGCTATTTTTCAGTACTGTTCTAAATTTGATAATTGTCTTTCAGCATCCTTTCATCAGTGTTTCTGAAATGGATGAATGGATTTATGTCTTAATCAGCAGGTTGTAAGTCTCTTAGCATCCAAACTCATCAGAGATAAATGAATATGCTTCTCTAAGGCATCACAAACTCAACATTGGGCACAGAATTGGGGAGTGCACATCAAAATCAACGTTAATGTAACAACCACAGAGTAACAATCACACATTTCAAAACAGGCACAGAAGTCAAGCTGAAGACCTTCCTCTTTCCTTCTGTGATACTTAATTTTCCTTAACCAACACTGACAATAGTTTTCGTCCTAGAAAACAGTCATAATAACACATCTCCATTAGAGAGAATTCTCTAGAGCAAAGAAATAGCATTCATCTTCACTCGTGAGGCAACACAGGATTTATGACTCCACCAGGTCCTTCCAGGCAAAATTGTCAGAACAGACCTAAGGCACTCCTGAGATGCAAATGTGAGGGCATAAAGACAAACAGAACACCAGGATTACACTGCAAATGTTTAGCGTAAAAATTTCAGGGTTAGAAAGAACTTTAGAGATCAAAGTCCATCTCTTTTCTTTTGTAGCTAAGGCAACTGACCTAGAGAAATTAACACATCTCCCCCAGCTCAATATCATAGCTATTGATACTACTTTGTCCCACTTAAATCAACAAACTAGGGTATAGGGGTGTGTGTGTGTGTGTGTGTGTGTGTGTGTGTGTGTGTGTGTGTGTGTGTGTTTTGCCCAGTTCTGTGATTTTTTTTGTTGATATAGCACATCTCCCCCTGCTCAATATCATAGGTAGGTAAAGAAAGAGGCTGTCTAAAGAATGTGGAGAGTTGTGGCATATCAGAAGAAAACTAGAAATGAGTTTGTACTAGGAAGTTGAAGGGACTAGATGTGCTCTCCAAGGTTCTGTTCAACTCTAAAAGTACATATTTTTCTGATTCTTGGTCTGGTATTAAGAGAAATAAGGATCAAATAGACAGCCAGAGAATCAACTGCTTGAGTTTTTTAAAGGTTTACCAGAGGAGCAAGAATGACAAGGAGGCAGCAGCAGAGGCTCATTAATCCTTTAATCTTTACTGAGGAAGAGCCCCATTCCTAAAATTATCTTTTGAAGCAGACAATTCAGACAACAGTATGAAAACTAGCAGTGGTAAGTACACAGGAAATGATGAACAAACTAGATTAATGTACAGTACACTAATTACTTAGACTAGATGGTATCCAGTAGAACACTGAAAGAATTCTGCAGTAGAAGTGAATTCAATCAATAAACATTAATTAAGCACTTTCTCTGTGCCAGACACTGTGCTAAGAGCCTGAAGATAAGCCTGTCCTCAAGGAGCTCATAATCTAATAGAGGAGACAACATGCAAATACACACACATACACATACACACACACACACACACATATACAAGCTATATATAGGATAAATAGCGAATAATTAGCAGAGGAAAGGTGCTGGAATTAAAAATGGTTTGGAAAGGATTCCTGTGGAAGATGGGATTTTACTTGAGACTTAAAGAAGCCAATAGATAAAGAATGTGTGACTTGTGGAAAATGGACATTGTGGTGTAGGGCTGGCAGATAGGTTGCTAGAGTGACTCATTCAAGAGGAGGGCACTTGAAGGGACTCTAGGGAGTCTCATTTGCATATCTAAACATCCAATGAGAAACTCTAATAGAGATTAGGATCACCAGATGCAAGCATCAGCTATTTTGAGAAAGGCATTGTATTATGAAAGCAGAGAATGAGTTATGTCTAATGAGTTTTCTGAGGGTAAGGCAAGAGGAAACCAGTAATAAAATTTATTTCAATTAAAAAATTTGAATCCCACAGGAGCTTAAAAATGAGTTACCATGGAATCTGGTGGGGATATTATTTTACCATGATCAGGGAGCTGACAGAGTCAGGAAAACAAAGGATTTATATAGCTACTTCTCTGGATAGGGAATTATTAATAGTGGAAACCCTTGGGACCAATGAAGGGATTGGTCCTAAATGATGTAGAAAACAGTGTGCAAAGTAAATTTATTATAGTTATTTAAATTTTATATGATTGTGGCAGTAGTGGTGGGGGTAGTAATGTCATATTTACATATGACTTTAAGGTTTGCAAAGTACTTTAAATGGCATCCATGCTCTTAGTTGATGCTTCATGAGAAGATACAAAAAGAGAATATTTCTTTTTATCTTTTTTACAGATGAGGAAATTCAGGTTCATGGAAGTTAAAAATCCTTCCCAGCATCACACAATCATCACATGTCTGAAGTGAATGAGATCAGAATCTCCAACTTGCTGATTCCTAGTCAAAGCTAGAGAAATGGCAAGGAAGTGTGTGATGAAGATGAAATACATGAATATTGGAAAGAAAATTGTCCTAATCTTTGACAAGATCATCTTAGGTCCTTGATGGCAATACATCATACAGTCAGTTCCTTGGCTTGTAATACCTTAATAAAAACTTAATAGTGATAGGAAACTCCATAGAAGTACAACCAAATTGCAAAAAGGGTAATAGTTTTAATCTACCTTACTATGCCTCAGTTTCCCCATATTTAAAATGAGGTTTAGGTAGTCAATTATGTCCCTTTAAACTTTGAATCTGATGATATAGATTTCCAAGAGACAAAATACTGAACAGCTATTGAAAATACCTCCTACAGATATGGGAAGGCTTCATTAATTAACAGCTGAAAGTTACTTTAAGGAAGTAAAGTGCTACATATTTGCCAGGTATTCTGGTTCTGTTTATTCCATATAGACCATATAGACTAGTTAAAAGAAATTCTTTAAGAAAATGCTTAGCAGCACTCAATATGGTAGAAACAATAGGCAAATAGGCCTATCTTCACATCATATCCTGGGAGGGGGGTATGTGAAAGAAAATGGCTCAGGTCAGATGAGGCTGGTCTTTTTCACTTGTGGGGTTTAGTTCTGGTTTTATCCCAAAAATTGTCTATGGCTCTGATAATCTTTCTGATTGGCCAATTTTGCCCTCGAAAGAGTGGGATGACAAAACTAGCCTGTATTCATTTTTTTAAAAAATGTTCTGTATATACTTATATATCTATATATTTCCTCAGAATGTAAGCTCCTTGATGCCAAAAATTGTTTCACTTTTGACTCTGCATGCCAGTACTTGGCCCATATCAAACATTTAATAATTTTTCTTTGATTGACTTGCTTAAAAAGGATCTTTTCCAGAGAATCAGGGTGCATAGTTCAGATAAAAAAATAAATCAGCCACTCTTTTCTTCCCCACAAACTTGTAAGGCTTTTATAGTTGCTCCTTTATGCTTGACAAGTTCCAGACTATGACTGTTAATTAGAATTAAATTAGAAGTAGAAGAGGCTAGTGCATGAGGAGCCATTTATCCATGTTGGGGTCTTGGCTCCCTTTGAGAAGTGTCTTCTAGCCAAGAATTTGCCAGAGAACATTTTCCTAAGGGTAAAATTTCTTACTGAGATTTATACAACTTTTAAGAAACATCTTGGGAATATTCTCTGGATGCTGAAACAGGAGGCAAAATTTTAAATGATGGCAAATTGGTACTGCGCCCTTTCCACATTTTCCAAGTGCTTAGTTTATTCAAGATAACTTCATATTATACTGGGCTTATGACTGCTACCATCTTAGAGCTCTGAATTCTGGGCCCTGAATTCCCTGGGGTCAAAGGACCTCCCTGGAGATAGAAGAGATGCTTCTTTTTTGCCAACAGGAGTAAATGCACCAAGTATTGACTGGAAGGTTCGCACTTTCCCGACCCAACTCTTTTGTTTATTTCAGGCATTATTTATAGACTAGGAAAAAATTTGGCTCATCTTGACTTTTACTGTGTTTGTCCTTCGTTTTTGAAGAAGACCATTCTGACTTTTAGATTGACAAGTGAAGGCCTATTTAAAGGGCTGTTGCTGTTCAATGAATTGCCTTTAAATGGTTGTATATACATATATATGTATGTATTTATACACAAGTTTTATTTATGGTTGTGAATACAAGTTGAAGTTTTACTAAAAGTATGGAGCATATATGTGTATATAAAATATCTGACTATGTAATTCTCACATGTATATACACATAACCATACAAATCTACATACACAGAAAAACATATATATATATTATATAATGTATACTTGAATCCTCTGTATGTATATATAAAATGTATTTAGTTACTATTTCTTAAGTAACATACCACATATAAAAATAAAATCAGTAGTATAACAGATCAAGAATTGGCCTTCACATCAGGAACATCTTAATTCAAATGCTACCCTTAACACTGTGACTCTGGGC
The DNA here is from genome assembly GCA_028658325.1 of Potorous gilbertii. Taxonomy (NCBI): domain Eukaryota; kingdom Metazoa; phylum Chordata; class Mammalia; order Diprotodontia; family Potoroidae; genus Potorous; species Potorous gilbertii. The sequence continues at coordinate 674,414,177 of CM053769.1, read as the reverse complement.
AAGTCACTTAACCTCCACATGCTCCAGGCAACCCTTTTAAGAATGGTGGTTATGGAGAAGCTGCTGACCTGCAGTGATAAAGGAAGTTTCCTCATCTGGGAGTAACATGAAACAATAAAATCAGAGTTCCAGTATCTATCTCAATACTATATCAAATTTAATCAAAAGATAGAAGAGAGAACACTTGAATTAAGAGATTTGGTTTCTACTCCTATCTGTCATTTATCACACCTTTAACCGACTCTCTAAGCCTTGATTTCCACATTTGAAAATGGAGATGGAGATTTTAATAATTTAATAATTGTACTCCCACAATGCGCAACCCTATCACAATGTTGTTAGGAGGATCAAGTGAGATAGTCTGGCTGTGTGTGTGTGTGTGTGTGTGTGTGTGTGTGTGTGTGTGACTATGTGCTCTCATGTCATCTTGTCATTAAAGGGCTTTCAGAAAACCCAGTGAACCAGAGAAGATGCCAAGTATGTGCAATGCTAAGGGCTGCAAGTTTAAACAGTGCCCTTGTGAGTTGGCTGACTTTAATTGTTATAGTTAAAGACAACTTCAGGAACACTGAGAGAAAAGAATAATATAAAAGTGAGAAATAAAGGAACAGCTGTCCAAGTACATTTGTTGGTTGTATGGAAAGTAAAATACATTTTCCTTAGGTCCTCAGCTTTAAACCACTAGTATTGTTAAGAATACAGTAAGCTATTATCCACAAGCTAAGGTTTGACTTTGATGACAAGAATTTTGAGGTTTACAATCAATGGGCTGGATGTTTCAACAGTGTAAGGGACAGATCCAGAATTCTCAAAATGTAATTGCAACCGGAGGAATAGTTGGAAGGAAGAAAAAATACTGAGAAACAACATACAAGGTTTAAAAATAAGTAGAGGCAGTAAAGTAACAGAAAAACCTTTGCTGAAGGATTCTGGATTATTTCCCAAAGTGTTATCTAGCAGCAGAACCTAGCTGGAAGGATTCTTAATATCAGCTGCACACCAAAAGTGCAAATGAATAATAATAGCTGACATTTCTATCTTGTCTTACAGAATATATTGTGACCTCCCTCTGTAGAAATGATCCAGAGTATTTAAACTATTTAAATTGTTTTGTTTTTAATCATGGAGTTAAATAGCAAAAAAAAGAAAAGCATTTCTACATATGCAATGGAACACCAAAATTACATATGAAACCACAAGTCTTCATTTCATCCTTCTGCCATAAAATTTCTATTTTACTAAATACTATTTGTATTTACTTCAAAACTTTTTTCTCCACTGTGCATTTAAAAAAATGTTTTAATGAACCTCTTTTTTGCATCACTGTTACTATCCTTCTTCCCTTACACACGCTTCAATTTTTAAAAAAAGGAGCAAAAATCATGCATAAGAAATAAATATAGTTAAGTAAAACAAATCCACAGAGTGACCAAGTCCAAAAAAAAAAAATTTGTCTCTTTCTTCATCTGGAAGCTATCACCTCCCTGTCAGAAAGTGGGAAACATGATTCTTTGGAATCCTCTAGAGATATGGTTGATCATTGCTTTGATTGGAATATCTTCCTCAGTTTATTGATATCTACTTATCTCCAATTTGGGGTTTTGTGCCAGGACTAGGTTCTGCCTTATACTGAAATTTTGGGCGAGGTGGTCAGTCTTCTCTTAGTCACCTTGTTTCCCATACTGCCCTGCACCTTTGGGAGATTAGATTCTTTGGATCTTTGAGGTTTGGAGAATTGGCTGTCACCATGCTTTATAACATCCCAAGACAGAGTGCTTGGGTACTTCAGAGTCCTAGGGTATTTTGTCCTGGACTCTACCACTCTTGCAGTAGTCACTGTCACACCTGGTGGCTTCCCAGGTTCCCACTTAGGATTTCTTAGGACACAGCTGTAAAGACTATACATTTCTCAAGCATATCTTTGGTCATGTTGGGAGGCTGCCAAATTGTTTGCCTATGATGATATTGGCTTTGATACTGATCAGGAATACAAAAGAGACAAAGGATAGATCCTACCTTCAAGGAGCGTATAGTGAAATAAGGTATACAATAAGCAAACACATATATACAGTTGTGTATATGTATGTAACACATATGCATACATACACGCATGCATGATAAATAAGAAATAGTTAAACAAGAGAAGTCACTGGAATTAAGAGTAGTTGGAGAAGGTTTCCTGTAAGAGGTAAGATTTAGTTAGGTCTTAAAGGAAGTAATGGAGGTCAGTAGTCAGAGTGAAGGAGGAAGAGCATTCCAGGTATGGGAGTCAGCAAGAGAGAATGCCCAGAGCTGGGAGTCTCTTTCTAGGAACAGCCAGGACTCTTTGATCAAGTTATTGGATCAAAGCATATATGTTAGGGAGTAAGGTATAAGAAGATGGGAAAGGTAGTAAAAAGTAAGGTATAAAAAGACTAGAAAAGAATAGATCATGAAAGGATTTGAATGCCAGAAAGAGCATTTTGTATTTGCTCCTGGAGGAAAGAGGAAGTCATTGGAGTTTATTGGGGGGGGGGGGCGGGTAGTATGATGTAATCAAACTTGAATTTCAGGAAAATTCCTTTAGATCCTGAAAGATGAATGCATTACAGTGGGGAAAGACTTGAGGCAGGCAGACCTATAAGCAGGTTATTGCAGTAATCAAGAAGTTACGTAATGAAGACCTGTACAAGAGAGGTGTCAGTGTCAGAGGAGAAAAGAGAATGTATTTATATTCAGATGTTACGAAAGTGAAATAAACAGGCCTTGACAACAGTTGGGAAATGAGGTGGATGAGAAATAGGGAGGAATTCAGGATGACTCCTAGGTTGTGAGCCTGAGGGATGGGGAAGATAGTGTTACCCTCTTGTGTTGGTTCTTCATTGCTGAAGAAGACCATGCCGTCAGAAAAATGATGACATGACTTGCACTTCACTTTGTTTTGAGTGAGGGAGGGCTGTGCAAGGTCACCAGCCTTACTTCTCCTCCAGAGCCATCTGAATCCTGTGACCAGATATTCATCAGGATGACTGGAGATGACCCAGGATGCACTGGGAGACCTTGGGCCCTTTAGGCCCTCTACAGTATTAGAGAAGGGAGGAAGGGAGGAGAGTTTAGGGTGAAATATAATGAACTCTGTTTTAGTTATATTGAGTTTTGGATATCTTTGGAATTTCCATTTTCAGTTACTAATTTCCATTTGGAAACACTAGCAAAGCACAGTAGATAGGGCACTGGCATGAAAGTAAGGAAGACCTGAATGCAATTATTGTTAAGACTTTCTATGTGACTAAGCAACTCCCTTAATCTACATGCTAGAATTGCATTTGATGGTTCTTAAGGCAGCTTTCTAAATCTTCAGTTTGACCATCCCATGATCTATGATAATTATATACTTTATAAAGCATACAGTAATATATATCAAAACTGATTGAACAGAGATGAAATGTGATTCTACAGCCCAAAGGAAATCATTGATATTTATTGAACAGGGGGCTTGAGGAAGATCAATTTGGTAGTTCTGTGGAAGGAAAATAGGGAGGAAACAAGCATTTGTTAAGTGCCTATTGTGTGTTAAGCATTGTGCTAAGTGCTTTACAAGTATCTCCTTTGGATGTAGGTACTATTAGCCCCATTTTATAGTTTAAGAAATTGAAACGGACAGTGATTAAGTAAATATCTGAGGCTGGATTTGAACTTAGGTATTCTGGACTCCAGGTCCAGTGCTCAATCCATTGTGTCACCTAGCTTGTGTATGGAGGAGTATTTAAAGTGGGGGGCAACAAGGGGATTAGTTAGGTACTGATTGCGTTATGAATCAGAGGAAATGAAGGCATGAATGAGAGTAGTGGACCTGTGAGTGAAGAGAGGAAACACATGTGAGAGGTGGACATAGAGATATCAGGATCTGGAAATTCACTGGCTATGTAGAATGAGGGAGAAGAAGAAGTTGGAGAGAACTGAATGCTTGGAAATTTGATGGTATTTTGGACAACTATCTTGCACTTAAGAAGAGGCACAGATTTCAGGGAAAGTGTAATAATATCTGCATTGTAGATTCCAATCCATCCATGTCTACTCTTCTTGTATGACTGGTTCTATCTCACTCAAAATGAAAAGATCAAGGGTCTTTCTTACTGGCTACTACTCTAGAGGACAGAACTTTTCTTCCTAAGGGTACCTGCAGCATCCATATTATGGTCTGTGAGGTAGCTGATCCTTTTCTGCTTGTATTGGTTGGGGTGGCCTATGAGTTGATTGGTACATTAAGCACTTTTTTCATCTCTCAGGACTTCAGGGCTGTTAGATGGGAATGGAATTTTTAGAACACCTAGAACTGCTGCTGAAAGAAGTGAACTTAGCTTCTACCTCCCCAACCCTCTGATCGAAAAAGAAGGGTTGAGAGCTTGAAGAACAAAGGGATGGAACAGAATGGTGGAGAGTTGGGAAATATATGTAGGTGTGATTATGTTTGACTCGGACCCCATGAAGGGCTATCTCAACAAGGGTTTACCTTTGTTCCCACTTTCATTTGGTTAATGTCATGTGTCAGAGTCAGGCTATGGGGCTCTTCGCATGATACTATTACTTTCTAGGTGGCCTTGGCTCCCAGTTTGAAGATTTATGCTCTTGATAAGTCATTTAGTAAAATTAGTGCCCTGAGAGATGAATGTGCCTTCAAAATTGAAAACAGTACATGGAATTCAGTCATTAAGTACCAAGGTTGAATTTAGTATTTGAAAATACTTCATTAAAAGGTCACAGAAGTTCAT
>CM053769.1:674392351-674404851 GCA_028658325.1 Potorous gilbertii | reverse complement strand
TTCTTTTCTCATCGCTAAAATGGTAGAATTCAACTAAATGATCTATAGGTCTTTCAGGTCTACAGTCTATGGTCCCACAATCTAAAGTCTACCTAGAGATCAGTCTGTGAAACTTTCATAGTAATGAAATAATATCACAGTAGTAGTAGTATTATCTAGAGACTTGTGTCCTCAGGACACTAGACCAGACTAAAATCTAACCTTTCTCAGTAGATTCTTTATTCTAAGAGGAAGACCCATGGATCATGTAGGGGCTATAATTCTAAAACCTTCCTTCTCCTGGGAGATTGTTGTCAAATACCACATTTTGGAAATCAGATTGTACTGCAACCTTACAGAGTTTGTCAGATTAAGCTTTGGAAATGGAATGTGTATCTCATTCTTTTTGCAACGGAAATCATCTCATTAGAAGAAAAAGTCATTTGCTTTTCTCTTTATATAGGAAAAAATGCGATAAAAAGGAGAGAGAATTGTTCCCCCCTCTGCCCAAATAGTCAAAAAGGTCAAATCATGAGAAACCTAATCTAACAAACACAATTCCTGTAATAAATTAGTGTGAATTTGCTTGATTTTTGTTCCCCCAAAGTTTACCAGTAAAGGGCCAGGTTTGTTTCTGGGGTAGATGGGAACATACCCTTCTCCTTTGGTATGTATTTTTCAGGTCATGATTCACATGATGAATTTTTAATTGATTAATCCAACTTGGAAGATAATCTCTTAAATGAACCATATATGTAAATTTCTGGAAACCTTAACTGTGCCTGAGTAAAAAGAATAATGGTATAAGCCTACTGAGAATTCAGTGATTAATTAACTAAAGATAAAAAGTCACTTAGTTCTGCAAAAATGCTGTAATCCCTGAAGCAGAGTGGTAAATACCATGTGCATTTCAAATTCCTAAAATGTAAACACTGAAGCTCATTTTTTCTCTATTCTTTCCCTCTGCATTCTGAAACTCTACAGAAAGACTTAAGACTTCCGCTAGTTGTCACAACAGTTATACCTTAATGAATTGTAGCTTCAAATCTCACTCAAACCATGATTGAAAAACACTGAATTAAATATAAACACAACACTGGTTAAATATTCTATAGTCTGCTTGTTTGTATCTCACCTATCCATTTTGAGTCACAGTCCCCATCTCCTAGGCAAAGGAGGCTCCTTGACTTCCTTGAAGTAATGTTGTATACAGATAAGAATATCTTACTATGAAACTAAGATTGTATCCCGCCATTACTGTTTAATCCATGACATGACACTTTGAAATGGTCTGTTTCTTTTTTTTATCCTAAATTGTTCAATTAAGGTTTATAAACATTGTCTTTGCCTAAGCGAAAGTATCAACAAAGAATTGAAGTGTAAAAGTTTCCTAGAAATAGATAGATTTACATATCATAGTTGCCATTCTCTTGCTAGCAATTAAAGCCTTTCTAGCATCAACCATGATCAGTATTATGCAGATTCAAAGTCACTAAGAATTTAGAAGAGAGTACAGGGATCGCTAGGAGCCAACATGAATTTACTAAAAATAGATCAAACAAACATCAATTTTTAGCCATCATAGAAGAGATTTACTACGTTAATAAATAAAAATAAATAAATTTTACCTTTTAAATAATTTTCTGGGGTTCACAATTCTTTTGAGAAATCATTTGATGCAGATATAATTTGTTTGGTCAGAAGCATGAAACATAGGTATCTCTTTGTAAGCTGTCATGGGACAACCAGTGAAAAGGTACATTCAGACTGTGGATAAGAAAAAAGGAAAAGATGAATATGTAATTTGCACTATAAGCAAAATACTTAGCAAGTTGTGGAAAGACCAATGCATCCTTCATCAAAATTGCATATTGCTGTGTCAATCTGATTGTAACCAAAATTTCTCTCCTTACTTCATGTTACTCTTTTTCAAGGACTCTACACATCAGACATAGTGGATCCCAGAACTCAATATTCCGTGTTTGGTTTATATTGCCTCCTGGTTTCTGCCTTTCAATATCCCTATCTTTCTTCCATATTTTTTTTCAGTTGCCTTTTCTTAGGTGAATCTTCCCTGATCTCTATCTCTGTGCCCCACCACCAGCATTTAGCGCCCTCTTCCTCTTTAAATTATCTCATATTTGTTTATCTACTACAAGTTATTAAGCTACACACTCAGTAGAATGTAATCATCTTGAGGGGATGTATTATTTTCTGTTTGTCCCCCAATACATAGCACTGTACCAGTAGGTACTAAATAAATATGTGCAGAATTCAATTGAACTGACATGTTAGTGTAGAAGAAAAATAATGTAAATTGTTATGCATCTCCATAAATGCAGAACTCCATGATATAAATGTACTCTTTTAGCAATACTATATTGCCAGTATTTTTTCCTAGACTTTGTGGCTTATCTCTCCAATTAAATTGTAAGGTTCTTATGTGAAGGAATAGTGTTTCCTGAGAAGTAGCGTGATATAGCAAAAAGGACAAGTGATTTCGAGTCATAGAAACTTTACCTATGTGATATTGGGCAAGTTATTTGACATCTCTAGGTCTCAGGTTCCTCATTTGTAAAAAGAGGGAATTTGGACTAGAAAATCTCTGCATCTTTATCAGCTCTGTCTATGATTCTTAATGTCTTATTAAGTGGAACCTACAGTGCAAAGTCTTTGTTCTTGCATTTGTAGTAAGAGAATCTGACTTCTTAAGCATTTCCTACAAAGGAGATGTTATGTTCTCTGAAATTTTTCCGTAACAGTTTCCAGGACTCACATTCTGTGAACATCTGCTTCTCAAGTCACATCTTAGCAATATTGTGGCTTTGCTAGAAGACTTTATTATGTCACTTGTCTTTATGTTGGGTTTTGGTTCATGATGATGGTAATTCATTACCCCCAATTCCCCTAAATCTATTGATTTTATCCCCCTTAAACTGACACCTCTGCCTTCTTCTTGTCAGAGTATTACCTGATGAGCAGGCTATCAATGTTTTGCTGGATACACTGGAGGATTTCAGATGTTATACAATTAAAATACCAACTACTTAGAGAATCCATATTTAATTAGGTGTTTGATAGAGATGACATCATTCTGGATGAACTAAAACTTACTTGAAACATATTTTTTTTAAATGTCAAGATCAAAAAGTTTTGAAACCATGACCATAAATTACAGTGACACCTCATTTATTTGGCATCACCAAAGCAAATGAGTTCATTTACATGTGGGATTTTTCCAGATAACTGAAGCATCATCTTTTTCAAGGTAATATAATTTATTAATGTTTTGGGTTAGACAATTTTCTAAATATTTTACATACATCCATGCCTTCTTAAGTGAAATTAACCATGATTTGAAATTAACATTTTCTTGATAACTCAGGGTCATAAAAAAGCAATTATTGTACCAGGCCTTAATATGATGATGTCTTAAGGAGAAACTGAGAAGGGTAGGGTTATTGGTATTAGTGGCAAAATGAACCCAAACTTTTCTGCTCTGGGGATCTTTTACATACTTTTATAAATTTTTATTCTTTCCTTTGCCTTTAGATTGTTAGCTTTTCCTTGCCCCTCCCGTTAATGTTGACAAACTAGCTTTTTTTTTCCAGTTTGCTGCTTCTAGTTATAATGGACCAGGATTTCAGTTATATAATCTTGCTAAAATTGTGCATCAAATAAGAATAAGTAGGATGAGAGTGACGGTCTGAATAAAATACACAGGCTTCGTAATAGTTCCTTTTTTTGTCTTCTGTTTCCTCTTCTATAAAATGAGGAGGTGTGACAAGATGACATCTAAGGTCTCTTAATAGATCTAAACATTCATGATTATCTTTAGATGGCTCAGCAATATCTCTTATTCCTGGGTTCTCAAGTGTGTCCTAGGTGACTGATGTTAATGGAAGCCTGACTTCTAGGACAAATGCAATTATAGTGTCTCAATCTTGCCCAGAACCTGGACTGAAGTTAGATGACTTTCTAAAGTTACTGCAATGAGATTGTGTGCACCATGAAAAGTATGGATTTTTCAGAGCAGTTTCTCCACTGACATGTCTAGATGTGTTCTATTTATGCTTACAACTTATCAGAAAATATTTATAGTTGTACCACTTTCACTTAGAAGCAGACACTTTTGAAAGTTTCTTGAGGCAACAAAGTCTGAGATAAAATTATCAACTGGTCATTTTAACTTTCTTTTTTTCTTCCTTCCTTCCTTTCTTCTTTCTATTCCATCCCTCCCTTCTCTTCTTCCTTCCCTTTCTCCCTCTCTCCTTCCCTCCTTTTCTCCTTCCTTAATTTCTTTGCTTATATATAGTACTTTAGATCCTGCATGCATTCTAATATAGCACTCTGTTCCAGAGATTTGCATGGTTGGGCTTCTCTCTCTGTCGCTGTCTCTCTCTGGCTCTGTCTCTTTCTGTCTCAGTCTCTTTCTCTGTCTCTGTCTCTGTTACACAAGCGCACACACACACACACACACACACACACACACACACACACACACACACACACACACACACACACACACACACACACACACACACACACACTGGGCAGGGGAGGGAGGGAGAGAGAGAGACAGAAAAATCCCACTTGTGCTTTAGCTTCATAACTCTTTCACTGTATCATATTGGTCTTATTAAGGAAGTTCTCTGAATATGGAAGAGATCTAAAGTATGAACCTTGTGTTTTCCAAAAGTCTGACTTTGACTGACTAGTTAGAGATATGAGTCAAGGCTGAAACATATAAGCAAACTCCCTGCTATTGGAGTCCTCAATCCATTATCCCCTCACTCTTTTTTTTTTCCTCTTCTTGGTGGGATCTCAGGAGAATATAAGTTAGAAAAAAAATCTTCAGAGTGCTCTCTTTCAAGTCTGATTTCTACACAGAGTTGTTTCCCACAGGATACTTTCCAGTCATTTTCTCAGTGTGGCTTTAGATGTCTCCAGGGACAGCCTGCCCACGATTTCCCTCGGGGAAACTTTTCAACACTGTATCAGTTTTCACTATCAGGCGTTTCTTTAAAATTCATGTAAAATTGTCATTTTTTTCCTTAAGTGTTCACCCCATTTTTTTCCCATCTTCTAGCAGCAGGTTCTGCCTTGCATGCTCAGTAAGCCTCTGTCTCCTTTGTGTTAAGATCTTTCAATATTTCTGGCCATCAATCATTCTGAGCCTCCTTTAGTTTTCATTGAGGAGGCCATACATATTTAGCCCTCTTAATCTTTCATCATATAGCTCTTCAGAGCTTTAATCATTTTCATTTCTCTTTTCTGATTTCCTTTTACTTGGTCTGTGTGTTTCTAGCAATGAGGGCTCCTCAAACTTAATGTCATTTTCTAAAAGAGATCTCTCATTTAGGGTTCCATGGTATTTTCCACTAATCTGTCCTTAGAAGTTGAACTAGCCCTGGATGGCACTGTGATATAAAGAAAGAGGAATCTAGAGATACAGGCACTATCTTTTCTTGACTATATCAGGACCTAGATATAAGACCTTAGGAAAAACACTTCACCTTTCTGGTCCTCACTTTCCCATCTGTCAAATGGACATAATAGAAATGCTTTAAGACCCTGATGGGGTTGTTGTGCTGATCAAGGGCTGAGGTACATGAAAACATTGACGATATAAAGTGTTATCTGGATGTATCACAGTAGGGATGCTGGCCAACTGGACCATTGTGTCACTCTTATACTTGTCTTTTTCACCTCCTTTAATGATATCGTTCATTCCAGCATAGAATCAATCAATTAATTACACCTTCTACAGGAAGCCTTCTCCAACCTTCCTTATTTCCAGTGATTTCTCACTGTTAATTAATTCCTATCTATCCTATATGTAGTTTGTTTTCTGCATATATTTATTTGCATAGATAGTGCACATTAGATTATAAATTCTTTGAGGGCAGGGATTACATTTGCCTCTTTTTGTATCATCAGTGAATAACATAGATGCTTAATAAATATTGATTAATTAATGTTTTAGTCTGCTTAGCCCTGCTACCATGCTTCTTCCTCTGAATTTTATTAGGGTTGCATGTGGCACGAAGGTCAATGGAAGCATTTTCTTCCCTTCTTTCTTCAGCTGTTTGTTATCAATTAATATTTTTCTTGAAGGTTTTTAAAGTAGGAACATTGACTTTGTCATCTTCTTCTGGTTTTATGTTTTGATCTTTGTTGCCAAAGTAAGATTCTATAGTCTAAGAGTTTTTTTTAACCCTGTTTGCTCATTTTCCCAGACAAATACTTGACTTTCTAACTCTTTGTCATGGTAGGATTCTGCTTCCAAGGGTATGAGGGTAGGAGGGTGTGCTGTCCCAAGCTTCAGGGGTTTTGTGCAACTCTTTTCAGAGATACTTCTAGGGACCTGTATATTTTCAGCTCTTCCAAGGTGGTATATTCAAAGAGAGGTGTTTACTCCTTTCCAGATCTGCTCTCTGTCCATGAGCGACCCCCAGCTCTCTTTTTCTTCCTTGGAATTATGAGGAGAATTCCCTCTCCACCACCAGCACCAATTCCACAATGCCAGTGATCCTCCTACTCCCAGGACAGCCACTCAGGCCTGAGACCCAGACCCAAGCAGGGCAAAGCAAGAGAATCCAGTCTCAACAAAGAGATCCCTGCAATCCCCCTCTGTTCAATTGCTTGATCCTCCAATGTCTGTGGACCCAGAGCTCTGGAAGCAAACACTGCTGTCACCCCAACCACCACAACCTCTGCTGCCTGGGGCTGGGGTCAAACTATGTTAGTCTCTCATCCAGGTCCCGCAGAGTTTTCCCACTGACCTTCTACATTGTCTTTGGTGTTCCTATGTTGAGAACTCTCAAAACTGCCACAACTTCCAGTGATTCAGTCCCCTGAAGCCTGCTCTGGCTGATCTATGGTGGAGCAGCCCATGCTAGGCTGTGCTGTCCTCCCAACCTGGTGTGACAGACTTCCTCCCCCCTCCCACCCATCCCCACCCCATTGTTAATCTTCCAGGCTATCTTAGGTTGGAGATTTGTTTCACTCTGTAATTCTGTGGGTTCTGTAGCTCTAGAGTTTGTTTAGAGTCATTTTTTACAGGTTTTTGGAAGGGATTGGGGGAGAGCTCAAGCAAGTCCTTGCTTTTATTCCACCATCTTGGCTCCACCCCTCTTCAACTCTTTGTTCAGCTTCACTTTCAGCATCTCAACTTCCATTTTTCCTACCCTTTTCAACTAATCTCAGTTGGTCTTGGGAGGAATGAAAGTAGCTCCAGCTGACGGAAAGATTGTGCACGTGAAACTAAAACTCAGGAAAAATTCCCCTGCTATAAAAGGACTTAGGGATAGGATAAGATATGAAGCAGACATTTGAATTCATGGATATAAGGAATTCCTGGGTGAGAGAATTCCCTGTATCAATAAAGGTCAGCACCTTCTTGTTTTAGAAAGTTTCATGCAATATTGTGAGGTGGAATGACTTCCCCTGGGTCACTCAACCAGTATGTGTCAAACATCTGACTTGAAACCAGGTCTTCCTGGGGAGCTCACTTATCATACTGTCTCTCCTATCAAGAAAGTTACCATAGGCCAGATGATTTCTGCCATCTACCATTTTTATGTTGATTTAATGTTTTTAGTACAAATACAAAAAAAAGCCCAACCTTTTTGTTTTTAATTTTTCTAGTGGCACTCAAATGAAACCCCTAAATTTGGATCTCAGCTTTGTTTCTTACTATCTGGCTGACCTTGGGCCAGTCATTTTGCTTTCTGGGCCTCTGTTTATTTTATTTCCCTCTCATGTAAAAGGAAGGGGTTGGACTACACAGTCTTTACAAGTCACCACTAGTTCTCTGGGCCTTATGTTATAGTATTTATTAGCCATGACTGTTTAACAAATGAAGAACTCCTCAGTCTTCAAAGTGCTCATCATTTTGGGCCATATTGAAGGGCTGGCCATAATGTAATCTTTACTGCTGAGTAAATATGGATGAAACATAGAATTGGAAGTCGGATACTCTCTTTCCTATAGGAATGGGTCAGACATCTCCCTCAACAACTTGATGTATTTCTCTTTCCTACTCATATCCCTGCATACCATATTGCAATCAAGTACCTTGGCATATGAGAAAAATAGCAGCCCTTAACTTATAGCAGGGATTTATAATAGAAATTTATAATAGAAAGGTAAGCATATATCCTTGTGTCTATTCTAAAAGTCAGTCAGTCTAACATAGTTGCCCGCCATCTGTAAAGATTATGTTTCACACACACACACACAATGGTAGGGTAGAGGCAGAGATGTAGTAGAAAGTCTAGCTAGGTAGCACAGCGGTTAGAGTGCTAGACCTGGAGGCGGAAAGATGTGGGTTTAAATCTGGTCTTAGATATGTAATAGCTGTGTGACCCTTGGCAAGTCACTTGCTCCCTGCCTGCTTCAGCTTCCCCATCTATAAAATGAAGACGATAACAGTATCTATCTCCCCGAGTTTTTGTGAGAATAAGTCACTCTTTTTAAAGTGGTATTTAAATGTTAGCATCTGCCACTATTCCGTCTATTTCTATGTTTACTACCACTTCTGGTACTGATGCTACTGCTGTTTATGCCATTGTTGCTACGACTACCACTACTACTACCACCACCACCACCACTACTACTGCCACTGCTGTCACTACTACTGCTGCTACTATTACTGTTTTGTTACTACTGCTGCTGCTACTACTACTCTTAGTGCTTTGCTCCTCCTACTACTGCTGCAGTTTCTGCAGCTGCTGCTACTACTACTACCACTGCTAGTAGTAGTACTGAAATTCTAGGTTATAATTGAGTTCTGTGATAAACTAACCTAAGTGAACCAAATCTCTTTGCCTCAATTTGCCCTACCTAGTTATTGTGAATATCTAATAAGAGCAATAAAAGTATTTTGAGAAATTTCTAGAGCTTTACAAGTAGAAGGCCTTATTATTAAGCCTGTACAACAAGCCATCCCATTCGCTGCTGCTAGGCAGTGATAAGTGTGGTTCCAGACGAACTGAAGTATTAGAATCAGAGCTGAATTCTTGGATTCTTGAGAATTTGTTGATTCTCTCTAGGGAGGAAAAAGGGAGAATGGAGCCCAATATTATAACATAATCTAGGAACTCATTCCCATCATTACTCACTGACTGTATATATGCCATTTATGTAGCTCTCAACACATGCTTTCTTATTGAATAAATTTGCTCATAACTTCTTTAGAGAATCTGACTATAAATTCCAGATCATTAGGGTTATGCCTTATAATTCCATATGGCTTCAAGGTCCTATCCCAGGACCTTAAAGATAGAACATACTCCGAATATTTTAAATGTGTTATTTATTTATTTTCTTTTTACATTTTGAGTTCCAAATTCTCTCCCTCCTTTCACTCTTCTCATCTTAATTGGATGGAGTTCAGATAGAAATGAACAGTCCAGGAGAAGGATACTTTTCTGTTACTATTTTCTGTTTGATATAGTGGTTGTTCTTTTGCTACAGTGCCTTATACAGTGTTTTACACTATATTGACTCTTGCTGTAGAGTAGGTGACTGCCTGAATGCTAAAATCATTTTTTTACCCAATTTGGGGAATGGGGGAGAGAGAGGGAGAAAGACAGAGAGAGAGAGACACAGAGAGAGAGACAGAGACAGAGGGACAGAGACAGAGAGACAGAGAGAGATAGAGAAAGAGACAGAGACAAAACCAGAAAGACAGACAGAGAGAGAGAGAGAGAGCACTTTGTGCTCTAACCTCCATTCTGAACTACTAGTAGCATGGAGGTTAGTGATATACTGAGTGATACATTCAGTTTGGGGTGATGCTCAGATAAAACTACTCTTTATGCTTCTAGCTCCTTGGATACCCTCCTTCTCAGAAGCTATGACATACTTCATTTTGCCTAGGAATGAACATACTTGAAAGCACTCATTTGCTGTTCCATTTGCTTTTTCACTTCTTTCTTTCCTCTCACCAATATAAGATAAGAAAAGACATTTTAAAAGGGTCCGCTGGGTCTTACTCCATATTCTTTCTCTTTCCCACTTCCCTCCTTTCAGCCTCTCTGATGCTAGGAAAAAGGAAATCACTTGAAAGAGGCCCTAGGGGGATGAATCCTCCTCCCTCCTTCTCCCCCTCTCTCCTCTTTCTCTTTTTCTCCTTTCTCTGTCTCTCAAGCTCTAATGCCAAAGACACACATGGATTCCTATGTTAGAAATGGACCCTCTTTCCAGTGACCTGATGCTGACCCATTCCTTGTGATGCTGGCAGGTCATTGGGTCTCAGACAGACTGAGTCCTTGTTTATCTATACCTCTATGTCAAGGGAGGGGAGAAGGGAGTAAACTGGGGTGGGGTGGGTAGGGCAAAGAGATGCAGGGGGGACCTGAATGTGGCTTTAGAAGGCTTCTCTTTGAACAACCAGTCAAAGGCAGAGAACTAGAAGCTTTACTTCTCTCTGCCTTAAATCTGCCTGCAGGAATGGACCTGGGGCTTGGCTGCAGGAACTGGGTCATTTTGAATGCAGGCAGCAGTTCTCCTGTTCTCCTGGTGGGGGGAGTTTATACCCACTTCATGAACTGCAGGCTCTGCCTTCCAATGTCCTTAAAGAAACTAAGCAGGCTCCCCAGCATGGTTGTGTAATGCTGCTTTTTTTTTTCCTTTAAGCAAAACTATTCTTAGAACATTGAGACTGCCTTTCAGAGACTGCGAGCATTTTATAAGCAATATGTTAGAAAAGGACATTTTTTCTTGCCTTAAGGTAAGAATTAAAGCCCACATCTAAACCCAGATCCATTGTCATGAACTGCCTGTTAGGAATTATGTAGATGTTCTGGTGGCATCTCACTGGATCACAAGAGCAAAGATTTAGGGCTGAAACTTATCTACGAGGTCATTAAATCTAACTGTTCCACTTCAATGATGAAGAAACTGAGTCACTGAGATGTTAATTGATTTGTTGGGGATCACACAGCTAGGACATATTTTAATACTTAACTCATAACTTTCCAGTATAAATTCCATCCTTCTAAATTCCCTATTTCTGTTTATGGAGCCACCATGAATCTTTTTGGTCACACAAATCTTGGAGTTATCCTGAAATTTTTCCTTTCCCTACTTCTCCACCCTAATGTAGGTCCTGGTGAGTTTGTATTCACAATAAAAGATCACAGAACCATCACGTTATAGCTTTCAGAGACCTTGGAGGCCATCTAGTCAAACCACCTCATTTTACAGATAAGAAAACACAAGCCTGGGACATCAACTGGACTGACCAACATCGCACAGGTTCCCTCCTCTCCATTGCTACTTCCTCTCCACTGCTTCATGTTCTAGGTATTCTTATACACAGAGCAGGCATAATTATCCTTATTTTACAGATGAGAATACTGATATTCATAAAGGTTAAAACTAATAAGTGGTCATAAAGAATCAATGCTTTCTGTAGTCTAGCTCAGTGCTCTTTTCAAACACCTTCATGACTTATACCACAGTCCCTGTGGTTTTCTTTTCTAACATGTGACATAACTATGAACTTTGGGAGTGACAAGATCTCACCTTTAGATAGATTTAGCTCTCTATCATTTGATTTTATTCATCTATCTATCCACATCTCTAGTCTCCACATTATTTGCATGTACACAGGTACCATATATCTATACAGTATATTTACATACAAACACGTTATATACATATATACTATTCAGATTTGGAAATACAACTTGGGTTCATTCATAGTGTATATGCATAAATAGACACAGATTGACAGATAAACATAGGTATGGATATAGAAAAAGATATGGATATAGATAGCTGTAAATATTGATTTATTTTGATAAAATGGTGACATTTTCCCCTTTCTTCCATATCTCAGACAACCTCCTTTCTCATTCCCTCTTTTCTAAATGTGGTAAGAAGTAGCTTTGGATAGCAAAAAGTTGCCTTTTCATTTGCCCCCCAAAGAATCATAAGAGGCTGCGTGGAAGAAGTCAGGGTACTTTGCTAAAGTTTTAACCTTTCATAGAGTATTCATTCAATAGTTTGCTTTGATGCCTAAGGGAAAGAGAAGTTCAGATTTTAGCACTGCTGGATTCCAACAAGGTATTAGCAGTTGACATACGCTCATGGAAGGGATATTCTTGACTCCAGGGCAAGCTTTGTCCTGTGAGAATTGATGAATATGGGAGAGATTTCAGGAGTAGAACCCTCAATAAATTCATTCCCTTAGTCTTATCTTAGCTTCACTCACAATGGGAATTTGGTTTTCATCCAATATAAGTTGTCATCAAAACTTTTCCCTTTTTTTAAATATAAATTTATTTATTTAACTTTTTACATTCATCTTCACAAAATCTTGGGTTCCAAATTTTCTCCCATTTGTCCCCTGCCCCCCACCCCACCCCAGTACACTGAGCATTCTAATTTCCCCTATCACCAATCTGCCCTCTCTTCTATCATCCATCCCTTCTCTTGTCCCAATCTTCTTTTTAGTCCTGTAGGGCCAGATAACATTCTATTCCCCGTTACCTGTATTTCTTATTTCC
>CM053769.1:674366135-674391851 GCA_028658325.1 Potorous gilbertii | reverse complement strand
CCACAAATGGGCCTTATTGAGTTTGGATGAAGCAGGCCCTAGCACAGAGAGGAAGTATATTGTCCCTGATCTTCCTCTCATTCATTATTTCCAAGAGACCAGAGAATGCAGCTGTATGGAGTCAAAAGAAGAGGGTTCCCTGAGAACAAGGGATTTGGAAAACCTTTCCATGTTTCTGCTGAGGGAAGGATGCAAAGGCTGAGCTCATAGGAGTAACAAAGAAGGCAATAATTATGAAGTTCAACTTTCTAGGTCCCTGGTTCCTTCAAGTGCCAAGTGTCCTTATTCCAACCCATCCCTCAGTGTCCAAAGGGCCCCCAGGAGGATTTAGTCCATTTTTATGAAAATCTTGAAAGCAAGATTTATTTTGGTTTCCCTCTTAGGGTAATGTTCTCCTCCCTTCTCTCAATATTGCCTGGGGGTAAAACAGCATTTATTTTCCTCATTTAGAATCTGACCAGTGGAAGCCTAGAGAGATGAGAGGACCTTATAAGAGCCTTTGTGTTAGTATACTATAAGTTTGTGCTTGATTTAGGAGTTCAGCACTCCAAACGCCCATCTGCCTAATTGACTGGCATTATTACAGGAGGAAAATAATGAATATCCAGAGAGACTGAAGTTATCCAAGATCCTTTTGCACAGGTTATAAATTGCCTCAAGTCTTCATCAAGCAATTTCACAATGGGATAAGGAGAGGGATGAAAAACTGGCTATATTGGAGGCTGGAGTGTAGATGGTGTCAGACAGGATGAGGCCATTCAGGGACTGGGAATTCTTACTACTCACTGACAGTTGGCATCCCAAATAATCATTGATATTCACTCATCTAATTATTCCACTTATTCCATCTCTCCTTCCCTGACTGTGATTTTCTTGCAGAATCTCATGAGAGATGATAAACTATCTGATACTATATAGTCTACTCCAGAGGTGTCAAATTCAAATAAAAACAGATAACTGCAGGCTACCTATTGACTTGGAAAAGCATAAATTAGCATTACCTATGAGGTATTTTATTTTTAATCATTTTGTTAAACATTTCCCAATTATGTTTTTATCAGATTCAGCTGAGTGCTACATGAATCCTATAGGCTGTGGGGTTAGCACCTCTGGTCAAACTCATATCTGAACAAGAATTTCCTTCAAGTCATACCTCACACTTCACCACTAGGTTTTTATCTAAAGACCTCTCCTGAGGGAAATTCTCTGTTTCCTAGGGCAATCCATTACACTTTTCAATAGTTCTCATGGTTGAAAAGCATTTTTCTTTACTTAATATAAAATTAGAGTCCTAAATCTGTCTCTCTAAACTTTTTATCCAGGTGCCTTCTTTTACCTTCTGAGATCAAGGAGAGCAAATCTCTCTTCTCCAGGTGATAGCCCTTTGAATTCTTGAACAGGATGTTGTTTCCCCTGATGTCTTCTTCCTCAGGTCAAACATGCCTGGCTCCTCTAGCTGTTGTCCTAAACTAGTTGTCCTTTGTGACCTCACTTGATATCACAGCCTTCTTTCCTGAATTTTGTTTTGTTTATTTATTTACTCCTTGGGATAAAAGCTTGTTGAATGAAAATGAGTGTATCAGTCCTGAGATTCCTTTCCATGTTGGTCACCCTTCCACATTTCTTCTTCCTCATCCCCTCCCCCACTTTTTATCATCCTTCCCTTATTAACCATCTGCACTATTGTAATCATGATGGGAACACTGATGGCCATAACATGCTATGAGATGCTATTGTTTTTTGTCTGAACCTGCAATGTCACTAGTATAGGAAAAGGTAATTTTCTTTTTTTTTTAAATTTATTTACTTTTAGTTTTTAACATTCATTTCCACAAGATTTTGAGTTCCAAATTTTCTCCCCATCTCTTCCCTCTCCCACCCCAAAACAAAATGCCTTCCCCCAATCTGCCCTCCCTTCTTTCATACCCCTCCCTTCCCTTATCCCTATATTCTTTCTTTTCTTATAGGGTAAGATAGATTTCTATAACCAGTTACTTGTATTTCTTATTTCCCAGTTGCATCCAAAAGCAATTCTAAACATTCATCCTTTAAACTTTGAGTTCCAACTTCTCTCCCCTTCCTCGCTCCCCACCCATCCCCACTGAGAAGGCGAGCAATTCAATACATTCTATTTTTGTATAGTTTTGCTAAAGACTTCCATAATAGTCATGTTGTGAAAGACTAATTATATTTCCCTCCATCCTATCTTGCCCTCTATTTATTCTATTCTTTCTTTGGACATTGTCCCTCCACTAAAGTGATTACTTATTACTCCTTCCTCCCATTTGCCCTCCCTTCTATCATTCTCACCACACCACTTAGCCCCCTTTCCTTTATTTTCCTATGGTGTAAGATGGATTTTGATGCTAAATTGAGTGAGTATGTTATTGCCCCCTTAACTCAAATGTGATGAGAGTAAGCTTCACTTTTTCCCTCTTAACCTCTCCCCTTTTCCCCTCCATTGAAAAAACTTTTCCTTGCCTCTTTTATGAGAGATAATTTTCCCCTTCTATTTCTCCCTTACTCCTCCCAATATATTCCTCTCTCACACCTTAATTTTATTTTTTCAGCTTCCATCCCTTCCTATTCAACTCACCCTGTGGCATCTGTCTATATATATATACATATGTATATATGTATAAATATATATGTATGTATGTATAATCCCTCCAACTACCCAAATACTGAGAAAAGTTTCAAGAGTAACAAATATTGTCTTTCCATTTAGGAAATAGTTCAACTTTAGTAAGTCCCTTATTATTTGCTTCCTGTGTACCTTTTCATGATTCTCTTGATTCTTGTGTTTGAAAATCAAATTCTCTATTCAGCTCTGGTCTTTTCATCAAGAATGCTTTTAAGTCCTCTATTTCATTGAATTATAATTTCCCCCCTGAAGTATTACACTCAATTTTGCTGGGTAGGTGATTCTTGGTATTAATCCTAGTTCCTTTTGACTTCTGGAAGATCATATTCCAAGCCCTTCAATATTTTAATGTAGAAGCGGCTAGATCTTGTGTTATCCTGTTTTGTATTTCCAAAATACTTGAATTGTTACTTTTAGGCTGCTTGCAATATTTTCTCCTTGACCTGGGAAATATGGAATTTGGCTACAATATTCCTAAGGGTTTTTCTTTTTGGATCTCTTTCAGGAGGTAACCAATGGATTCTTTCAATATCATTTTACCCTGTGGTTCTAGAGTAGCAGGGCAAATTTCCTTGAGAATTTCATGAAAGATGATGTCTAGGCTCTATTTTTGATCATGGCTTTCAGGTAGTCCCATAATTTTTAAATTGTCTCTCCTGAATTTATTTTCCAGGTCAGTTGTTTTTCCAATGAGATATTTCACGTCTTCCTTTTTTTTTATACTTTGTTTTTTTTTTTTGTAATTTCTTGGTTTCTCATAAAATTGTGAGCGTCCATCTGCTCCATTCTAATTTTTAAAGAACTATTTTCTTCAGTGAGCATTTGACTCTCCTTTTCCATTTAGCTGTTTTTGCTTTTTAAAGCATTTTTCTCCTTGTTGGCTTTTTGGACCTCTTTTGCCATTTGAATTAGTTTATTTTTAAATGTGTTATTTTCTTCAGCCTTTTCTTGGGTCTCCTTTATCAAGCTGTTGACTCATTTTTCATGATTTTCTTGCATCACTCTCATTTCTCTTCCCAATTTTTCCTCCACCTATCTTACTTGATTTTCAAAATTCTTTTTGAGCTCTTCCATGGACCATTTATGTATTTTGGAGGTTTTGGATGCAGAAGCCTTGACTTTCATGTCTTCCTCTGATGGTAAGCATTGTTCTTCCTCATTTAAAAGGATGAAAAAAATACCTGTTCACCAAGAAAGTAATCTTTTATAGTGTTATTTTTTTCTCTTTTTTGGACATTTTCCTAGCCAGTTCCTTGACTTTTGAGTCCTTTGTCAAGAGGAGGTATACTCTGGGGACCTGTAAGTTCTCAGTTCCTCCAAGATGGCACAGTCAGGGAGAGGAGTTTACTCCTCTGCTGGCCTGCACTTTGGTCTGGGAGGTACGAACACTTTTCTGTCCAGGACCTGCAAGTAGAATTCCCTTTCCAGAGCCACTCCCAGCTTCACCATGCTAGCAGTCTTTCTCACCTCAGGGCTGCCATCCAAGGCTGAGATGCAGATCAGCGGCTCAATTGCCCCAGGTCTTTAGGCCAAGGATTCCCAAAATGGATGCTGCTATTGCCACCTCCTGGGGCTGTGGGTAAGGCAGGACCCTGCTCCCTTCTTACCCAGGAGGAGAAGCTTTCTCACTGACCTTTGAAGGTGTCTTTGGCATTTGTGGGTTGAGGGATCTGGGACCTGCAGCTGCTGCTGAGAAATCTGCCGCCATAAGCCCTGCTCTGATTCTGTTCTGCGGGTACTGCACCCCCAGTGCTGGGCTGGGCTCCATGGGCTGTGCTCCGCTTTGCACCCTGTGCAATAGACCTTTTTTGTTGGCCTTCCAGGCTACCTTGGGCTGGAAATCTCTTTTACTATTTTGTTTTGTGGCTTCTGCTGCTCTAGAATTTGTTTAGCATCATTTTTTATAGATATTTTTATGGGCTATGGGGAAAGAGCTAGAGTAGGTGCATCTTTCTACTACAACATCTTGACTCTGCCCCTAAAAGGTAATTTTCTTAACCAACTGAGCACATAGTTGCTGCACTGAGAAATTAAATAACTTGCCCAGTGTTGAATAGTTAATATATGTCAGAAGCAGTATTTGAATCTATTTATTTGAATCTGTCCATTATACCAAACCATGCTGTATCACTGCATCTCTCTCTCTCTCTTTCTCTCTCTCTCCATCTGTTTCTCTCTTCCCACCACCCCCTTTGTTGCAATTGAAAGATCATTTGTGTGGATTGAGTTACCTATCATAATCCTAGGATCAAAGTACTAGAAGTACAAAGGACTACTAAAGCCAACTAATCAAATTCATCATTTTACAGATGAAGATATTGAGGGCCCCAGAGGTTAAGTGAGTTATCCACGGTCACACAGGTAGTAAGTAATAAAGGTAGGAGAGAATCTTCAAATACTCAGTCCAATGTTCTTTGTACCCCAGTAGGTGGAGGTCAGGGAGAAAAGCAAAAGCAAATATTTAAACTATCCATATATGTATATGTGTATATATATATATATATCTCACTATAAATTCTAAGAACAGACTCAGAATAGGTATCAGAAAGGGAATTCCTGTTTCAAGTAAACAAATGATCTTCTAAAAATTCGTTCTTGCCTTATGATTCGATTACCTTTATTGCTATTATTTTGATTCTTGTACGGTATTTTTAAAATGTTTAACATTTCTTTTAAATTTTGAGTTCCAGATTCTCTCCCTCTCTCCAGGAGCCCCTTGAGAAAGCAAGCAATAATATTGATTATGCATGTGAAGTCATTTGCCTAATTTCATAAGAAGATGTTAAAGTTGTGGCAATGGGTAAATACATTGGACCAGGTGATGCAACACAAATGCTAACTCTATTTAAGTTGTCCAATGGAATTTAAATGAATATGTGAGCTCTCAGATAATCTCGGGAGAAGAAGTAACATACCAAGGATGACTTACCTCAGACACTAATGCAAAAGTCTGGTTTTCAAAGGGCCTCATCAAGCACAATTTAGTTTGCAAATGAGGAAACTGAGTCCTAGATAGGTGTGAGAGATAGCTATTAAGGAAGTGGATTAGTAGTAGAATTCTAATTCCTGCATTACAATATGCACTCTTTTTAGTTAAGTTCAGTGAAATTCAATTTGATTAAATGACAGTTTATTTATTAAGGACTTACTGTATACCAAGTATAGTACTAAATTTTTCTATGTCTTCCTTTCTCCAGAAAGAACAAAACTCTATTAAATGATTTGCTATTTCTCCTTAATTGTTCATTAGGTGATTTTTCTTTTTTGAAAAGAGAAGGATAGAAAACCATTAAAGGAAGCAGCCAGTTTACCTAGAATAAGTAGCCCACTTAACATTAGCCTGGGGTTCAACCTTGATTCCTCCAACATCACTGTCACACAACTTAGCACGGAATGCAATGAGGAGAAATACATTGTATTTAATAAAAATTCATTTTGAGAGGGATGATATTTCCACTCATCAGTTATACTGATAGGTTACTTGAAAGGGTAATTTCCTTTTTCCACAACTGAATATATTCATTATATTTTCATCAATGATGTCCAGAATGTAAGACCCCAATTTTCTTCATCCTTTCTCAGTGTAAATTCTTTCTCCTCCCCACTCCCAAAACTAGTGGAAGAATAAAGAATATAAATATATACATACACACATATGTATACTGCTTCATGCTGTGAGACCAATATTGTAATCTTCCACACTGCTGATCTGGAACTGAGAGGGCAGACTTCCACCAATTTGGGGCTGGATCATTCCAGTCACGTCTCTCTAGACTCAATTGTCTTTCTTGGTTTCTTGGCTCACATCTCTACTTCTGCATCACATTTTGAAGCTACCTTCCTTATCTCTCTTTAAAAATGACTTCACTTGCATTTATCTTTTGTCCTGTATCTCGTGTCTCCTCCCCCAACCTAGCCTGCCTGGCCACCAAAATTACCTTCCAGAATATTTATTAACTCTTATATATGTCCAAGAATATCCATTGCCATCTTGACTGATAGCATGAAACATTTTTGTAACAATTTCTAAAAATTATATATATAATTTCCCTAAGCTTGTTTTCTTTCTTCTTACCTACTGAACAGAGAAAAGTATGCTGAACTAGTATTTAGGCAAAGTGATTCTTTATCTTTGTGCCTGGAAGTTTCTGTGTGACCTTAGCTAAGGCATCTCATCACCTTTAAAGGCATTTTCGTATTTATCATTCTGTGGCTTTAGTAGTTCAAAGAAATATACAAACCTTCATAGTATGTGACTGCTATGGGTAATTGCTGCTGCTTTTGCCTTTGTACCTTATCTAATTTGGTTCCCACAACAGCCTGATGCGGAAGATAGCATCTTTATTAGTAACTAATTTAGAGATAAGGAAACTGATTCTCAGAGAGGTTTCAGGACTTTTTTAGGGCAATACAGTGAGTATGAGTTTGAGCTGAAATTCCAATCAAGTCTCTGTATTCCAAAGTCCTTTACTTTTTTTTTTCTTAACAAATAAAATACAGATGATATATAATAAATTATATTATAGCATTTGTTATTCAGTCATTTCAGTTATGTCCAATATTCCATGACCCCACTTGAAATTTTCTTGGCAAAGATCCTAGAGTGGTTTGCCATTTCCTTCTCTGACTCATTTTACAGATGAGGAAACTGAGGCAACAGGGTTAAGTGACTTCCCCAGTAAGTGTCTGAGACCAGATATGGACTCAGGAAGATGAGTCTTCCTGACTCCAGGCCTAGAACTGTATCCACTGTGCCACCTAGTTTGCCCATATTATAACACATATAATTATATAATATCAAACAATTGACAATTACATATGACTTTGGGCTTTCAAATCATTGTGTCTGCATGATCTCATTTGTATCTCCTTACACATATCACTGCCACCACTCTGAGAGGCATCTATTAAATCATGAGAAAATTAAATTGAAATTATGTCTAAATAGAAAATTGAAATTATGTCTAAATAGAAAAAAAATGCTTGGAAGCCAGTCAAATCTGGGTTCAAGTCTCCTTTCTGACACATACTGGTGTTGTGATTCTGGGCAAGTCACTTGGCCTCTCAGGGCTCCAGGCACCTCCCTAGATCTCCAAACTACAATAAAGGTGCAATCCTGCATTAGCTGAGAGTGATCTAGACTAACAGAAACCCAGATCTAGTCCCTATCTATAGTCATCAAGGAAAAAAATTACAATGATATTATTTAAATTATTCCCAAGTTTAAATAATATGAAAAAAGGTAATCATAGATGATAAGAAAATAGGTTTGAAGTCCTCAGACAGGTGTTCAAATACTGAGTGTAAAGTTTAATACTACTTGTGTGATCTTAGAGCAACGATTTTACCTCCTTTAATTTCCTTTTCTGTAAAATGAGGGTATTGGCCTAGAATAGTTTCTGAGGGACCTTCCAGATTCAAATATTTGATCATGAACATTTATTAAAGCACCCGGTATGTACCAACTACCGTGCTAAGTGCTGAGGATACAAGTACAAGTAGTGAAAAAATCCCAACTCAGAAAAAATTTTCATAAGCCAATATAATTACTTAATAGAGAATGTAGTTTAAAATGCCTAGCACCTATCAATTTCCTATCTGTTCTTAAACTGTGAGTGATTTAGTGAATCTCTATCCAATTGATCACTTCAATGATGAGCATAGGTGCTGCCATGATAGGATTACTTATTGTTATTTTTTCTTTCTTAGCACAAACCTTACACTAGGCATTTCATGGGATACAGAAGCTTTGATGGTAATTAGCTATAATAAAGGATCACTAGCTTGCCACAAGCAAGAACCAGAGAAAGAAAATATTTGTACAAATTATTTCTCAAATGAATAGGTATGCCATTAATTCATTTATATACTTATTAACCCTTGGAAATTCCCATAAGGTTTGATGCGTGTAATTTAATAATGAGAAAAATCAACACTGCTGTTGCCAAAAACATACATATGCATATCTAAATACACAAGAAACATTTTAATCCTACTGCAGAAAGAAGTAAGCCAAAAAGTTCTAGCCATTTTCCTTCCATCTCCCTTGGCCTCTTCACCTTTCTTCTCCTCTCAACTATACATTTTCCAATTCATTTAAAGTGAATTCAACAAACATTAATTACATGCCCGGAATTGTTCTAGGCTCAAGAGACACAAAGACAGACAAAACCAGCTCTGTCCTCAAGGAAGATACATGATAATTGAGGATATAAACACTCCTACAAAAGATAACTGAGGTTTGAATACAGTACGGCATTATTCTCCTATTTTTATGAAATATTTACTTCCTTTCTGTATGCGAATTAAAAAATCCTTCTTATTCTATCTTAAATTAATAAGGATGTATGTTATCTTCATCATCATCATTACTAACATTTATATAGGACTTACTATGTGTCAGACATAGTGCTTAGTGCTTTATAAATATTAGTGAATCCTCATAACAACCCTGAGAGAGATCTTATGCCCTTATCATCCTCATTTTGCAGATGAAAAAATATAGGCCATTCCATTCAATCAATTGAATTCATCTGTGATGCTTTCAGTTGCCCGTGTCAATGCATCAGTCACCTCTGTATTTGGCCCACTTAAACACAGCCACTATCACTTCACTTGGTTTCCTACAGGCTGACTACTGAAATACCTTGTAGAGTTGCCTGTCCCCTTAAAGTTCCTGAGAATACCATCAGGTGGATTTGGCAGTAGAATTCAGAGTCATGGTAGTTTTCATTCTTAAGAAGAAAGCCTTCTTGTGACAAGTCTATATGGTAATCACAATATTTATGATGGCGTTAACTATCACTGTGATGCTCACCTCCAATGAATGATGACATATGACAGGACTGCCCTGTGATTAGATCTAAGTGAAGTAAGCCCACCCATATATGCAGTTTAGAAATTATTTGCATCCAGATAAAAATTCTAAATTCACCTGAAACTCAGTCTTTCTTGTGAGTCAACCTTAATCTTCAGGAAAGCACTTTTAATGCATTGCTAGTAAATAGACCCAGTGATTTAGGGGATTTTTAGAATATAAGATCATAGAAAATAAGGATCATTTTATTCTTTGTGCTTATATTCCCATTGCTTAGCAGAGTTGCCTGGCACGTCTAGGTAACTAATCAATTCTTTTTGATTACTTTATCACAGAGGAAAATATCATAGAGAGGATCTGGTCTAATTCATTTCCTTTAAAAATAAAGTTTACAAGATATAGAATATTTCAATAACTTCTCAAAGTTGTTACAGATAGGAAGCAGCACTGTCAGTGTTTGAACCCATTTTCTCTGATACCAGATACTGGATTCTTTTTACTTTCCCAGGTCACACAACATTACACTATAAAGCCAGGTCTTCTGCCTATAAATCCAACACCTTTTCTTCTATACCCTAGATTACCACATCCTCAAGAGAGAGTAAAATATGTAGGCTGTACTTGTGGGAAGTAAAATCTCATGTGGATCTAATAAAAATCTCAGGCTTTGCTTTGAAAAAACTACTGAGTCATCAATACAGAATCAATACATTTTCCCCTGGTAAAATTCTTAGCAATTATTTCAGTAAGGATTGATTATAACAAGTGGTTTGGGTCCACTGGAAGGCAGAAAAGGGAGCTTTGGAGGTCTGCCTTGAGAAGGATTATGGAATAGAGTTATATCTACTAACTTTTTAGATCCCTGCTCATCTATTTGCTCCTTTGGTAAGTATTTAGTGTCTTTTCACTAGCTTCAAGGTATGTAATTATACAAAGGTGAAACTAGACACAGACTATAGTATGTCTTTCAAAGAGCTTATAATCTAGCAGGAAGATTTCATATATATATATTCATATTCATTCATTCATTCATTCATATATATATATGAAATACGTACATATATACATATTTATGTATACATATGTGTGTATATGTATATGTATATCTATCTATATTCACATCTATCTATATGTGTGTGTATATACATATACAATTTTATATATATATATATATATATATATACAATTATATACACACACACACACACACACACACACACACACACAATTACTGGCTGTGTGACCCTGGGCAAATAATTGAATCTCTCATTGGTCTCAGATTCTTCAGCTATTAACATGGGGATAGTAAGAGTGTCTGCTTCCCAGAGTTTTTGTGAGGGTCAAATCAAACAATCAACAAAGATTTATTAAATATCTACTTTGTGCCAGGCTTAGCACATAGAAGACATACATTCTACAAATAAATGCCTATTCCCTTCCCCTTCTATCAATTAGGATCAGATATTTAATGTATGGGAGAGTTCAAATACAGAAGAATGAGCCATTCAAGGACGATGAGATTTTACAAAGTTTCAGGGCAGAGTCTAGCCATGAAAGAAAACATAGACATCAATACCAATGTTAGAAAGATGAACAATCTTGATAACTTTTGTAAAGTGATAAAGAATGAATTGGTCAGAACATGGAGAATATTTTATACCATAACACTGATACCATAAAAACTAATAACTTTGGAAACTGTACAACTACAATCAATAAATTGATAATTCATGATTCTAGAAATTTACTATTCATTACAGAAGGGCAAGAGACTTAGGGTGCAGAATGAGACACATTCCCATACAAAGATATACATACATACATATATATATATATATATATACACATACATATCTTTCTATCTAAATATTTAGATATAAATATGTATATAGAAGTACACATGTATCTATGTAAACATGTTTGTGTGCATGTATATAGTGATTGAGGGAATTTGCTATTAGTTTTACTTATGTGTTTTACTTTGTGACAAGAGACTGCTCATGTAGTGAAAATGTTCTGTAAAAAGAAAATACGTCAATAAAATAAAACAAACAAACAAAAGAGATAGAGAAGATGTAAAGAGACATTGTCCCTGTGTGGGGACAACATTTGTAAGATCCAGTCAGTACAGTTTTGTGACTTAAAAGTGCACAGGGGTTCTCGAATTAGAGCAGGTAATTCTGAAGGATTAGGAGAGAATAGTGGAAGTTATTGGGAATAAGCCACATAAAAGGAAATTATGTTTTTGAAATGGTTGATAATAGCATTTGGACTATGGGGAGTTATGGAAATCCAGAAGAGAGGTGAGAAGATAGAAAAGAATAAGTATTCATTATAAGGACAGAAAAATGCATGAGAAACAAGGTGACAGAAGATGTGGGAATGAAAGGAAAATATGGTCAGAGAGGGAAATTTCAGATTTCTCAAATTTATACATGTGAGGTAATTGAAGTCCAGGGAGGAAAAGTGACTTCCTCAAAACCTTTAAAGAATAAATTGGAATTTATAGCTCTAAGAGGGAAAAGATATTATAGGATGTTGCAATAAAGTAATCGAAGACATGAGAGTGACAAACTTTATGTCACATTTAGCAAAAGGAGGAAATCAGTTAATTTGGAACACAGAATGCATGGGGGGAGATAACAGGAGAAAAAAGTGGAAAGTTAGGGTGGCATCCTATTGTGGAGGGTCTTGAATGGGAAGCTTGATGACTTGAACTTTGTTTTAGAGACAAAAGGGATCCACTAATGATTTTGGAGCTGGGAAGTGGCATAACCATGACTATGAATAAGATCAACCCCAGCAGCAATATAGGTGACCAAGGAGAAGGAAGGAGGTAGAATTGGGCAGGGCATTTAGGAAGCTATTATAATACTCCAGCAGGAGGGAAGGAAGACTTATACTGGATGATGTAAATAGATAATTGCCAAAATTATTTCACATCCATAAAGAATTGGATGTGAAAGGAGCAGAATTATAAGTAGGGGGATAAAAGGGAACCTTGATATTCAAGCCTCACGTACAGACTAATACTGGCGTAGAGCACAGTGGTAAAGCTAGAAGCAACAAATTTAGGAGGAAACCCCATTCCACTTTTGGATTGCCTTAATTAAGTTTTCCCCCTTAGTTTTATTCTTGCTTGCAACATCAAACAATTATTTTTAATGAGATTAGCTGTTTTTAAAACCACAGTACTGGGAGATGGCTGAGAATACAGAAGATGGTAATGGAGCTGAGGAGTTCACAGAATGACACGTGTAAGTAGATAAACTTGAGCCAAGTGGGGAAGTTTGTTGGAAGCTGCTCCAGTAAAGAAAGCAGAAAAGGAAATATATGAAGAAGGGGGGAAAAGAGGTCACAGATGTTGCTCCTCTGAGCTAACTCAAGAATGGCAACAGTCTATTGGCAATTATAACTAATGCCTCTTATCCTGAGTTTATGATCAAATCACATTCATCTTCAGAGGCTGAATAAGTGTTTTTTGGGCATTTCTAGCAATGAAAATAAGAAAGAATATTTTCATAAGAAATGGATTAGAAGTGGGTGTTAGGGAGCAAGAGGGATAAAGCCATGTCTCTGCCTTGATAATGGACCTGTGCTACTTGATGAGATCTGGTTTTCCCACTTTCTTTCACGGAAAAATACCTTTTTTTGGGGAGGAGGTGTGTCTATCTAAAGAACTATATCACTGGAAGCATGGAGCCCATTCAATTCAGGTTGTATTCCCTGTTCCATTGATTGGGAGGTAGTGTCCTGTGTCTCCATCCATCCATTCTACCCATGTGGTCCAAAGCTCCCTGGAATCTATTCTGTAGAAATCACCACTCCGCCTTGGACATACCACAAATCCAAGTGCATTTCACCGAAGCATCAGAAATGTCAGAATTGCTCTTTTCTCTGTTTTATCTGTAGTGTGCCCTTTGCTGCACTATTTACCACTTTTATCTTCCTTTTCCTGACAGGCAGTTGTTTTTTATTTTTTTTCTCCCTATACTCCTGTCCAAACTTTAAAAACATTACCTCTCTTTATTGTTGATCCTTGCTCACTGCTCCTTGGGTTTCACTGACCACTGCTTATCTCCAACATGTTGCAAGTCTATTGTTGTTTCTTTAATAAAGCATCTGCTTTCATGATCCAGCACAGGCAAGTCTGCAGCTAGCTGCGGTGAGATGATAGTTTACTGCACTGACTGATCTTTTGATATATTAGAACGTTGGCTGATCAGAGGAAGACCTTAGTTACTTATTATGATATACTATTTTCTGTGTACTGTTTTCCAAGGAGGTACCATGGAAGCCAAAGGACTTTTTCCTTTCTAATTTCTTCCTAAGTGCCCACTGATGTCATTAGTAAAACTAATCCCTTCATTTGAGAGTACATGACATAATTCTACTAATGGAAAGAAATGATATTGGACAGACAGAATATTGTCATACATAGGATCTCAGGCAGCTCTTCTTGCCTTTTGAGATATTGGCACATGATTCCTTATGAAAGGAAAGTAAGTATGCTGAGAATGATAACAAGTAAAGCTCTGAGATGGATAGGTGCACTTCTTGAAAATTCTCCTCATGACCTTTTTGTTCAAATCTATTTTTAAAAACAATAATAGCTGACATTTGTATAGTACTTTAAAGTTTGTAATTTAATCTTTGGTTCCAAACAAAAATGTTTTATCTGTTTTAGTTTTAAGACATGATAGGCTGGCTGAGGATACCCACTGTCAGGCAGGGACATGAGCAGCATGGATCAATGGAAGTAAGGCTATAAATCATGTTCATGAGAGCCAAAATGAGCCATTGAGGAACAGGACCTGAGGCAGGGAAAAATACACAAAATGCCTCTAGGACTGGAGAGTGGAAGCATGAACTCATATGAAACAGGAAGCCTTTTATCTTCTTTTATAGTAGAAGTCAATCACTGGCCCTCTAAGGCAGGGCTAGCAACATTTCAATCCACCTTGGCCTGTGACAACCCTATTGACACTGAGGTCAAGTAATTCCCCACACTAGTGTTTGCTGTTTCATCCTTTGATGATGTGAAAGTCCCCTCACTTTTCCATCTCCCAACACCCCCAGTGCATATGATTCTTCAAGATAAAGAATAAACAATGACTACTTCATTTGGGCAAGAAGCTCTTATCCACAGTTTAAGTATGTCAATGACTGTTCTGTACTCACTATTTTGGTGAACCTATCCTTGATATAAAAGGAAATTTGATATGATGGACCAGAGGAAAATATATAACACATGGATCAGGGGAAAAAAATGTGCCACCTCCTTCATATTCTTCTCCTTGTCTCATCCAAATCTTCACAAACCACTGTTCTCTAAACACAGGCACTTGAGAACACAGTCAGCCAAGTAAATTGTAGGTAGAAAAAAATGACTTTCTGCTTCTGTTTGTCGGATCGACTTTGAAGTCCTTGTATTAAGGAAATATTTTTGGTCTTTTTTCCCCAAGAAGCTCAGCCATTCTCATGACTGACCCCTTGTCTCCATATCCCACCTGTTGACAGGATCCTAAGGCTTCTTCCAGCGCCATAACCACAAAGGCGAGGGGATCCCTGAGTTCAGCTGTATTTCCAAAGACAGCAGACACTTGAGCACACAGACACTCTTTATGTCATTGAAGAGTTCTTCTTGGAAAATAGCAGTAGCATGGTTCCCAGAGTGGTTTCCTTGATTGTGATTCAGCCTAGGGTACATAAGAATACAATGTAGAGGAGTGCCTGAAGACAAAAAGGGTCCAGTAAACAAGAAAGGTGGAAAGAGACACACACAGACCCAGAGAGACAAAGACAGAGGCAGACAAAGACACAGGCTCAGAGAGACAGAACAGAAACAGAAAAGGAGACAAAACAGAGAGAGAACACTTAATAAGCCTGGGATCCCTATGACTTCAAGAGAAGTTTTTTCATTCATTTTTCAGGTAGAGATGCTCCAAATCCTATTTTATGAATCTCTCAAATCATGCTAAGTTCTTTTTTTTTTTAAAGATGGTGGTTCTATCAGTAAACTCCTATTTCAAATACCTCACTCACTATCTGCTGCATTGCTCTGGTTAGTAGGATCACCAAAGCTTCTTTATGGCCGTAAACTTGTTTAAATGTCAGACAGATTTGCCACTGAGCTAGCTATACCCATTCACATTAAATGTTCTAGGCTTTACAGCTGCCAAAAGTATCAGCCATTTTCACCAAGATTTCTTGTCTTTATTGTAATCTGTTAGCATTCCATAAGTATGCTTGAATACTTTGACACCATAGCCACCTAGTACTTCCATTATGTGTGCTTTGTTGCTGAAGAAGACCATGCCATCAGAGAAATGATGACATGACTTGCACTTGACTTTGTTTTGAGTGAGGGAGGGCTGTGCAGGTCACCAGCCTCACTTCTCCTCCAGAGCCATCTGAATCCAGTGACCAGATCTTCATCAGGATGACTGGAGATGACCCAGGATGAGGCAACTGGGGTTAAGTGACTTGTCCAAGGTCACACAGCTAGTGAGTGTCGAGTGTCTGAGGTGAGGTTTGAACCAAGGTCCTCCTGACTCCTGCACTGGTGCTCTATGCATTGTACCACCTAGCTGCCCAGCACTTCCATTAGGAGAGGGATAAAAGGAAGTAAAATTTTGGATAATAGGATTTTAGAGTTGGGAGTGACCTTAGCAATACTCTATCACAACCCTGATACTTTATAGATGAGGAAAGTGAAGGCTAGAGAAGGGGAAGAATTTGTCCAATGTCACACATCAAAATGAATTAGTCATAACTTTGCTAGCTTTTTTTGCTAAACTGTTTAAACTAAAAAGTTTAGTGGGCATTTAGACAGGACTGCTCATTGTCACATATATTCTTATGTTAAATGTTTTAGAGTGGAATGTTTGAGATGTTGAATAGGTCAAAGCCATTAGCAAATAATTACTCTATTGTGGTCCTATTAACATTTTTGAAGAGGGGCAGGATAATCTATTATTTGTTTTCTTTAAGATTCCCTGTTTTTGTTGCAACTGTTAACATTCCGTAAGTATATTCAAATTTAACAACATATTACATTTGCAGAATTTCCTATTGTAACTAAACATTATCACTTTTGAGCTTTACAATGACTTGTAAGGAGGGTAGAGCACATATTATCATTCCTCTTCAAAGGTAAGACCCTGAAGCCATAGGGGTGAGTTGAGGATATTGGTGTGATGGGATTTTATCATAGAGAGTTAGGTCATCAAATGTAGGATTTCAGGTTATGTTCATTTTGAAGTCAAGTTTCTTCACATTGAACAAGCTATAAATTAAAAGATTTTAAAGTGGAGGAATCATTTTATTTAAGATCTGCTCTCCAGATTTTGCTATGCTAACTAATAGAATGAGGATTTGAACACATATCCTCTGATTCCAGATCTTTTATTTCTGTTTCATCACCTACTTGTTAATAGTTTTGCAGATTTACATACAAATATAATTTTAAAGCTGGAAGGGATTTATAGGTCATCTGAGTCTAATTTTTTATCCAATGCAATAATCCCTCATCTTCAATTATCTTTAGGTTGTATTTATCTACTGAAGGTAAAATGGTGGAAATTATTTGGAAAATGATCAGACTAAGGAAGCAAAAGCTTTTTTGCCTGAAATATTCCAATAATAGGCGTCTATCATTTTGCCTAAACTATCCTCATAGTTGCTTCTCTTCCTTATTCCCTTGTCCCTACTTGACAACACCAACAAATTTTATGAGAATTATTTTGATACCTGGTGCTACTGTTTATGAGACACCAATGAAGTAATGTCTATTTTTGTTTTAAGTAAATTATTTATATTAGAACCTAAAGGATAGATAGTCATGAACATAAAATCAGGCTGTACTAAAGGTCTCTTGTGGGGCCATACCCTACTTTAAGAACCAGTGGTAGAGACATAGTCTATATGTTACAAGTTGCTGTTCCTTTGATTCTTTTTCATGTTGCCTGAGTTATGTTTGAGTCACAGTAATCCCTTCGTTTCAACAAGATTGAACCAGTTTTCATTTAAACATCTGCCGTTTTACTTTCTTACCCCACTCCCTAGTACTAGAATATACTAGAAATATCATTTCTCCATTCTTAAATCCTACACATTTATTAATGACAAGAACAAAGCCTATCTTCTCTGTAAAATCTTACTTGCCCAGTGATCTCTCTCCTTTACTCATTGGACCTAGAGAAGTAAAGAACAGTATTCAAATCCCAACTCCCACACTCAGTAGCTGGGTGATTAAGTCATTCAACTTCTCTGGGTCTCAGTGGCCTCTTCTACCAAATGGGCATAACAGTTATGCCAAGTTTATAGCTTTGTTGAGTGGAATTGATGAGATAGTATATTATAAAAGTTCAATGTACTATGTACATATCAGTCATTTTTAATATTTGTGTGAATATTACTTCTTAGCATCATTAATTAACTTTGAATATACATGTATGTCTTCAGGTAAACTATAAGCCATTTGAAGTCAGAGATCATGGCTTCAAAGTCTTTATATCTTTCACTAGATATCTAACATGCATATAGTTGACATTCAATAATAACGGTGATTGAGTGTAAATTTCAATTATAATTCTAAATGTTAATCCTATGATTTTTCCAAACTTATCATTGTCCACATAGAAAGGACCCTACTCCACACCTTCTCTCTATTTCCTGTTGTTCAGTTTTGAGAAGGAAAATGGTGTAGTGACCAAAGAGTAGACTCTGGAGTCAGGAAAACTTGAGTTCACTGTTCAGATTGATATATTTTCAAGTCAATTAACATCCCAGGGTCTGAAGCAACTTCCAAAGGCTCTAAATGAGAGGCAGTTGTTAGTCTGCTTTGATAGAGGGGATATTTCCTATGGGAGCTCTTTCCAACAAAATAATCTTTAAGTTAGGACCAAAAAATAAAAACAAAACAAAATTAATGTTTAGGTTCAGAATCACTACAGGTATATTCCTTTCACTTTCTGGAATTTGTTAACCTTTCTGCCTAGTCAACCTCTCCGGCTTTGTATTTATAATCTTTGTTTTGCAATAGTTTTCTTTTTGCTGTTCTGGTTTCTCTGCATTAAAGAAACCTCCAGCCCCTACCCCTGCCCCTAACTTCATCCCAGGTATTGGGAGTAAAGTGATTCTATTTCTTTTCCTCTCTCCTCAAGAGTATCCCTTGAACCCTTTCACCAGGGACACATTTTGTTTCTGAGCTGTGTTTGTCATAGGATCTGCAAGCAGCCATCTCAGTAGACTGTAGTAGACTGTCCGCTACTTCTGGGATTTTTTTCCTCCTTCTTATTGCCTCTTTATCAGACAACAAGGTAGATGGGACCGCACACAGGTCTAATACATGCTAAACTCTGTACTTTTGTCACTGCTTAGACCTCTGCAGACCCTTTCCAGAAACCAAACTATTTCCCATCAACCTCTTAGAGCCTCACTGTCTTTCCCATTTATCAAAATAGTGATAGGCATCTACCTTCCCCTTGCCTCTCCTGGGCCACAGTCAGGGTGGTAGCTGAAAAGATGGACATTCACTGTTTCCTTTGACCTAGATTTTTCTGGCTTCTGTAGGCATGGGAGCTAAAAAGCATTACTCTTCCTGCACAGCATCAGTCAAATCAAATCAGTGAAGCAAGTTCTGTCATAGATAGACCTGGTAAACACATTGTCCAAGCAAAATGCTGGAATACAGGGTTTGACAAAGTGGTTCCCTTTCGTGAAGTGCAGACCAAAATAGAATCAGAGACTTGAAGCTGGGAAGGACCATAGAAGTCATTTAGCCCAATCCCTTCATTTTCCCCATGAAACATGAGACATCTGAGTCCCAGAACTTTGAAGCGAATTTCCTAAGTTCATACAGGTAGAAGGTGGCATAGCCAGGATTTGAGCCAAACCCTGTGATTCCAAATCCAGTGCTTTTCTTGAAATTGAGGCACGCCATGAAGGGACCCTGCAATTATAGGCTTGCCAAGGATTTGAGGAACAGATAGGTGGCATAGTGAAGCATTAGGAGTTGGAGTCAGGGAGATCTGATTTCAAATTCTACTTCAAACACATTAATTGTAGGACTCTTGGAAGTCATTTTCCTTCTCTCTGTTTGTTTCCTCACCTGTAAAATGAAAATAATCATTGGTCATATCTCACAGAGTTATTGTAATAGTCAAATGAGATAATATACATAAAGTGCTTTGCCAATATTAATGTTTGCTCTTGCGACTACTGCTACTACTACTACCACTACTACTACTACCACTACTACTACTACCACTACTACTACTACCACTACCACT
This sequence comes from Potorous gilbertii, assembly GCA_028658325.1. Lineage (NCBI taxonomy): Eukaryota > Metazoa > Chordata > Mammalia > Diprotodontia > Potoroidae > Potorous > Potorous gilbertii. The sequence goes on along the minus strand of CM053769.1, from coordinate 674,372,095 downwards.
ACTACTACTACCACTACTACTACTACCACTACTACTACTACCACTACCACTACTACTACTACCACTACTACTACTACTACCACTACTACCACTACCACTACTACTACTACCACTACTACTACTACCACTACCACTACTACTACTACCACTACTACTACCACTACCACTACTACTACTACCACTACTACTACTACCACTACCACTACTACTACTACCACTACTACTACTACTACCACTACTATCGAATGAGTAAAATGAGAGAGTTGCGCTATATCAGAGACATCAAACGCAGTCTGTGGGTCCCTAGAGGTTTGTAACTCTCTGGAATGCAGCAGAACCAGATGATTATGAAAATTGGGTAAAATGAATACTTAAATAATAGGATTGAGAAATAAGAATAAAATAAAATACAATAAAGCAAAGATAACATTGTATTATAAAACTAAATCAATGTGTGGCCCCAAATTGCTTTTTTATGGATTAGTGACTCCCATTTCTATATGAGTTCAATACCACTGAGTTAAATGACCTCTGAGGTCCCCATCAGCTCTTAGTCTAACACTCACAAATCTTAACACTTAAGGCTAATGAAAATAGGAAGCCTTTCACTTCCATGGTGTACCCTAGGCACAGCTGCTGATTCAAACTCATTACTCTGTCAGGAATTCCAGGGGTTTTTTGTTTGTTTTTTTAAAATCAAATCACAGGTGTTTGAGCTCCTTAAACAGGCTACTTTTCTCTTTTCTCCAGCTCCACTGGGTTCTTGACATTCACCAACTTGGGGAATGGCAACTTCACCAAATACAAAATGAGTCATAGATATCAGCCTGAAATTCCATCCTGGAGTTGGTCTGTTGGCTTTGATCAAGATAGTGCTAAAGTATGACTGTATGCAATTTCAATGAATTTTATTTTAGGTTACTGAGAGTGTTATATAAATGGTAGTTTACATACTAATGGCTCATTTGGACTCATTGAAAGAGAACTTTATTAATTCTGTACATTAGCATCATCTACTTAGCTCCCATACTATCTTCCCTTTGGAGAAATCTGAAAGATTTTGTCATGTGGCTCAGTGGATTATAAATCATTAAATTCAAAATAGAAAAAAAATCTTAAACTCTCATGGAAATGGACCCATTTTAAAGTTATTGTTAGGCACTGCTTGAGCCAAAGAACTCTTTAGAAACCAATCACAGATGTAGGCTATTATACCAGTTAATAAGCACGTACTTATTATATACACATTCCCTGACCACCACTGGTAATGTGTGTATAATAACAAAGTATTGCCAAGTATTTACTTAGCACTTCAGATTTCCAAATAGCATCAGTGTTTAATGACCATATTTTCTCACATAATTCAACTACCCTTTGCAGAAATTTTACTGCATAGATGAGTGGATGTGTTTTCAAGTAAATTACATCTGAAAGGTTGGTAAGAACTGTCAGAGATTATGAACAGTAACTAAGCTTGTTTTCTTAGAGCTTTCTTCCTTTCTCTTTAAGTCACAAAGTCAAACCATGCCTCTTACTCTGTTCTAACCAGAACTTCTAATGCTTGGTTGGCATGGTTGCCAGAGTGGGAAAAAATGGAGAAAGAGCGAGAGAGTGAAAAAAAAAGGATTTTATTTCCCCCCTTGAAACATAAGAAACTGTAATGAGAAAATGAGTTAACATGGTAACCCTTAATAATATCTTAAAAGGCTGTCTTAGATCTCTATGAATGTAGTAAATATTTAAATACAGAATACAGATAAAGGGGTCACTTTAGTGGCCTCATATGATTAATGAGATAACTAAATCCTAGGGCTGTGAAACACTATATTTAGTGGTATAAATTCACTACTGTCCTGTACACCTCTGTGGTGACATTACAAGATGGCCAAAATTGTCACTCTTATATCAGAGGGGATTTACTTTTGGTGAGCCAAAATTGAGAGGTCAAAATTTGACAAGAGAAAAACAAACTTTGAGATGTCAAAAGTGTGTGACTAGGACAAAAAATGAGTGGTGTAAGTGACCTTAGAAGTCATCTCATTCAGCTCTCTTTCAGATGAGGATATTGAGGACATAAAGGGGGAAATAGCTTGCCAAAAGTCACACAGCATTAGTTGGAGCTTTTCCATTTATGGATTATGACCTTAAAGCTTGTAGATTTTCCATCTGGACAGGCTTTCTTGGAATCACATTACCCTGGGCCCCATTACACAGAATGAAAGAACTACCTACAGAATTATGAGACCCCAGGTGTCTATAGCAGAATTAAATCCATTTTTCCATTCAAATGGTCATCTAGCTTCTGCTTGAAATTCCCAAGGAGGGGTTACCCATTACTTTTAAAAGCAGTCCATTCTACTTTTACGTAGCTCTAAATTATCCTTCCATCAAAACCTTCTTCTTGGTTACTTCCACCCCAATGCTCATAATTCTGCCCACATGACCCAGAGAAAAAGCGTAATTGTTCTATTCCATGAAAGCACTTCACTTATTCAGAGTCAGTTATTGTGGTCTTCCCATTTGGAGGCCAAGGGAGCTGCTAGAGATGAACATGTTCAGAACCCTGTGACCAGATATTCCATCAGGGCCTCTAGACATGAATTTACCCTCCTTCCTCTTTTTAGAGTGTTTAGATAGTTCAGGCTTTATAAGTTAGCTAAACAATTGCAAAGAAATTGACATTTTCTTCTCTAGAATTCCTCAAATTTAATTTGTGTCTGTATCAGTCCTGTATGTTTTATGAATACACACCACTACTTTCAACAAGAATATTATACATACACATGTCTGGTATTATGTCATATATTGAGTTCAATAAGCTAAGTCATGTTATAGCCAATTTTCAAAAGATCCTAGGGTTTTCAATAAAAACTCTGTTGAATAATATAGGGTACATTCCTGCCAATAGTTCTGGTAGGAGAATGGCACATTTTACACTTAAATTGAAGGATGAGCAGCCTCAGTAATAATTCTCTTTCCATTTTTGTTTTTATCACAGTAATTTCCAAAGACTGGATTTTTGAAAAAAAAACTCCCCAATTAATGAGAAAAAAAAGATAATGGTGAGGTTGTACAATTAGAAAACCTGTTCATGAGTAGGTTTCATTAGACCCACACACAAAACCATGTGAGGTAGCTAGGGCACATATAACTATCATTCCTGTTGAATGATGGATGAGGAGTGTAGGCTCAGAGTTTGTAATATATCCAGGGCCACACAGTGTGCTAGTGGCAGGATCTTATCTATTTGCTACCTTCTTGAATCCAAATATGGGACTTCTCTCCTTTCTGCCCCCAACCCCTTCCACTGACTTCCCATGTTGCCTCTCTTATTGGAAAATTTTCCTTGGAATATCACACTCATGAATTAATCCTACCACACAATTTTTAGTTCTTATGAGCTTAGGCAAAGTCTATTGGACTTTTTTTCCTTCTAATGGATGAGTCCAATATTAAAATGCTTCTATAGACATGCACTCTTGGTTTATGTGTAAGGCTGTTTGCTTGTACTTGGAGTTTGAATTATAGAGTTGACATTTAATACTCCAACTCATCTCTTAGCTTCTTTTACTCAGTTCATTCTACAATTGAGAGATGAGTTTGAAGAAAGTGATATCATATAGTACATATTTTGCAGGGTGGGAACTCACATCTTTGATTTGATTTGATTTTTTAAAGTGTAGGCTTTGGAAAAAAAATAGCTGGTGGTATATTGACATTATTCTAAATTACACTGTTACGAGAACATTAAGTTTTTCATTTCACACTTTCTGAGTCTTAAGCACTATTGCTGGATAGGGAAATCAGTCATTTTTCTGATGATTCATATTCATATTTATGCCAATCAGACTGGGTCATAATTATCCCAGGTCTCTCTTTTAGCGAAATTTCAATGGATGCATGGAAAACAGAAAGCTGAAGGAGAGACACCCACTCCTAGTGGCCTGAAATAAATGCAAAAACTATAAAGAGAGAAGTGATTTCATAGCACAGTGGAAAAAAATTCCTTTAAATATGTTGTTGTTGCTATAAACTACAGACACAACTGTCAAGGGGATCTGTGGGTAGTGACTTAATAGCAAATCTGTTGGTGCATTTATCTCTCCCAACTTTGCCTTAGGGCTGTTGACATAAGAAAAACAGTCAATAATATCTTCTTATGATTTATTTCTTGCAAATATCACTGAAAATTCGGATTCAGTGATTTTTATCAGGCGCTTCTCAAATGAATGGACCTTCACTCGAGATATTCATTTGTCTGAGGACATTTATTTCAAGGATCACCAGATGCTTACAGAATGATATGGAATCAGAAATGAAAATTACATGTGGCAGCATCTCTGGGAAAATGGGAAAGGAGTTGAAGCATCGAGTGAAAAGTGTTTGTATTGATTCAATTGTTAAAGAAAAGTTTGCTGCAGCCACTCCCCTACCCCCCCACCTCCCCCAACTCTACTGCCAGAATGGACTACTTCTTACCACCAGGTAGATAAAATATTGCTTTGAAAAATGAAGAAAGAACAAAAGCCATCTATCTTTAGTTCACAAAATAACACTGCTTTTTAAAATCTTGCAACTGATCCAAAAAAGAAAAACTACACAAGGCACAGCTCTTCCCAATCAAATATTCATTTGTTTTTGTTCTCCTATGGAGAGGATTTGCTGTTGATACCTTGTCTTAGCAGGGTAGTTTTCCTCTACTACCCCCTCAACAGAATCGAGTCAGACAAGGTACTTTCCAAAGCAGGCATTTCTCAGATAGGTTTGATTTGGCAAAGCCCTTCTTGAACCTTAAAAATGTTTAGAAAGGAAGAATTCCAAGAACCCAGATGGTTTTCAAACTCTGAGTGTATCTGTTGGGAAAGAGTAAGAAAAAGTTCAAGATGGGTCAGGTCCCACAAAGGAAAATTGAATTAATTTTTCTGACACAACAAGATTAGTGAAGCCTCTATAAACTTTAGCCACCCCATTCCTTCCTTTCACTCTAATGAGTTCAGTATGAAATAATAATGCCATGGGCTTCATCAGAATTCTGCCAGGGAAGGAGAATTTTCCAACTTGGCTTGCAAATGAGATCTGCACCATAAACTGTAGTCATCCATCATAAAGAAGGAGTTTGTGCCTGATCAAAGGCTGTTTGGGCAGAGTCAATCAAATGAACATTATTAGAGCTGCATATGAACCTGTCCTTAAGGTGTTAGAGAGGAAATAGAGTTACTGAGTATGATTTAAAATTATATATTTCCAGGATAGTGTCCCTTTTGGATGAATTCACTTGAACGCAAAAATGGACACATGAGCGGTGATACTCCTGCTCTTTGTTATGAAAAGAGACCTCTCCTATTTCGAGCCTGTCAAGAGCAGTTAGAAATATTCACAGTGCTCTTGAAATAGCTAACACTGCCACAAAAGGTGCTGTAGTTAAAATCTTGGTTCATGGTTGGTTGACTGTTAATGAAAGATGAGCTGGCCGGTTGTCTTTTCTTTTAAAGGAAGACAGAAAAGGTAACGAATGTCTCACTATATGCTGAGGACAAAGAGGTAGACCTTAGATTTAAAACAATAATAATTATAGAATGTTGGAGCTGCAAAGGACCTTTGAAATAATTTTGTGCCAGTCTTTGATTGTACGTATTAGTAAAGGGAAGTCCAGAGATGTGAAATGGATCTGCTTAAGACTAAAGATAGCAGAATCAGGACTAAAGTGTTCTCCTGATTATAAATCTAGTGATTCCCCTCTCCCTAGTAAGTCATATTATAACATATTGTATAGTAGTGGACCCTACTATTTAATCATTCCAGTTATAAGCAGAGCCAAGCATTGTGCTGAATGATGGAGAGTTTGTATGGAGTTTCTGATGTTTGGGAATGTAAATGTTTGAGTGTATGTGTGTGTGTGTATGTGAGAGACAGAGACAGAGACAGAGAGACAGAGAGAGAGAGAGAGACAGAGAGAGAGA
>CM053769.1:674331298-674365635 GCA_028658325.1 Potorous gilbertii | reverse complement strand
AACTATTTTCTTCAGTGAGCTTTTGTACCTCTTTTTCCACTTGGCTAATTCTGCTTTTGAAGGCATTCTTCTCCTCATTGGCTTTTTGAACCTCTTTTGCCAGTTGAGTTAGCCTATTTTTGAAGGTGTTATTTTCTTCAGCATTTTTTTGGGTCTCCTTTATCAAGGTATTGACCTGTTTTTCATGCTTTTCTTGCATCTCTCTCATTTCTTTTCCCAGTTTTTCCTCCACCTGTCTAACTTGATTTTCAAAATCCTTTTTAAGCTCTTCCATGGCCTGAGCCCATTGGATATCTATTTCAGATGTTTGAGATACAGAGGCCCTGACTTCTATGTCTTTACCTGATGGTAAGCAGTTTTCTTCCTCCTCAGAGAGGAAGAGCAGAATCATTTGTTCCCTAAGAAAGTAACCTTCTATGATCTTATTTTTTTTCCCTTTTTTGGGCATTTTCCAGCCAGTTATTTGACTTCTGAGATTCCTCGCCACCTCACCTTGCCTCCAGATCTGGTCAGCTAGTGCTTGGGGTCTGAGATTCAAATGCTGCTCCCCAGCCTCAGGGCTTTGGCAGCAGTCCTGGCTGCTATTCAGGGTAAGATTAAATCAGGTTCTCAGGTGGGAGCAGGGCCACCTCCCAGGCTCAGTTCCCTCAGGGGGTTTATGCAGAGACCTTCTGTAATGGAGTTGCTGCCAAGCTCCTGCCCACTCCGGGAGCTTCTGGTCACCCTCTGCCTCTGCTGCTGCCTCCCAAGATGGCCTGAGTCATAGAGACACCCCGCTCCCCTCTCAGCTAGTCCAGATGTCTCTCTCACTAACCCGTGTGTCTGTGGGTGGAGGGACCTTCGTGGCCGCTGGAGATTCTGTCCCTGAAAACTTCTTGGATCTGCTCGCTCCTCTCAGTGCCACGCAGCCAGGGCAGGGCTGGGCTCCGTTCCTGTCTGGTGCATGACGGACTTTTATGTTCGGTTTTTCAGGGCTCCCTGGAATGGAAATCTCCTTCACTCTGTTTCTGTGGGACTTCCCCTTCTCCAGAATTTGTTGGGAGTTCTTTTTAGAGGAGATGCATGGGCTGTGGGTTCGGAGCTAGCGTATTTGAGTCTTTCTACTCCGCCATCTTGGCTCCGCCCCCACCTTCTTCCTTTTTTTTTAACCCAGAAAATTATATCCCTATTAATAATAGTTAACATTTTTATAGTGCCTACTATGTGCCACATGCAACACACTTTACGATTATTTTATTTGATATTCACAACACCCCTTGCAGGTAGATACTGTTATTTATCCTCATGGTACTGTTGAGGAAAGTGAGACAAACAGAGGTTACGTGACATGACGAAAGTCACAGAGTTACTAGATGTCTGAGGCCAGATTGGAACTCAAGTCGTCCACAATCCAGGCCTAGTTCTCTATCCATTGCACTACCTAGTTGCCTATATAAAAATTTAGAGATCTAGAACTAGAAAGGAATTCAGAGTCTACCTAGTCCAACCATTTCATTTCACATATGAAGAAATTAAGACCCATAGAGGTTGTGTGTCTAAGATAACACAGGTAATCAGTGCCATCAAAGACTCTACATCCAATATCTCTTTCTATCATATCGCATACTTAGATTATCAGTCTTCCTTTGTACCTCCAGAGCTTTAGTAAATGCCTGGTATATAGAAGGTACTAAATAGATGTTATGGAGTGACTCAGTTTCAGTTTTAAATATTCAAATTAATCTTTGGTCTCATCAATTCTGGAGTCACTTCTAACGACACAGATTGCAACTCATCCACCCTGTACAGCTATTGCCAGTGTTTTCCCACAGGTTTACCTCCATTCAGTACACAAGAGCATTTCCTCAATTTTTCCTGACATCACCAGGTCACCAGTAGAACATTATGGTTGTCAACCCCTCATCTTTCAGTCTCACCACTTGGCTAGCCCCTCTTTTCTTCCTAGTAAATATTCACTTGGTGAGGTCTTTAACTCCTACTCCTCTCTGAAGTTCCACATTGGTAATATATTATATATAATCTTTTCATGTAGGGTCCTATGTATGATATCCATTTTTAATTCTTCAACAGCTGTGGTACTTGTTCTATTTCTCATTACTCTGCAACAGCAGCAGTATGATATCAGTATTAAAAAGATGAACATTTTTAATCCATGGAAAGTTTAGGGTCATTAAAAGAGTTTTACAGTTACCTGAAAGCAACCCAACTCCCCCTTTTTGTTCTCTTATTCAACTCTGAGCCCAGTACATCTCCCATTTGAACTCTCTGTCCGTACTCATGGACAATTCTAAGTCAAAGTAGACTTCAGGTCCTTTGAGAGTAGAGTGGAACCTATGGGACCCTTCTCTTCATAAGTCTTTTGACATCATCATGCTGATGCCATTGGCCCTCTTCTAGAATAATAAGAACAATGAACTCATAAAAAAGACACACAGAGTTACAAAGAAAATCAATTCTATTGAAATAGTGATACATGAATATGGATAGATAGAAAAATAGATGAATAGAGAGATGATAGAAAGATGGTATTGCACCAGTGTGATACTAACAGCACCTGTGGCAGCTATGAATATGGCAGCACAGTTCTGAATAGCAAAATATAACAGATTCTTCACATGGAAGACAGAACCAAAACATTTATTCAAGCACCAGAAAGCTAAATCCATCATAGCAACAAAGAAATCTACATACAATAACAATGCAGAGGGCAACACCATCCCCAAGCTTTCCCTCTGTTAGACTTCCCACAAGTCAGCTTCCTTAAAGAAATCACAAACAGGCTCCCTTAAACAAAATCACAAACAAGTATCCCATTCACTTTAGTTGCTGCCTGCTCTCTCTTTCCCAGTTCTGAATACTCTGATTCACTTCCTGCTTCACCTTTTCCTGCTTCACCTGTTCAGCAAACTCTACCCACCACAGGCTCCATATGATTCAGACTTCAATGTGACCCAGGCAGGTCACATGGGCCTATTAATGGATGGGAAAGATCTTCGCATTTAAATTATTTTTACTGATGGGGGAGAGAGAGAGAGAAGGAGAGAGAGAGAGAGAGAGAGAGAGAGAGAGAGAGAGAGAGAGAGAGAATTTGGAGATGTCAGTTTAAGAATTCTTTCTCATAACCTGGACAATAGACATTCTTTATTCATTTGGTCTTTTCTATGTCAGCCTAAATCTCCTCTCAGTGATTATAGATCACCTCTAGCAGGCTCTGCAATTTTCAAGTTTTCAATATCATCTAAAAACAATAGTATCTGGAAGGATATCACCAAACACAGTTTTATATTTCATGTGCTTCTTTTCTTTACTTTCTTGTTTGTCCCCTCCTTTTCTTTGTCTACACATGTGACTTCATCTGTGTAGATACACCTTCCATCTGCATGAATGTAGCTAGGAAACTTCTAAGCTTAAACGGTTGTTGGAAGATGTTAATAGTGATGTGGTTTGCCGAGGGACCCACAGTTCTGGGTTAGAGTTAGAACCTGAGGCCAGGTCATTCTGACTTTTAAGTTCATCTCTCTGTCTGTTATTTCACACAACATATACTCAGTGAAAAAGCATTGGTAATCAGAGGACCTGTGATGAAATATTACTCCTGATGTTTATATCCTTGTGACTATGCACAAGCCATTTAATGTCCATAGGCCTTAGTTTCCTCTTCTGTAAAAAGAGTGGATTTGTCTAAATAGCTTCCAATGTTCCCTCCAACTCTAGATTCATGGTTTTATGATACTATTATCCTCTACAGTTGTTAGACTTTACTTGGAAGTGTTATTAATTTCTTAAATGACAAAAGATTTTTTTTAACTTTTAGAGATATTCAGCAATGCTTTTCATCATCCATTTTCCACAGGCAAAAGGAACCCAGATATCAGCAGTGGGTGCGATAAATTGCTAAGGATTTTGTCTGCTTGTGAAAGCTTAAAGTATCTTCTAATAGTAACTCTTTTGAGTGTATACAAATCTGCTCCCAGCTTGGGAAAAGGCATCTGTTACTATTTTTCCTACCCCTTGATCATGGTCACTAAATTCCTCCTCCCACAATTCCTTGCTGAAAGGAAGGCTTCCCTCCAGGTGCACATCTTTTCCTCCCACTTGGTCTAAAGCCCCTTATGTCAACATTGAGGCCTGTGGTGCACAGTTGTTAGAGATACAATAGCCACCTCATGTCACTGGGAAGCCTCTGCACATTTTTTGAAAGATCTCCCCAGAGAATTTGGCATTGCAATTGTCACCTAAAGAAGCCTCAGGCCCTTTTATCCAGACAAAGGAAGCATCTGTTTAAGGCCGATATTGCCTGAAGTGGTTCTTTTCAGCCCAAGGCCACTAGCCTTGGCCTTTTTAATTGGAGACTCAATTGTTTGCAGCACTTTTTGAAATAGGAAGTGAATGTAGCTACAATATTTCTTTTGAAAATTGTGAATTTTTTTCTTTTTCTATCCTTAATATCTTATATTTATTTGATTATGGTTCACACTTATATAATTATTTAAGGTTTTTAAAGTTCTTTCCTCACAATAAAATTCTGAGGCAAATAACTAGTAAAAGGATTAGTTCTACTTTGGGGGGAAGAGGAGAGAGATGTTAAAAGGGGGAGAACCTGAGATTTTATTGCTGTAGGGAATTCTTGATGCAGAACTCCAGATTACCACCTGCTCCAAAATATTTAGCCTTAGAAAGTGCCTAGGGGGCACTGAGAGGAAACCATTTTGCAGATGAGAATGTTTAGGCTCAGAAAATATAATTTATTTGCCTATAGTTATTGAATGTTAGAATCAAGAATAGATCGTGGATTGTGGATTTTCTCATTCTACTTCCACAGCTCTCTCCATGGTGCCACGCTTTTCTTCTGGTATTTCATTGCATCTTTATAGAAACCCTTTCAAGGGAGGGTGGGTATCATGTTTTTTTGTTTGTTTATTTCTAACAATGAGAAAACTGAGTCTGAGCAAGGTTAAGAAACATGCCCAGGGTGATAGAACTACTATCCATAGGATTTATGACTAAAATTCATGCTGTCTTCCTACCTCATCATCCTGCCTACACACACACACACACACACACACACACACACACACACACACACACACACACACATTTGCCACATTTCTATCTACCATCTTGTTTTCTATGTTCATTGATTGTTGTTGGAATTGGACTTTGATGTATTTGAAATTTGGGATTAGCTAGTTTTCCTTCAATGTAAACATAAGACAAAACACAGGATAGAAATAGTACTAGTCCTAGAGTTGACCTAGGAAGTATCCTCTGGATCTGTTTATATGTGAGCATGTGAAGACTTGAACTGGGTTACAACTCTGCCTAGCTGGTTAACTTTGGGCCTGCCCATTAACACTTGGGTAGGTTTTCTAACCAATAACATGGGTTAATGGGTTAAAAATAACACTTATACTAACTACACATCCCTTCCTTTTCTAAATATGTAAGTAACCCTTTGATCCTACCTCATAGGATTTTTTATGAGGAAATTATAAAGAATCATAAAATTGTGAATGTTAAAAGTATAGTCATTCTTATTTTAGTAGAATAGTATCTGGACAGCACAAAGAAAATAATAATTCAGAAATCTGAACAAAGCTTTCCTTTACAAACCAATATTCAGGCGTCAGATCAAGCCTTGAAATTCCATGAAAACATCAGTTCTTGAGTTTTTATATTTCTTCTGGTATTTCATTGCATCTTTTTATAATTTTTCATAATTGCATAATTTTTATATTTGGTACCCTTTCTGGGGGCTCATTATAGGAAAGAAGATAGGATGACATTGCTATAGAATACTGAAAATATTCAAGTGACTGAATTCAATAGCTAAGAGCAGGAACATGGCCCTACTATTGGTTGACCCAATAAGGTTTCTACTACCCTTTCCATTTTAGTCAATGAGACAAGAGCTAGGAATGAGCCCATCAAAGGAAATAGGTTCAGGACTAGAGAGGATCATCAGTCTGGGAAGGAACAATGTTCTGGGAGCAACAAAGGGGGAAAAGGAAGGCGGGCAATGATAAATAGCATTTACATCATGCCTAATGTGAGCCAGGTCCTGTGCTAAGCACTTTGCAAATACTATCTCATTTGATCCTTACAAAAATCCTGGGAGGTAGATGCTTCTATTATCTCCATCTTATGGTTGGGAAAACCATGACAAACAGAAGTTGAGTGACTTGCCCAGGTTCAGAAAGCTTCTATATGCTAAAGGCTGGTTTTGAACTCAGATCTTCCTGACTCCAGGACCAATGGTTTCTTCACTGAATCACCTAGCTTCCTGGTGCAATGTATGATGGATGTTTAGTCACATGATCAGGACAAGTTTAATTGCCCACCCGTCTATGACATTCTTCTTTATCTCTTTAGCTTCTATTTCCACCCCACCCCAACTGTCTTGAATTTACTCCATCCAAATCTTGTATATATCTTGTGTCACCTAATAAAACACAAGCTCCTTAAAGGCCTGGATTTTCGTTGTTCTGTGTGTTTGTATTGTCTTCCTCAGGGTACAGCGGATATCTGAACTTATAGTCAGGATGATCTCATTTCAAATCCTGCCTCAGATGCTAGATGTGTGACCCTGGGCAAGTCACTTGATTTCTCTCTGCCACAGTTTCCTCTACTGTAAAATGTAGAAAATAATTGCACCTTCTTCCCAAAGTTATTATAAGAATCAAATGAGATGAGATCTATAAGGCACAATTATAATAAATGAAATACAGAAGTAGTCTGACTCTTACCGAGGTATCATATTAAAACTGTTTTGTTGTTGTTTCTATTTTGGCAACTTGTTGACAAACAAACAAACAAAAAGGGGCAAATTTACAAACTTGTGTGAATTTTGATCCTATTTACCAATTCCCAGGAACTAGGCCTAGCTTTTCGTAGTTCCTTCCTCAGTGCTGATTCTCAGATTCTACTAGGAATCTTTGATATTGACTCTATTTTTGTTGTCTTTGGTTGGTGGATTTGGTTATCAAGGTTTCTGAAATAATCTCCCCACCCTTTAGCTTTCTGACAGGTCAAGGTACCTTTTTTTCCATAGACTTTCCAATTCATTCTATTTATTTAGGTTTCTTGACTTTGAGACTCCACCATCTTTGATACACAGGCCATGCACTTGGAATTGTCCTCTCCTTTTCCCTCTTGGCTTCTAGACAAGAAAGATTCCTTTTGCTATCTGACCTCCCAAAGTATCTTCCTTTTGGGTTTCAGGCTGTGTGTCTTTTTCCCTTTACTTGTATTGATATAGAGACTCTGGACCCTGGAAGTTCCCTCTCTGCTTCCCTGTGTGTGTGTTGCTTTTTCTAATGTTGCTCACTTCCTAGGTGCCTGTAAGGGAGGCAGACTAGTATTGTGCAATGAAAACTGGATGTCCCTAGAGAGCTCTATTTTTACTTCCAACATTTACCAGTCCTATGACTTTGATCAGGTGGCCAAACTTCTCTTACATCTCAGTTTCCTCATCTATAAAATGCGGATGATCAAATCTATAGTACTTACCTACTTGAGGTGCAATAAGATAATATATTGCATCCGAATCATTTTGTAAACTTTAAATGGCTACTTAAATATCTGCTCTCACCTTTTCTACAAGAATTTTTGTTTTTGTTATCATTAGTGGTAACATTACCTAAGCAATGCTTTCATAGCTGGATTTTAGTTCAGTTCTTTCTGGTTGCCTCTTTCTCGCCGGCTTTTCTTTCTCCTCTTCTCAACAGGCTCTGGGTCCTAAGCCATAGGACAAATCAGTCACTCAATTAGCTTTTATTAACTGCCTAATATGTGCCAAGCACTCTACTGGATAGGGAAGGATCATTTATTAAATACCTACTATGTGCCAGGTAATGTGCTAAGTGCTTTATTATTGTAAAGTGCTTTATAGACACTCTCAAGTGTGATCCTCATAACTCAGTTAAAGTGGATAGCAGAAATATTCTTATCCCTATTTGAGACATGAAAAAGCCTAGACCTGCAGCAAACAAATGACTTGTCAAAGTTCCGCCAGCTTGTAGGTGATAGAACTGAGGCTTCTAATGACAAATTCTAGGTGCTTTCCACTACACTGCATTGCATGTATTTGTAATGATAGTTTGGGTCTGCTATCTCCTTGTGCATTTTTTCTCAGTCCTGCTTTTTCTTCCACTACACTCATAATTCACTTTGTGTAGGGATTATGGCAGTGGAGGAGGAGAGACAGGTGCAGATAGGTGGCACAGTGGATAGAGTGCTGTGCCTGGAGTCAGGAAGACTCATCTTTGTGAGTTCAAATCTGACCTCATATATTACTAACTGTTTGACCTTGGGCAAAGTCACTTAACTCTGGCTGCCTCAGTTTCCTCATTTGGAAAAAAATGAGCTAAAGAAGGAAATGGCAAAAATCATTCCCATGTCTTTGTCAAAAAAACCCCAAATGGAGTCATGAAGAGTTAGGCATGACTGAAAATGATGGAACAAAGGAAGATAGAGGAGTTTCTGAACATAATTCCCCCAAAAAAAAGAGATTAAAAAATAAATTATGGCAGGGCTGAAGGTAAAATGACTCTCAAGTGGGTGTTTAAAACACCCTGAATAATTCTGAATAATCTGCTCAGCTCTTCAAAAACTTGTAATGGCTGATTCTTATTAGCTTTTGAAATCAACTGCATTGGCCAACCTTGTCTGATGCCTTAGAGCAAAAACTTCAAGTTAATGCTAGGCATTTGCTTCTCGTTAATTTCTCTGGCTTTCTTAATGGCCAATTTGTGTTCTTATTAATAGTTAATATGTTTATCATGCTAACGTTTGCATCAGTGAGACAAATGTGAAACTGCTGTTTGATACCAGGCCCTGCAGTTGAAAAAGAGCTGTGGGTAGTAGAAGATCAATGCCAGTGGAGACCTAACTTAGTGACTGAACTCACCGCTAGAAAGAGAGAGAACTTTGCCCAGAATCCTTCCTAATCTATTTGTGATCTCTTTATAAACTATTGTGAAAGTCACTGAAATCTCATGCTATACTTCATTGATACTTATCATTGAGTATTTTGTTGTCAATCAGTGAAATTCAAAAGAAAGATTGTTATTTATTTGAATGGAGCGCCTCTCCTCTCAGAAGTAGAAGTTCAGCTAGAATAAAACGTTAGTTGTTCCACATGCTAGAGATAAAGTATAAGAGCCTTATGAATAGGGGGAACAGAGCTTTAACTGGCCCAGATACAAATATTTGGGGCCATTGTCCACTATTTCATTGGTGCTTTGCTTTTTACTGGGGGTGGATGGATAGTGGTGGTGGTTCTGAATCTGTATTTCATTATTATAGGCATTTCCCTCAGAGAGGAACTTCCATCTATTATTGAGTGGCAGCTTTTTTTTTAGTTTATAAGTTTAGAAAATCATCTGGGCCACACGGTACTTGTCAAGCAACACTTAAGTCTAGGTCTTCTAGGACATCTATGGGATGCACTGAATAGAGCATAGGGCCTAACATCAAGGAGACATCTTCTTAAGTTCAAAACTTGCCTCAGATACTTCCTGGCTGTGTGATCCTGCAGAAGTAACTTAATTTTGTTTACGTCAGTTTCCTCATCTGTAAAATGATCTGGAGAAGGAAATAACAAACCATTCCATTATTTTTTCCAAAAAACAAAAACAACAAAGTTGGACATGACTGAGACAACTAAATAACAATAACTTCTTGACTCCAAGGCCAACTGACTCTCCATTACACCAGGCTGCCTTTCTTGTTTATTCTTCTTTAATTCTTTTGATTACATTAAGAAAAAGTTCTTAATCAAGTGGCCATTTGTAATTTGTGTAGTAAGAAAGATTTGGGTTCCAGCACTTCCTCTGCTACATATTGACTTTATGACCACAGGTAAATAAGTTAACCTCTTTGACTTGCAGGCAATTTTGTAAAATGATAAGTTACAGACAAATTGATATTCTATACCACCTATACCAGGAGAAGTATTACCATACTGAGATTTGTTCTAACCAATACAGCCATTGGTCCCAAATAAAAACAAACACAGAAGGAAAACTGCTGGCATTAAGGTAGCACACATGTAGCAGCAGCAGTAGTAGCCATTTGAGAGTCATGCATGAGATTAAAGGGTTGCTAAAGAGCTAACGACTAGAAAGTTATTAGGTAGGGGGCTGCTATGTTCTAAGGAAATGCTTCCTAACACAGTGCTACCTTGCACACTAAAGGTATTTCCTCAGTGGTAGTTAAATTGAATTATAGAAAACCATGAATATTTATTTAATGTGCCACTCAATCAATGCTTCCGAACAAGTGAACCTTTCACATCTCGGGAAGATAGACTTATAGCATGGAGTTCATAGTCAGTCAATTATCAATTAACAGATGCAAATAGTATCATGTACATGCATGGTATCTATGGTAGCTTTTTATGTTGAAAATGGAGTATCTGTGTTTTTAAACTCTTACTTAAACTATAAATTTAAACTACTGAGTTCTTAAACTATCCTTATTTAATTTCATTGAGAAATGTTTCAATTCCTTTTATATGCTAGGAATTATTTATAATTCAAACCTAAAAGTTCCTGTGGAGTAGGGGTGGGTAGGAAGCAAACTTCGTAAATATATACATATACATGGAAAGAAAGAGAGACAGAGAGAAAATTGAGAGAGAAAATGAGAGAGAGAGAGAGATTGAGAGAAAACATTCATTGACTACTATTTGCCTATCATCACACATTTTACAAATGTTATCCCATTTTTCCTGACAAGAAACCAATTGGATAAGTGCTATTATTATTCACATTTTGCAGTTGTGGAAATTGAAGCAAAGAGACGTTAAGTAACTTGCTCAGGATCTCGCATCTAGTAAATGTCTGGGGCTGGATTTGAACTCAGGTGTTTCTGACTCCAGGTCCACTGCTCTCTACCCACTTGAGACAGTGTATAATAAATAGGATGATCCCAAAATATTAGTGCAGTTTCAAGTTAAGCTTTAATTGCTTAAAACTTCACTTAGGCTTTTTGGAGTACTATTATCTATATATTTGTGTATCTATCAATCTATCTAATTCATATTGAGTTGCCAGAAGAAGGGGCTATATATCCTTTAATAAAATTTGATGCTAGGAGATTGCTAAATTCTCAATAATTCTCCAGGGATGGTGGTAAACAAGTTAACCTCTAATAACAGATTAAAATCCAAGAACTTTCTAAGTCAGATTCACATACACTGTTTATTAACAGCTTTCATTTTTGTAATAGGAGCCAGGAAGACCACAGTAGTGTTCATATCCCATACCCAACATTTGCTGGTGACTCAGTATAGTTCTTTATTTCTATTCAGCTCCAATCTTTTCAACAACAACATTTGGAGGTCCTCTATTTCATTAAAGTTCCATTTTTTCCATGAAATGTTACACTCAGTTTTGCTGTGTAGGTGATTCTTCATTTTAATCCTATCTCCTTTGACTTCTGGAATATAATGTTCCAAACCCTTCAGTCCTGTAGTGTAGAAACTCCTAAGTCCTGTGTTATCCTGACTGTGTTTCCACAATACTTGAATTGTTTTTTTCTGACAGCTTGTAATATTTTCTCCTTGACTTGGGAACTCTGGAATTTGAATACAATATTTCTAGTTCTAGAATATGAGGACAATTTTCCTTGATAATTTCCTGAAAGATGATATCTAAACTCTTTTTCGTTTTTTGATCATGGCTTTCACATAGTCCAGTAAGTTTTAAATTGTCTCTCCTGGATCTATTTTCCAAGTCAGTTCTTTTTCCAGTGAGATACTTCACATTGTCTTCTATTCTCTCATTCTTTTGGTTTTGTTTTATAATTTCTTGATTTCTCATAAAGTCATTAGCTTCCAGTTGCTCTATTCTAATTTTAAAACAATTATTTTCTTCAGTGAACTTTTGGACCTCTTTTTCCATTTTCTCTTTCTGCTTTTAAGGTATTCTTTTCCTCATTGGCTTTTTGAAACTCTTTTGGGTTAGTCTACATTTGAAGCTATTATTTTCTTCAGCACTTTTTTTGAGTTTCCTTTACAAGCTGTTGACTCATTTTTCATGATTTCCTTCCATCACTCTCATTTCTCCTCCCAATGATTCCTCTATTTCTCTTACTTGATTTTCAAAGTTCTTTTTGAGCTCCAGGACCTTATACCAATTCATATTTTTCTTAGAGGCTTTATTCATAGGAACTTTGGTTTTGTAGTCTTCTAGCCATACGTTTTGACCTTCCTCGTCACCAATGATGTAAGAAAATACCTCTTCACCCAGAAAGTAAGAATCTATAGTCTGTTTCTTTTTCCCCATTTGCTCATTTTGAGCTTTGTTAAGTGGAGGACTCCAGAAACCTCTGCCTGAGCAGTGGCTGCAACTGCCCTGGGTCTGGTGCTGGATCATACTCTCCTCTCAGCTAGGTGAGAGACCCTTCCCACTGATCTTTGAAACTGTCTTAAGCATTTTTGGGTTGAGAAGCCTGGACTCTACAGCAGTCACCAGTAATACATTACCCTAAGGCCTGCTCCCACTCAGTCAACTCAGGTGTCCCCATGCTGAACGGCACTGCACTCCCAACCTGGTACAATGGACCCTTCCCTTTGACCTTCCAGATCGTCTTGGACTGAAAATTTGCTTCATTATGTCATTTTGTAGCTTCTGCTGCTCTAGAATTTGTTTAGAGTCATTTTTTACAGGTTTTTAAAAGGGATTTGAAGAGTTGTATCTTTTACTCTGTTATCTTGGCCCCAGCCCTGCAACTTATATTTTTTAATCTCAGCCAGCTTTTATCAAGGACCTATTATGAGCCAAGATGTATAGTAAGTGTTAAGGATAAAAAGATACTAAGTAACTCAGTCTATGTCCTCAAGAAGTTTATACGTGACAGAGAGGAAACACACAAACACACACACATACACACACACAAGACCTCTAATGCTTTGGATACAGAGATCTCCCAGATAAAGTACCTCCCTGGGCCAATGAAGATCTTCCCCTTTATAACTTGTAATTTAGAGGATTCCGAGGTAAATGCCTTGCCCAGTGTTAATTTAATCAGTTGCTATAAGAGGTGGGAATTGCACCCAGGACTTCCTGGATCCAAGGCCAGTTCTTTATTGACTACACACAAACACGCACACACATGTATGTACATGTATGTACATATATACATATAATATGTAAATGAAATAGCTTTATTTAGGGAGGAAAACATGAGCAGCAGGTGGAATCAGGAAAGATCTCTTTGAGAGGATAGTACTTGAGTTTAGATCTAAGGTTTCAAGGCACTGGGAAAGTCAATACAAAAAGTTGGAGGGAGGAAATAGCATGTCTTGAATAGGAAGGACTAACTCCTCTGAGTTACAACTTCCTCATCTTTAAATGGGGGTAATAAACCCTGTAGTGTTTACCTCATGGGGTTACATTAAGGACTAAATGAGATAACATTTATAAAACTTTAAAACACTGCACAAATCCCCATTGCTATTATTTGCGAAGAGGCAGGTAAAAGAAACCTGAAGCTATTAAGGAAGTGCTCACTGGGTTCACCAGGCCCACTTTTACTTCTTCCTGCCTCTCCAACACTTTTCCTCTTCACCTCTTTGAATTCAATATTAGAAGCTCCTAGCTTAAAGACAGATTTTCATGCTCTTTATTTCTGAGCTATCACCAGCTGACAAACTGTAGTCCTCTTTGATATTAGAAATGATGCACTGGTGTTTTTTCCCTTGTTCGTGTCGGTTTCTTTTTTCTTTCTTTTTTTCCCCATCGGTGAGGGTCCCTCTTTGGCATCTGTCATTTACACTTACGTTTGATTAGAGTATGCCAGCTGTGTTTTGCTTCATTTCCATCAATACCAAATATTTTAACTTCTGAGGAAACTCTCCTCAAAATGCCCTGGAGTTCTACCACTGGGCTTTCTTTCACCGTATTTGCCAGTTACCAGAGGGCCCAGAGATCTGCCAAGCCCAAAAGGCAAGAAAAAATGCTAGTACCAAAAGAAATCAGCACATGGGTAAGTCAGCATTTGAGTAATGACTGACAGACAAGGCTTGAGCCTTCTCCAGGCTAGCAGTAGGCTCCACAATCAGATGTGTCATTGCTGTGACATATTTTTAAGCGTGGGAAGGGCTAATGAGAATTTGGCAGACCTGGAGTTTTTAAATGCCTTTGTCCTTCTTTGTTGATCATTGAGTTCTGATGATTGCTTCACGGTTCTAAGGGGGATTTAACAATTCAGTCTTATGTGAAAGGCAGAAAACAGAGAAGGGATTGGCAAAACTAAAATCACTTCTCACTATTAAATAAGAAATCTCCTTATTTCCATTGTGGCTGGGCTGTGAAGAGGTGGGCAGGCGGAGAGAAACTCTGAGCCCTTTATCACAACTTCTCCTCCAC
This sequence comes from Potorous gilbertii, assembly GCA_028658325.1. Taxonomy (NCBI): domain Eukaryota; kingdom Metazoa; phylum Chordata; class Mammalia; order Diprotodontia; family Potoroidae; genus Potorous; species Potorous gilbertii. The sequence goes on along the minus strand of CM053769.1, from coordinate 674,351,260 downwards.
CCCCATCCATGACAGGCAGCCTGGATGGCTGCCAGGAGCAACATGGGTTTATCAACACTTTCCCCAAAGTTCTTCTTAACTAAATTACCATCCATGCCCCAAAATTGGCTTTTTTAGACTGTAAGCTCTTTTCCCTCTTTCTGTATCCCTATAGCTTAGCACAGTGCCTGGCATATTGTTGTTATCGTGGTTCAGTTGTGTCATGTTTGACTCTTCATGACCTGTCTGGGATTTTCTTGGCAAAGAATCTGAATGGTTTGCCATTTCCTTCTCCAGGGAGTTAATGCAAAACTAAATTAAATGACTTGCCCAGGTTCACAAAGTTTGAGTGTCTGAGGCTGGATTTGAATTCAAATCTTTCTGACTCCAGACCTGACTAAGTCATCTGGATGCATCCAATCTGGAACAGAGTAGGTGTTTAGTAAATGTTTATTGCTTTATTGAACAATTTTTCCCTCTTTCTGCGCAAAGTCCACTATGTCTCTTCCTCTTCCCCATGAGTTCAGAGATATTCATCCTGCCTTCCTGCTAAATCTGTTTCAGTTCCTTACCCAAGCCGGAGATCATGGTGTTTAGAACTTTTCTCCCTTTCCTCTCCATCTTCTCTATGCTTCTCCATCAAAACTTAAGCATTTGCATGACTAATACCTAGTAAATGTCCAAAGATAAGCAAATGAACCAATTCATGATTTCATCTTAAATATTTGATTGAATTCCTTAAACCAAAAACTTCCAATTTCTTGGTATTCCAGAAATGAGAATGTCATTGGTTTAAGGCACTGAATTTCCAGCATGCCCTTAAACTAGAAAGATACTTTTTTAGTCAGAGAAGCTCTTTGCTCTCAGTCCTCAAAACACACTATATCAATAGCCAGGCTGCCTAAGAGAAAACCCAGCGGTAGGCTACCTATATCCACCATAGCATAAGGGCTCTTTATAGAAAACATTTAGAAGGAACCTCTGTATTTCATGTCAAGTCTCACTGAAGAAATGGTGACTGTATTAATTCTAGGAGCATTTAAGGATACCCCCATACATCACAGTGCTTTTCTTATACTTGAGCTAATACTGTGGATTTGCAAATTTTAATTTTAGGGCTTGGTTGGGATTATTTTCAGGGGTTATGATGGAGAAAAGGAGGATAAGAAAGCTAGCATAGCATCTCACCTGAGACTTCAGACTTGTTGAACTCCAAGCCAAATGGAAGAGCCATTTTCTTGAGTCATTGTTGATACTTTCAACATCTTGAAATTAGTTTTTGTGTGAATGGCCTCCATTTTCTTAGCTTAAGAGAAAGTTCATAGATAATTGTTAGCAATGACTATTGGTATCTGCCTTGAGATAGCACTTGGAAGACCTGAACTGAACATAGGAATTAGGGGTCATGGATGAGCATAGTTTAAAGAACTAGAGAAAGTTGGTTTTAAAGCATTTAAGTAAGGTTTTGTTGTTTTATCTCCCAGTTAACACATTGTATGTCATGTTTTTTCATGTTCTTGCATTTTTGGTTGGAAGACTACAGATATTCTGGTACTTTATCAAGGATTTATGATTTTCTTTGTGGCTTAATAGATCATTAGATCATACCTCTAGAGTTGGAAGGCATCTTAAAGATCATCTTCTCTAACCCCTTCATTCTACAAATAAGAAAACTGAAGTGAAACTCATTGTGAAGAGCTCTGAGGTTCAAACAGGTCAAATAATGTACCCACTATGGTCATTCCATTTATAAATATAAAAGACAGAGTTCAAATCCATTCCTTCCTTACTTGTCACTTAGCATTTTATTTGTTATACCACTACTGATTTACTACTAATGCTACACCACTACATGTTGGGCAGCAAGGTGGTGCAGTGGATAGAGCACCAGTAGAGGAGTCTGGAGGACCTGAATTCAAATCTCACCTCAGACACTTGACACTCACTTGCTGTGTGACCTTGGGCAAGTCATTTAACCCCTGCCTCATCCAGTCATCCTGATGAATGTCTGGTAAATGGATTCAGATGGGTCTGGAGGGGAAGTGAGGCTGGTGACCTTCATAGCCTTCCCTCATTCAAAACAAAGTCAAGTGTAAGTCATGTCATTATTTCTCTGATGGCATGGTCTTCTTCTGCAATGAAAGATGAACACACCAGTACATGCCTGCATATCAATTGGAAAGCAGACAGTCACAATCAGAAATAATCTGCTGAATTTGCTCTTTGGAAAAGTAAAGGGCTTTGGGAAGAAGTATTTAAATAAATACATGCTAATTTTTAAAAAATCAGTTTCTTTTTGAAATCATTTCACTTGGTTGGGACTTTGTTAGAAGACGATGTCTTAACATCATGGTGTAGTGGAAAAACAAAATGAAACAAACAACACCCTCCCCCCATCCCTGAAAAAACATGAATTGAGGTCTGGAGATCTGAGTCCAAGTCTCAGCTTGGCCAAGGACTTATAGACTCATAGAATGTTCTTGCTGAGAGAGACCTTAGACATATCCTCTATTATACTGACGAACAACAAGTTTGAAGAACCTGTACAAATTGCTTATGTAAATCCTCATCTATAATAATGAGAAAGTCATAGTTGTGAAGGCTTTGGTCCTTTCCAGCTCTAAAATGTTGTGATTCTAAATCAACTGATCCTGTTCAGTGCTGAACAATTAGTCTTAGTAAATGGATACAGGTCAACTGTTTAATACATTCCAATCCCACTGTGGCTTTCCTGGATTTAGCTCCAGGCCACTTTACCCATACTCCTTCAGTGCTTTTGCAATGTTATTAGATAGAGTCCACTTGGTCATAGTTATTGTTGACCTCCACAAGTTAACCCCAAACGGGCAGTGTCAGAGGGTACATCACAGCACCTTCTACCTCGTCAGCTTCCAATATACCATTAGTGTTCAGTATTGACCCTGAACTCAGCTTACTGGGCACAATAAAATGGTTTTATCGAGAGATGTAATGCTGTTACAACCTTTGGAATGCTGCTAAGGTCTTTGAGGATTAATCTTATTGAACCTCCAGGAGGTCTGACAGCTGGAGCCCAGCCTTGAGCTACTGGACAACTTAAGCAGAAGAAATCACTTCAACTTTCCATAGTTAAATCCTAATAGGCTTATCAGGGGAGAAAAAGCATTTCATCCAATCTTGCCACATTGGTTTAAATAAAAAGGGGGATGGAGTGACAGAGAAGAGGCGATGGAGAGCCAGGATACAGAAGAAAAAAAATGAAAACTGCAAAATTAGCCAACTTTTCACACTTATCTCCTCATTTCATATTTCAGGCTTGTCAGAAACATCATTTTAAGCTTACCATTACCTGACAGTAATGAATTTAGATGAAAGGATCAGTGGCCTATTGACACAGGACCAGGAATGCCCAACTGTATCCCTGAACTGTGCTGGCCCTGAGTCTGAGTAGTATCAGCAGCTAGCATAGCCTGAACTTCAGACCTCATGGGTAACACAGAGTCAAAAACTGCTAAAGGCTGTTTGCTCAAGGCCTCTCCCCCCATTCCCTGCTTTCACAAATAAACAAACTGAGGTCCAGAAACTTGAAGTTACTTTCCATTTAATGATCTTTCCAATAGACTATACTGTCCTTTCAGAGAAATTAGAGGAGGGATTATTTAGTTAGGGGTCCAGGGACATATTTCGATGGTTCATAAAGTTAGATAGGGAAAAAGAAAGCATGTCTTTTTTCCCCCACAATGATTTGCTTTTCTTTGTAATTCTTATTTTATGCATTTAAAATTTTGTTCTAGAAAGAGGTCCAAAGATTTAATCAGACTACTAAAGATAACCATTATACACATGCACATGGACATACACACATACACAAATATTAAGAATCTCTGGACAAGAAGAAATGTCTCGAAGTCATTGTTGTGAGCTTTGGAACACTGAAGGGTTGGTTCTTTCTAAATATGGTAAAAAGAGTAAATATTTTTTTCTAAGTGATCTGCTTTCTCTCTTTAAAAATTCTATTCTCTCTCCCCTTAATTTGTGTTTTACCAAGTTTTATGCATTGTCATTTTTCTGTCTCAACTTATTCTTCAGATCTTTATTTGATTCAAAAGAGTGAAAAGAATGCTAGATATATTATTGAGAAACAAAATGACTTAGCAGATAGAAAGCTGAGTATGGAAAAAGTTGGGCAATTTTAACAAGTGCCTTTAATATTTATTAGCTCTGTGATCATGGACAAGTCACTTATCATCTCTGATTCTCAGTTTCCTTATCTGTAAAATGGAGATACTAATGTTTACAATATATACTTCACAGAATGTTTATGGAAATCATGCAAACAAATCTGTGTGAAATGTTTCATAAGCCTTAAAATGATATATATGAATGAGAGGTGTTCCACATTCCACTTCAAATCATGTAATCAATATAAGGGTATGCGAAATTTTAAATGTACAAACAGAATGATTCATGCTCTATGATCACTTTAAAAGATAAGAACCTCTGTAATTGGATGAAAAAATGAATCAATAGCTCCTCAGAATTTTAAATAGCGCAGGGAATTCAACAGTCAACTCAATGTAGAGGACCCCACCTAGTAGGAGGAGACTTTAGTTGAGAAACTGAAGATTCTGGGTGGAGTTAAGGTAACCATTCTCGTGAAAAGGAGAATTTTTCTCCTTCTCTGCCCTCTTCTACTCTTCTAGTCACATTGACCATGTTATTGAAAAGATGGAACCAGTAGCAGACACCAAATCCTGTGAGGAAAAGAGAAAAACACATTGAGTTCAAGCAAAACTCTGACAAAGAGGCACACAGAAAGGTATTTCTGAATGAAAAAGTATTTTTAAGCAGCATGGCTTTTTTTTCACTGAAGGATAACGGTAACTATAAATATAGACATAAAAAAGAAGTAATAGGAGTTAAGAGTATACTTTTTGGTCACATTGTTCTCTATAATTGATCCCACTCTCTTGGACCTATATATCTTTGTAGGAAAGTGTGCCCCAGTCATTTGGGTGAAAGTTTTTTCCCATTTTTTGTTTTCTTTGTTTTTGTATCAACATAGAAAATGACCTTTTCATAAAAGCTAATTGATGTCAACTGGTTGATTGAAATGGTGAACATACTGATAGGGGTTTATTATCTACAGTATTAGAAATCAAGGTCTTATGAGTTATTTCTAGAACCTTGAGTAGAAATAGCAACTGCTCTCTAGGGAATCAGAACATCCGTGTAGGGAGGAGCTGAGGAAGTAGTGTTGGAGGGGGTACTTCAAATTAATGATAGCTATAATGATAATTGAGTAGCATTTCAGTCAAGGCCTATTGGTTCTCTATAATCTCTCCAGCTACCCCTTCAATCAATTAATAATTTCTTATTATGAAACTGAAGAATGTCTAAAAGACAATGGTATCTTATGGGCTCAAGGGTCAAGAGCACAGATTCTATCCAGCTGATTTACAAAGCATGTGTACAGTGTCACCAAAGTTCTTTCTCTGTGTGCTTCAGTTTCTCCACATATTGACATGGGTAGCAATCGTTAAGCTATTTTGTGTGGATGTTTAGAAGAGCATCTAATGACACTAAGGCACCATACAGTGAATATTTTCTAGAATTCTGAGAGGAGCCGATTGAAATACAGCTAATATGAAAATAACTGCCTTTGGAAAACAAAGACTTTCCATAATGGCACATATTACAATAGTAAATACTCAATAGGGAATGGATAACACAGCTTAATGCTTATAATATTCTAGTATGCCATCCATAGAAATCAGTGCAGAATTTTTTTTATGTCTATCTTTGCTTTTACATAGGAAAGAAGGGATAGAGATAAAAGACTGAAAGTGTGATTTCATTACTATAAAGAACTCACTGGTGAGAAAACTTCCTCTGCCTATTATGTCATCCTTCCTCTGATGAGAAGGAAACCAGGGTAAATAAGGTGTAACAGTGGCTACAGATTGCACTTTTCATTGTAGGTTTGTGGACCTTGAGGAAGGTGAAACATGTTTTCTTCTACCCTCAGAACTTCCTTCTTAACAATTCAGTTAAGTTCCACAACATTAATTGTGGTACTGAATATACACTTACTGTGTTGACATTCCTGGGAATAGAGAGATGAAAACAAAGGCAAAGTCCCATCCCTTTATCAGCTTGAAATCTAATTGGTGGTTGGAAGGATGGGAGATGTAATAGGTACATAAAATAAATTTGGCATGGTACATAATCATTTGGGACAATAATTCAGTCAGAGTACTTTAACATGAAATGTACATGATCAGTAAGGAAATGGTGATCATGGTACATAACTTGGCCCTTAGAGAAAGAGAAAGACTTCAATTAGGGAGATTAAGGAATCAGTGCATTTTAGGCATGACATTTAGGGTGGAATAAAGGATAAGATTAAAAATCAACAAGTAGTCAATTTGTCTGAAATGCAGTAGCCATAAAGGGCAACAAATAAGGGATAGTAAATTAGAATTAAACTGTAAAGGGCCTTAAATTCTAGAATAAAGAGGTTTTTTATTTTTTAACTTGCTTGTTTTCAAATCATCCCAAAGGCAGGTAAATGGCAACTTTTACGATGTGTGGAAGAAATGAATTTTTCCCCTAGAAAAATAGGAGATGAGGGGTATAGACTTCCCTTGACATAGTTTGGTAATGGTCTTTGAGAATGAGGATGGAGGGATTCTAACATCTATGTGTAGGAAAGGACAGGAAGATGACCGAAAATTAAAAGATAAACAGCTGGGTCAAGTAAATCTTGTCTATAGGGGATTTCAGAAATAAAATTCTTTCCATAGTACCAGCTATACCACTAATATACTGAGGTGGCTTCTTATTTCTTCAGAGGGCTTAGTAATTTTTTGGGGGGAGTTCTTTGTCTAATCTCATAACTGACATTTCCTTTGGTAATTCATTAAAAGACATTTTGGATTACTTTGTTTTGAATGTTAGTTCTGTCTCTGAAAACAGCTGCTGTTCCATTTTGGAAATGACTTTGATACCGTGCTGAAACCTCCTTTTGAATCTTAAAAAGGAAAAAAAAATACAAAAAAAAAAAAAGAAAAACAACCAAAGGACTAAATTGAGGAACAGCCATACCAACCCTGCTATAATGAGCTTCTTTGACTACAAAGTGATCAAGATAGAATTTTAAAATCCATCCACTGTGATTCTCAAAACTAAAAATAAGGAGCTATTGTTGCTTCAGTTCTCAGGCACTTAGATCAGATTTTCTCTTCTACCAATGTGCTCACATTGTCTTCTTTCCCTTTTGTTCTGTTTCTTTTTTGGCAGAAGCCATTTGAAGTTTTATTTCTAATCATTTGGCTGTCAACATAACAAACCTTAGATTTAGATTTGTGATTGTTTAGGTGTGTGTGTATGTTTTAATTAAAGCAGTTTGAAACGCTGTCTGAGCCTAAGGCACTGACTTTCCTTTACTCATCTAATGTCATGCTGAGACTATGGTAAGATTTTAATTTGTATAATCTGTCATGTAAGAGCCTTACCTTTTAAGTAAGTTGGTTTAGTCAAGAACATTCATTTAAAGGGGAATTAAAAAACGCAACATTCCCTCCTCTCACCTCTATATTTTAATTATAAAGCATGTAATGTGTTCTTGGGTTTCACTGCCCATTTGATATGTTCTATTAATCCTTATTTTTGTTGACTTTGGAAAACATGGACTCCTTAGGCACATTGGGTTGCACTCCAGATAAAATGACCATCATTCCTCTTTCCTGGTGTAGATGATATCATTTCTTGATCCTTACTTAAGAGATAAAGATTTTGCCTGTTGTAAGCAGCAGAGCCTTTTATAAAGATCATAGACTTAGGAAGGAAACTTAGAGGACATCTAATCAAACCCTCTAATTTTAGAGGTAAGGAAACTGAAGCAGTGGTAGCATTTGAAGTCAGGTCTTTTGACTCAAAAGACAGTGTTCTTTCTAGTGCACGACTAAATAAAGCTAAGAAAACCATTCCCAATATTCAATATTAAATGGGGTATGAGAAGCTGGGAGAAAAAAAATTGCCATGCTTAACAACATGCTACAGAGAAGAAATGTACAGGCATGATCTATTTCAGCTAGGTGGCAAAGTGGATAGAGTTCTGGATGTGGAATCAGGAATACCAGAGTTTAAATCCAACCTCATTCATTCAATAGTTGTATGACCTGTCATTTACCTCTGTCTGCTTCACTTTCTGTACTTGTAAAATGGGGACAAGAGTAGCACTTACCCTGATATGTGTGTGTGTGTGTGTATGTGTGTGTGTGTGTGTGTGTGTGTGTGTGTGTGTGTGTGTGTGTGCGTGCATGGAGCACTTTTAAGTTTAATCTGTAATAGACTCTCCATGACTTTCTTAAGTCTTCCTAATTGAATAAAATAGTAATTCAAGGTCTGATTTTTGAGGACTTGCTGATTTCTGAGATGTAGATGATCATACTGATATCTTAAAAATTATGTCTCTGGTGCCAGCATATCTCTCTTCCAACCTCACAGTGTTGTTGAAAGGATAAAATGAGATATTATTTGCAAAGCAATTGCAAGCTTTAAAGTATTACATAAATGTTAGCTAATTTTATTTATCACCATCATCACCACCACCACCATCCTCATTAGGAAAGTCTTGGGTTTAGAGTTAGAAGACCTAGGTTCTTACCCTGTCTTTACTGTCCACCACTTGTGTGGTCTCGGGAAAACAGTTTCTTCAACTGTTAAAACAAAAAGAAGATTGGATTATATATCCTTTAAGATTCCTTAAATCCATATTTTTTTTCCTTTATGAAATATTTAAAGAGACTGGATCCTACAAAATGAGAACACAGAAATGTAGGCACTCAATATTAATTCATGGGACTGAAGAAATGTTTAAAATGGAATGGATGTCCATGGTATATTTCAAGTAGTAACAGTTGGTTGTAGTAAACTAATAAAATGTCTTAATTTTAGCAGACAAAGCATTAGTTAATAGTTGAGGCAGAAAAAAATAAATGTCTTTATGTAAACTGCATGATAGTTCTTCTTACACCTCCTCAAGATTATTCTTTTTTTTACATCAGATATGACTTTAATAACTAATATCTATCGATCTATACTCATAGATTTGAAGTAGATATTTCCATTTAATAAAGCTAGAAATTCATAGTTCTGAACTAGAACAAAAAAGTGAGATTACAGATATTAACTCTTAACACAGGAGGTCTTTATTTCCTTTATTGATTTTCTACATTAGGCATGCCGGTACAGAAAAGATCAAAGTTAAGTTAACTGAAAGTGTTATCTACATTTATCCTTGAGCCACACTCATATGGATTAGTTGGAAAATAATCTTTTCAAGCCTAAATTTAGAATTAGTGGATGCAGTATAAAGAGCACTTGAAATAAAACAAAAGAAGCCACTAAGAAATTGATGATGTTACCCAGCAGTGTATTTCCTTCCTCTTAGTGAAAGGACTTGTTTCGACTTAATAAGTTTCTTTGTGTCACTCACTGGAGGGTCATGGTGATAATACCTTGTCTTGGAGGAGGGGAGGAGACACAAGAAAAAGAAAATCTAGTAGACAAACAAGAAATGAATAAATTGGGTCCATGGAGGTGATGAAGGAGGTAGAATTCTTAGTTACTTTTAGGTACAAGGCAGGAACATAGAAACTGGCTTAAGAACTTGACTGACTAAATACTGAAGTAGATGTGCATTTTTAATTAATATTTTTAGATAGGATTTAATGTATTTGAAAGGGAGTAGTTGGTCAGTGTAGGCGACAGTTGGTCTCTAACCAACTGGTCTTCCTGCTGATATGTTAAGTCATGTAATGATGCCTGTGTGAAGTGAACACATCACCTGAGTGAATTAGAAAAGGAGTAAGGCCTTTGGACATGATTTGTCATGTCCTGGGACCAAAAATGGTATAAGAGTTCAAGAAAAAGTGAGTCTGAATAAGTTCCTGCAAAAGTCAGACATGAGGAGTACCCCAGTGCCTTATGAGATGTGCAGAAGGCCCAGAACTGGAGGAAGGGAAGCATGTTGTTGTTGTCTCCCTGAAACTGATGTAATTGGGGAAATGAGATTGTGGGGAATTATTTGGTCATTGGCTAGTTACACAACTGTATATATGTCTGGGGCAGCTAGGTGGTGCAGTGGATAGAGCACCAGTGCAGGAGTCAGGAGGACCTGAGTTCAAATCTCACTTCAGACACTTGACACTCACTAGCTGTGTGACCTTGGGCAAGTCATTTAACCTCACTTGCCTCATCCTGGGTCATCCCCAGTCATCCTGATGCATATCTGGTCACTGGATTCAAATGGTTCTGGAGGAGAAGTGAGGCTAGTGACCTGCACAGTCCTCCCTCACTCAAAACAAAGTCAAGTGCAAGTCATGTCATCATTTCTCTGATGGCATGGTCTTCTTCAGCATTGAAGGATGAACGCACACACACACACACACACACACACACACACATATATCTGTATATGTAGTCAAAGTGGAATAATACCTTAAGTAATGTGGCTCTGGGACAGAGTTTTCTCTTCTCTCTATCCCAAGGTCTACTTTATGAGTAGTTATCACTCTAAGTAATATGCTGTATCCACATTACGTACAACTTTCTTTTTCTATTTAATTTTGTAAATTCCCTTTTTTACAGATTTCCTGATTTGGCTTCTAGGGATAGCAGAGAAATAATTCAAAGGGAACAGATTTCAAAATTTTCCAAGATTTCATGCTAAATTCAGCATGTAACTTTCAAGACTGTCCTGCTTGTATGTGATTCCTCTTAGCCACTCTTCTGTTTCCTTCTCTTTTTTTGTGAGGTGGTGAGAAGCCTAATGCTAACCCAAACCTTGCCCTCCATGAAAAATAAATAAATAAAACTTCATGAGAAATATGCATAGTCAGCCAAAGCAGATTTCCACACCTGGCCGATCTAAAACCAAATGTCTGATTCTCAGTTGAGTCCACCAGTTATTCTGATTCATCAACAGCATCCTGTATCTCATCCTGTACTTCAAAGAATTCTTAATTCTTCCAAATTGTTTTCCTTTGAATTATTGTTGCTATTTTATAGTTTTCATTTGGTTCATTTCACTTTGCACTGGTTTATTTAAATCTTCTTAGGTTTCTTGAAAGCCATCTCCTTTTTGTCATTTCTTATGGTGCATATTATGTTACTTATATTTATTATTACATATAGATTACAAATATTTCATAACTTATAGGCCATGGTTTTCCCAGCCTTTTCTCTTTATGTGAACCTCCTTAGTTTAAAGTTCTTTTCTACTATAAAAGGAATTACCATACAGAATCCTTTTCTCTCTTTGGGATATAGTTTATCTAGTCTACCTTTTCGGCCATATTACTATCTGCACATTCCTCCTCTCTACATACTGTACATTCTAGTCAAAATCGTCCAATTATTCTCTCTACAAAATTAGAACTTCATTTTCTGCTTCCCTCCTTTTTCACAAAATATCAGTCTTCTATGCCTGGTATGCACTTTCTTTCTCTCAACCTCTGCCTCTTAGAATTTTTAGTTTATTTCAACACTAAATCCACATTCTATTTCCTATGTCAAATGATTTTTTTTCCCTGAGTCCTCTGTTAGTGTTCTCCTCTCCTCAAGTCATTTCATATATACTTAAGTGCTTATATGTTATATCCCCTAGTAGAACGGAAGTTCCCATAGGGTAAAATTTCTTTGTGTTTTTTATCTTGTACACAGTTGACACTTAGTGAGTCTTAATGCATTGATATGATCTTTTATTAACTCTAATGAGGAAGACTGGGTACAGAATCTCCTGGTTTCATGAGAATAGACATAATTTTCATAAGCAAATCTGGTAACAACTACAGGAAGTAAGCATATATTAAAAAGATTTCCCAAAAAAGTACTTCATTTTCATGTAAATTAATTTCTTTTCTTTGTTTTTTACATTTAAACAGGTGTTAGTTGAGTCCATGGGAATGAAGTGTTGACATAAGAATGAAAATATTGCAGAGGTATTTGCCAGTCTGGCACAACTGAGTGTGTACTTCTATTGCTAAGTGTTTTTTCCCCCTTGGTGTCCACACATTTGCCATGCCTTCTGTCATTCACCTGGCAGTCTGGATGCGTGAGTTATATCTATGTGTATGTGTGGGAGAGGATTGGCTTGGTGTTCCCCAGCCTGTGCATGAGATAGCTCTATATCCTCCTTAGCAGTAAGGTGACTGAATTGGATTCAGACCAGGGCTAGGAAAGATCCTGGCTCTCTCCAGATCCATTCTGATTCCTAGGGCAACAGAAAAAGGGAAAGAGGAGCATAGCAGAGATCTTTTGTGTCTTTGGGAATATTGCACAAGTAATTTTCTTTGATTTAAAAAAATGAAATGAAAATACGTCAGTGTTTTAAATTATGGTAATGATATTCTTCCTGTGAATTCTGTGCCCCCCTACTTTTTTTCTAGTGTGAATAAGCCTTACTCAAAACAGACATTGTACAGTTTTTGTTTTGTTTTGTTTTGAATGCTACCTACAGGGTGCAAGCAATTCCCCTAGTTGAGCTATTTTTTAAAGAATAAATCACACTTGGTGAGAAATCATGTTAGAGCATTCCCCTATAGAGCTAAGAAGTCCTTTTTTTATTTTATTTTTGCTTTCATTTTTGACCTAGCTTTGTTAAAGAAAAGAGGGTGAGATGATTTAATGTGTAGGGCACTGTACTTGATGCAGGAAGGATCTGAGTTTGACTCTTAACTTTGATACCCTTAGTGTAACTACGGGCCAGTTTATTGAGTTCTCTGAGACTTTGTTTCTTCAGCTAAAAAGGTAAAAATACTGCTCATCCCACAGTGCTTTTGTTGAGATCAACTCATTACATTTCTAGGCAAAAATAATAAGCACAAAGGGCATTAATTATATAGCATTAGAATTTGCAAATGAAATAAAGTGTGTAAACAGCTTGCAAATTCTGATGTCCTATAATAAATTTCAGTTGTTGTTATTTGTGCCTAGAAATATGGCGAATAGATAATGCTAAATAATTTGAATTCAAGTGATAAATATAGCACAACAATGTGACTAATGACGCTCAAAAATGGTGACTTTTCTTCAACTGATTGTATATGCTGGACATTTATAACAGCCAACATTAATTCATCAGAAACTGGTTTTATTTTCCAAAAGTGCTAAGGATTCCAGTGCAATGGAAATGACAGCATGAAAGATAGCTGGACAAAAAAAAAGAATATGCCTAAGTTTTTGTTTGAATGGATGTATACATGGGAAAATAATTATCAAACACTTACTAAGTATTAAGCACTGTGCCAATAACTGAGATTATAAATAGAAAAATGAGATGGCTTCTGACCTCAGAGACCTAATGTTTCATAGGGAAAATGGCAATATATATTAGAAATTTGAGATGCAATGCTTTTGTTTGAACTTGAGATAAACAGATTGCAAAAACTTGACTATGTACTTAATCTTTTTTTTGATATTGTGGAGAATGGGAGGAAGAAATTGAAATGTAAGTCTTAGTTCCTTCATATAAAGAGTGGTAATATACTGTAGTAAGAAGAAAAAATAGATTCACAGGGCCAGGTTAGAGTCCCATGTTCACCACTTAAAAGCTGTGTGACCTTAGACAAGTCACTTAATTGATATTTAATTTTCTCCTCCATAAAATAGGTACAGTGAAACTTGTTTTAAATTATAGGTTTGTTGTGAAGAAAGTGTTTTGTAGAATGCTACAAATAATGTCTATTGTCCAGAATGATATATGCAATTGGTTGGATAGCCCACAGAGCTGCTCCAAGACTATAAAAATCTGGGACAAACACTGTGAGTGGACAATGAAGTTGGTTCAAAAAAGGAGGAAAGGAGCTGGCTGGATTACCCTTGGGAAATCACCCTGTGCTTTTAATAACTCCAAGAGGGAAAAATAACAACTTAAAATTTCAGCTTTTTAATATTAATATTCTTTAGGTGATATGGCTACAAGTCATCTGATTCCATAGTCTCTGAAAAAAATTGAAATTATAGAATATCCAAAGAATAATGAGGAGGTTCACAGTATGTGTGTGTGTGTGTGTGTGTGTGTGTGTGTGTGTGTGTGTGTGTGTGTTTCAAAGTACTATAGATAAATTGGCATAAAGGATATCATCAGAGAGATTTATGATGAGAAAATCAATGAGGAATCCGGGGCATGTAGAGAGGATAAAAAAATCCTGATGAAAAACCCACATGTCAAATGGTTGGGGAAAAAAATGAATAAAGCCCCTCAGCATATTGTGTAATTGAACATAAACTCCTTTAGGGATGAACTGTTTTGATTTTGGTTTTTGGATTTTTGTTGTGTTTTGTCAGTCTATATGTCTAGGACCTTGCCCTGCACAGAGCATTGCTTGAATTGGACTGACTACATGGATACCTTTATTTCCTTCAATATGGGAAGGTTGGGATGGAAGTGCCCATATAGAGGAGATTAAAGTATATGATCTATCAAAGTATCAAAGTATATGAATGTGAGAGATTAATCTCATAATTCTGTTGGAAGGGCAAGTCTATCAAACCTGAGTAAATTAGAGAATGATATAATGTAATACAATATGAACAGCATAGGATATTGAAAAGAATATTGGATTTGAACTCATGGTTTCAAATCTTTGCTCTGCTACTGTCTATCTGTGTGACTTTGGACAGGTTATTTCCTGTATTTGTACCTCCATTTCCTTCTAAGTTCCCTTATAACTCTCTAAATTCCGTAATCTTAAGTGCTATGCATGTATTTCTACAACCTTCACAATATAATGAAAACTGGAAAAGCCAGGGAAGCCTTCTTAGAAATGGCATCTTAGCTTGACCTTAAAAAGTGAGGAGCATTTACATGGAATTTCCTTTGCAGGGCTAAAATCTGAGGAATATGCCAGTCATTCCCAAATGACTGCAACAGATGGAAACAGCAGGATGAGGAAGCGATGGAAAACCAGAAAATGAATAAGTCCTGCACATGGGAAGGTTGTGATAATGGCTTAACTGTAAGGGAGGATTCCTTTGAAGGAATGATAAATTGGACAGGAAGAATCTAGCTTTGTTGGGAGAAACTTAAGAACTAGGCCATGGTTATTTATATTTATTTTGGGGATCTTTTTGATATGATTCTTTATATTTGGATCTCTCTCCCCTCACTCCCTGATTTTTGAGTTCTGTAGCATTACCTATATCCTGCTGTGGAACTGTTTCGGTAAGTTTCTTCTAGGGCTTTATTCATCCCCTAACAGAATGTGGATATGTACAGTGCCGACAATTCTTGGCAGCCAGCTTAATTTAATAAAGAAACAAACAAGGGAAGAACAGGTCTCACAGAAGAGACTTCTGAGAGATTAGCAAGACTCCTATGGTGGAAAAAACAGCAACTGCAACAAAAAACTAGGATATTCTTTCTTTCCCCATTGCCCCTTACATGGCTGGTTGATGCTTACAGATTAATGATCATTTTACAGCCCTGTTGGATATCAGTTATCTATCATAGCAATATGGGTTGTGTTGTCAGAAAGAATAACAAAGAGCTTGTACATAAGATTTATAAAGAGAAGACATTTTAAAATGGTTTACTCTTTCCCATATCCATTGTATACTATGCTACATGTTGTTACAATGGGGGTGGGGATCAAACTATGTATGTTTATACATTTTTGTCACAGTTAAATTAGTTCTGTTGAGGCAAATAATTAAAAAAACAGTGAGTGATTGTGCCCAGAAAACTGGGAATCACAATAAGAAGACTATGTTTCACATAAGATTTTGTTTTTTCCATCAAAGTACCCTAGGTCTTTTAGAAGTTCTCTACAATGAAAAAAGGAGAAGCTGAATGTGGCATAAAACACTTGCATAATAGTGACTACTTTCTAAATGATATACCTAGTGCAGAGGGTGTCCCAAAAGTCTTAGTACAACTGTACTAAGACTTTCAGAACACTGTGTTGTTATAACAAGGATCGTGAGAAATTGTTGAAACATTTGAAAAGAACTCCAGTGAATTCAGAAAGCAAAAACCATTTAAATTGCATCAAGAAAGTTTGGTTTAGCATAAGGATGAACTTTTCTTTCCCATAAAGCACTTGAAATAACCCAGCAAGAGAATTTAGGTTATGAAGAGGTGTTCAGAAACAGGACAAAAATTTACATATTTTAGATATACATATAAAAATATCACTAAACTGGAAGACCTAAGGTATTTTTTTCAATTTTGTATCATATTTCAAAACATGAATCTGTAGCTCATTTATGTTACTGAATAAATATATATAACAAGGTTATTCTAATGAAATGATTGCATGAGAGCAAAGAAGCTCTTTTTTTTTTTCAGAAAAAAAAATGTATTTGTGATGGGAGATCTTGGTATGTAGGAGTGAAACCTGAGGAGAACTATTCTCTAGCTTTTCATGTTGGCAAATTTTCTACCTGTTTCATTTTCTTGCATCACCATGTTTCACTCATCATAAAGATGGAGTATGATCCTCAGATCTGTGAGTCTTACAGCTGTTAATTATTGACTAGTAAAAAGGCTTTATGGTAAATGGTGGGTTTCAGCTTTAATAAATAATGGGGTTTATTCTGCCCAATGACAGATGTGTGTAATTCTCATTAATGTCAGTGGCAGTTACACGGAGTGCATCAAAGCAAGACTGTTCCTCTCAGAATGTTCTGATTTGGTAAATTATTCACATTCCCTCAACGAGTGGAGACATATGTTATTGTTCTACACGGGAGAAAAAGAAAAATTAAATTTGAGTTGGAAGAGAAAGAGAAAGTATTCAAACAGGATGCATTTTCAAATGTGAGTTTCTAGAGTAGACCACGTAGAGCAATTATGTAATATTATCTGTAGAGCCATTAAAAATAAAGGAACTATCCATCTCTTTACAATGATATTAGCTTTTGTTGTACCTTGAGGCAGTATGGTCTCAGAGGATTTCCTTCTAACACTGGGATTCTTCAAAAGGAAAAGAGCTAGTTGGAATTTCTAGCTAGCTGTGGAAATCAATTTCAGTAATTTCAATACAACCAACATCTAAGGAATTTCTGGATAGTTCCACCATTACGAATACTTAATGCAATCAAAGAGGCTAGTACAGAGGGAAAATTCCTGAGTTGTAAGGTAGAAGAACAAGTTCTTGATTCCCAATTATTCCTGTGTCCTTGAAGAATTGACACAAGCTTTTGAATGTGTTTCTCCATATACAGAATCAGCATAAAACCAGTTGTCTTGCTTAACTCACCAGAATGTTTCAGGTTTTTTTTTAATCAAATCTGTGGTTTCATCTATATAAGTAATTACTGGTAAGGAACTCTTTCTATCAATGAAAATAAACTACAGTTTATAGTATTGGAGATTTGCCTGGTATATGAAAAATTTAAATGGTATATACATAGCCAGGGTAACAAGACCAGTATTTCCCTTTGGTAAAACTTGAACCCAGATCTCACTCAGGCCAACTTTCTATTACTTTTCTATTTTGTCATTTCCTATTTATATTTTTCTATCAAGTTTTCTTTGTGCTTTTAGGAATTATTGACACAAAATGTTGTGTGTTAAAAAGCACTGTTATTAAAAATATCAAATTTTACTTACTCAAAATAAAGAATGTCAAATTTGTTCCTTCTCTGAGTTAATTAGGTTTTCTAGGTATTTTAGTCAATATATCTGTCTCTTCTATTGCCAAATTTAGTACAAACATTAACCAAGAATCTCAGATGAAGAATTTCTGAAAGTGACAGGTGGAATAGTTAAAAATATACTGAAAGAAAATACAAAAAAAAATGCCATGTAGCATATATTTTATTGTTTCTCTTAAAGCAAAGAGACCTACGCTCTTATATTGCTTATTTTTCCTTCTATTGAAATAGCATCAGGATTATTTTAAAAATGTCTGGGATAGGGAAATGGCAATAGGCATATGTAGAGATCTCTCCCTCCTCTGAAACTCCCTTGTACTTTGGATCTCCCATAATGAAATGTATCATATTCTACTTCCTACTATGGTGATTTGTGTGACTATCCTATTCTCCCCACCATTACACCCAGACACCCTAGGCAGAATTTCCAGGTACAGGGACCTAAATCTTATAATTTCGTTCATATTTGTGTTCCTCAAAATCCTTTCTAGTCATTCACTTACTTCATAATTATTTATCAACAGGATACTACATTAGATGTTTGGGTTACAAAGGCAAAACAGAAAAAGAGTTCCTGTCCTTGAGAAACTTACATTCTGCACTACATAGTAGATGCTTTATAATTATGGTTTGATAAAAATACTAATGCTGGAAGGGGCCATAGAAAATATAATATTAGAGATTGGAAGATATATTAAAATGTTTGAACCCACCACAATCTTAGAGACCACTGATTCCAAACCCCTCATTTTATAGATGCAAAAGCTGTGACCTGAAGATGTAGTTAATATCTGTCATAAAATTTGTCTGTCAATTATTTGTTGGAACTGAATGTTTCTTAGTTAATTTGTTATTTTATTTCATTTGCCGGCAAACAAGGAACCTATATTTATATCAGCTTAGAGACAAGAAGACCTAAATTCAAGTGCCACTTTAACACATACTGACTTTGTTACCCTGTGCAAATCATTTAAATTCTCAAGGTGCTAGACAACTTTGTAAGAAGACAAGTTGCCAAGAAGATTACTCTTAGCATGAGTGAAAAGAATTTCCTCACATAGAAATTCTCTATACAAGTGAAATCATAAATCCAATCTCTATCACTATCCTGATGTTTCTTTATGTAATCTACTTTCTATTTAAAAATATTAACATTTATTTAAAACTTTTTTGAGTTCCAAATTTTTGCACTTCCTCCCATCCCTCTCTCACTCATTGAGAAAGCAAGCAGTGATAGCGGTTTTACATGTGACATCATGAAAAACATCTATCAGTATTTGTCATAGTGGAAAAAAACATTAAAAGAAGAAACGTAAAGTGAAAAAAGTATGCTTCAGTCTATACTCGATGTTCATCAGTTCCGTCTATAGAGGTGAACAGCAGTTTTTCATCATGAGTCCTTCAGAATTATCTTGGATAATTGTATTGCTAGAGTAGCTAAGTCTTTCACAAGTGATCACTATAATATCACTGTTACTATGTACAGTGGTTCCTTGGCTCTGCTCACTTGATTTTCATCAGTTCATGTAAATCTTCCCAGGTTTTTCTGAAATAATCCTGGTCATCATTTTTTATAGTACAATAGTTTTCCCTTACAATCATCTATCACAACTTATTCCAGCTATTCCCAAATTGATAGGCATGCCCTCAATTTCCAATTCTTTGCCACCACTAAAAGAGTCTTCCAAGTAGATCTTTGTTTTCCCTTTTCTCTGTTCTCTTTGGTATAGACCTAGTACTGGTATTGTTGGGTCAAAGGTTATAGTCCTGCAGGCATAATTCCAAATTGCTCTCCAGAATGATTGGACCAGTTCATAAATTGATCAACACTGCCTGCCTTAGTGTGCTTATTTTTCCATATCCCCTTCATCACTTAATATTTTTTCCTTTTCTGACCTCTTAGCCTCTATGAAAGATAAGAAATGGTACTTTAGATTTGCTTTCATTTGCATTTCTCTAATTATCAGTAATTTTTTTTCACTTGACTATTAGCAGTTTTGGTTTCTTCTGAAAATTGTTTGTTCATATCCTTTGATCACTGTTCAATTGAAGAATGATTCATTTTTTTATAAATTTGGCTCAGTTCCCTATATATTTGAGAAATGTAAAGGCATTACTAGGTCCTCAAGTGATACTTTTTTTTTATTTTTTTTTAAATAAATTTATTTAATATTTTACATTTATTTTCACAAGATTTTGGGTTCCAAAATTTTCTCCCCATTTGTCCCCTCCCCCCTCCCTGATACACTGGACATTCTAATTACCCATATCACCAAACTGCCCTCTCTTCTATCATCCCTCCCTTCCCTTACCCCATCTTCTCTTTTGTCCTGTAGG
>CM053769.1:674278716-674330798 GCA_028658325.1 Potorous gilbertii | reverse complement strand
GCTGGTTCTCAGGTGGGGGCAGGGCTGCCTCTCAGGCTCAGTTCCCTCAGGGGGTTTATACAGAGATCCTTTGTAGTGGAGCTGGGGTGGAGCTCCAGCCTGCTCTGGGAGTCTGTAGCTGAGCTGCCTCTGCCTCTGGCCGAGCTGCCTCAGCCTCTGCCACAGCGGCCGCTTCCCAGGGGGTCCGAGTCCTGGAGATGCCCCGCTCCCCTCTCAGCCTGTCTCTCTCACTGACCTGTGCGTCTGTGGGTGGAGGGACCTTCGCAGCTGCCGGAGATTCAGGTCCCTGATGCCTGCTTGGGTCTGCTGGCTCCTCTCAATGCCGCCTGGCCGGGGCGGGGGAGGGGAGCACTCGGCCGGACAGGGCTCCACTCCCGTCCCGGGGTACCTTTGCGGTCGTTTTTTCAGGGCTCTCTGCAACGGAAATCTCCTTCACTGTGTTGCTGCGCGGCTTCCACTGTTCCAGAATTTGTCAGGAGTTCTTTTTACAGGAAATCTATGGGCTGTGGGTTTGGGCCTAGCATAGGTTAGTCTTTCTACTCCGCCATCTTGGCTCCGCCCCCCTCAAGTGATACTTTTACCAGAGGAGCTTGCCTAACACCACCCCCCTCCCCCACCCCCGCCCCCCCCACAGCAACACACACTTTCCTTCTAATTTTGGTTGCATTGGTTTTGTTTGTGCAAAATCTATTTAACTTCACATTATCAAAATTATCCATTTTACTTTCCATGGTATCACCCCTTCTCTCTCTCTCTCTCTCTCTCTCTCTCTCTCTCGCTCTCGCTCTCTCTCTCTCTTTCTCTCTCTCGCGCGCGCTTGTGTTGTCATCATTCTCCATAGATCTGGCAGGTAAATTTTCCATTCTCCCTAACTAATTTATGCTATCACCTTTCTGTTTAAATCAGTTACTCTTTTAAACCTTATTTGGTATACCAAATGAAAGGTTGATCTATGTCTAGGTTCTGCCCAACCACTTCCCAGTTTTCCCATTGTATTGTGTGCCCAATCTTTTCTACTGATACACCATTCCATTTCTTAACCAGTATCAGATTGTTTTGGTGATTATTGCTCTGTGATATATTTTGAAATCTGATATAAAACCAGGAAGTTTCAATTAAATTCATTTTTTCCAATAATAAAGTCTGCCCATTATTGAAATAGCCCTGTTTGAACAGAAGGAGAGAAGAACTAATTAAGTAATTTTGTGTCATTGAGGCCCATGCACCATTAGAGAACTGATTGGAAGTGAGGGGCAATGGGAAAACTTAAGTATAGTCATTCCCCTGCATTATCACAGGAACTGACGAGAGTCTATAATGAAAGACAGTACAAAATACAATATCAGTAATGTCATCTGATGGGGGCTCAGGATTAGATAGATACCTTCTCTTCAGATGAAATATTCATAGATTCTGGCACGGAGTCTTAAAACGATTCAAGGCATTTAATCTATGGTAGACTCCTGAGTTTACTCTAAAATCTATAAAAGTGCCACCTTGTAGAAATTGGGACTTGGTTATTTAAATGTAAAATCTTAAAGTCTTCCTGCCTCACTTTTTCTGCCTTTGGGTAGAAAACATCAATAGTTATTTACCTGCCTCGCATTAGGCGAAACACTTAAGAGCTCAGTTTTGGAGGCTTTGTGGTAGGGGTGAAATACCTGTTGAACAGAATAGGCATCTCATGATGGCAAGCTCAAAATTGTCTCAATAGAATGCTTCTGTTAGGGATGCACTTTGGACTTTTTTGGAAGGTATCGGAGAATCTTTCTTGGTAAATTTGGTCAAAAGAAGTTTTGGGAACCTTAAGTGACACTAAAGGGAGATCTGGTGCAGGTCATATTATTGAAGTCCCAACTTAGATCTAAGAACGGTACCAGCTCTATTTGATCTACTACTCTGTTATACTAAGGAAGGCAGCCTGTAGAGTAGATTGGGGTTTTCATTGACTTTTTAGCTGAATGAAAGGGTGAAAAAAGGGCCTCTAAAAGCTGAAATCAAAAGAGAAGCAATGCCCTAATCAGCTGTCACTTGCCCACACTTACTCACATATAGTATTAGAGGCTTTTCCGTATAATGAGGTAATTCTAAAACAGTAAATTTGTAGGGGAGAAAGACTGCCTTAAGCAAAAGAAAACCAAACCCACTAATGGCCAGGAAATAAATGTGCCAGTGGCTGCTCAGGTTTGGGACTCTGAATTCTAAGACTTTGAAGGTATGAATCCCGGCTTTGATTCTCCCCTTCTGTTGGCAGGAGTCCCTTGCCATTAGCCACACTGGTTGCCTCCATTAGGAGGTGATTGTCACTAGGATACACATGGATATAAAGCAGCTGGAGGCAGATAAGAACCATACCCATCACTTTGCTAGGTATTCACAGAAAGCAAACATGCAGCCTATTAGAAATCACTTTAATCTGAATGGTTGGGGCTGAGAAGCCTGAAACCTGTCACTCATCACTGTCCACATATGACCTCAGTTGAGTCCATTTTCTTTAACTTTGAGATCAGCTTCAAGAGTAAATCAGGACCACAAATGCTTTTCTTTCTGCACACATTTATTGTGAAAACTATAAATATTTTGACAAGGTATTATTCTTTTCTAAGGTTTCTGTAAATACAATTAGACTGGCTATAATTCAAAGTGATGGCAGCCTTTCCAATCCTTTCTAAACTTCCCAAGGGTGTTATTTGGTTCTTTAATTGCTTACTAATGTAAAAATATCATTGTTAGTATAACATAAATCATGACAATTCTGCCCCACAAGAGGCTAAAAGCTGCACAAGATGTGGTAATTAAGATATACTAATAGATCTAGCAATTTCTATAACAGCAGCTTTTAACAAGGTTGAAAAATGACATCTGTCATACCCCCATGAAGACAAGGAATTATAAAGAATGCTCCATGTGTGGAAGTGTATGCTTGTTCAAAACAAAAGACAGTTACAGTTTTCCTATGTGAATCACACTATTAACCAAGAAGTGAACTTTCTGACTTTGATTTTAGCACCGTAGCATCATAGAATATTGAAGATGAAAGGAAGGAACCTTATATATCATCTAATCCCAACTCTTTCATAACAAATGAGTATCCCAGGAACTCCAGAGAATTTAAGTGACTTTTCCAAAATCACATAGTTATTAGAAGCCAAATCAGGACTAGAAACCAGTAGTACTAGTACCATGTACCTTTCATTTAGTTTTCTGAGGAAATCTCTACTGCCCCTTCATATCTTTTTTCATTGTCCATCCCTTTTGCCTCCAAACCAAGAAGCTTAGAGTATAGTCATGTTTGGATTGTTCAGGTCCGCAGGAAATTCTTTGTCCTTTTGGTTCCAGGGACAGTTAAGTACATTGTGCTTTGGCTTCAAGGACAAGGAAGAAAAATGATATTCCTAAATTTGCAGTGAAGCATTTACCTTTGCCTCAAATGGCAAAAAAAACCCAAAAAACAAAAAAACCAAGACCTGTTAAAATGAGAAGTAATGTCTTCTAGAGCTGATGCTCATAGATTCAGTCAACAAAGAAAGATCAATTTCCCCCTTGATACACAGTTAACTCCAATTAGTATTAATGAGAGTTATGTGCAAACAGGAGGGAAGCATACACTGCCGAGCAAAGCGTTTTCAGCGGTCATTAATACCACTTTGGGCTTATATGGAGTCTCATCCAAGGCTCTCAAAGTGCTTTCATAGTCATTAATTATCTTTTCTTTTCCTATCATTCTACTTCTTGTTCTTACCCCAACCACTTATTTTACAAATATATAAACTTAGAAGGAAAGAGAATGGATAACAATGTTGACTCAGCAGCGAGCAAACCTGCTGGCTGGGTACTTTTACAAACCCATTCCTCAGCTTAAAAAACAAAGTTCCAGAGAAACACTATGACTCATCAAGAAATAATACATAGTTAAAATTAGAAATACAGTGCTTTGGTAGTTCCTCCTTCAGTGATTATCACCCTAGAATCTTTTAAAAATATGCCATAGTTCAACCAAATAACCAAATAAATATTTCAAGTGGTTTTTTTTGTTTGTTTTGTTTTTGTTTGTTTAGTTTTCAACCAATAGATTAAAGGAGAGCAAGACTGTCAGTGTCTGTTCCTTGAGTTTCTTTCCATTTTATCTCAGACTGGTGTACAGTCTCACCCTGTCATTGCAATCAAAGTGTCATTAGAAATCATCCATTCCCCATAGTCATGAGTCCTTGTGACTGAACCCATACAAAATCTGAGGACTGCAAGTATGGACCACTGATTGCAGTATTTTCAGAGGTTAAATGTGAATAAATGTGCACAGCGTTGGAAGGACATTTTGAAGATAATCTATAATCCTGATGTGGAAAACTCCATTCATTTCTTTTGGTAATGATTAAAGTACTTAAGGATACAAAGACCTTAAAATAACTTTGTAAATAGTTGTAGCAACATTGAATTCTAGCCATACCAAAAGTTAGAAAAGAAAGCGTTTCTGTTTAAAACTTGGATCTGTCCTGTCAGAGCAACTTAGGGTCATGTGGCATACATGGTCTGTCTGGTTGTGTTTATTATGTGGCTGCCACTATGTTTGCTAGGCGGGTGTCAGGGTGCTATTGGCTGTTAATCCTTTACACTCAAGATTTTTGGTTTAAAATGCCTGTTTGGGTAGATGTCCAAGAAAACTGAAATCAGGATGTGCAATCTGCAGCTTTAGCTCCCAGCAGCTACTGAGATGGTATTTGCACTTCATTTCCTGGGCCCTGTATGTCTGATTCATTGACATCTGTTAAGAAGGCAGTGGAGAGTAAGACTTGCATATGAAATTTCAAGGACTAAAGACTGCATTTCAATGAGTTAAAGCTGTTGTTACTTCGACATTTTTTATGTGGCCTTTGGGCTTTGACAGGCAACACCCAATCTGTTTCTCATCAGTTTAAATCCCAATATTTACTTATAAATGCTTCACTTTTATTTTTTCTTTTTGTTTTTTTCCCTCCCTCCTTCCCTCTCCCTTCCTCTCTCTTTCGTCTCTTCCTATTGCCTTTTCATCTTTCCTTCCTCTCTTTTTCTTTGTCTCTCAGTCCTTTTTCTTCATTCTTCTTTGTCTTTCCTTCCATCTCTCTCCTTTTTCTCTTTCTTTCTCTCCTCACAATTTTTATTAAAGTTTGTATTTTTCAATTTCATGTAGAAATGGCATTTTCCCAACTGTGCACCAAGAGGATTTGAGTATGCCATATTTCAAGGGTAATGTCCTTTAATATACAGTATAATAAAAATAAATAAAATAAAATGGCAAACAGGCAATTTAACATGAAATTCTGTAATATCTCCTAAGCCTTGGGAATCATGCACCTCATCACCACCCTTTGCTTTTCTGATTAGGGAGTGGGGCCATGAATTCCAATCCATCATCCAAGGAGAGAGCTCAGTTCAGACATTTCCTCTTTTCTCATCAGCTGTGCTTTGTCCTACCTTGAGACTTCTCTGACTGATTTCTACACTATGTCCCCACAGTGTGTAACCCTCTTTCTTTTTCTCTTCCTCTTGCTGTTTACTTTACAGCTTTAGATTATAAACTCCTTGAAATCAGAGACTTTCTTTATAAATATTTGAATCCCTAGGCAAATAGCAGGTACTTAATAAATGTTCATATTGATTATTGATCTTTATCAATAATAGAAAACAAAAAGACAACCTTAAAATCACTTAACATTCTGAACTGAACAGCTATTATTACTAATGAGATCATTAATTTTGTTGCTTTTGGATTTGGAGGCATTTTGTTGGTGTTAGTAGCCGTTATTTTTTCCTCTTAAGGAAATGCATTATATTTAATAATTTCTCTGAAGGGAAAAATTATTGATATTTTGTAGTAACTCAGTCAATTCTCAAAGCAGTTGTTCTTTTAAATCCAAGCTTTAGAAAGAAGGGAGGGAAACAATCTGGCCCATCTTTTGGAGTTTCCCACAAGTCCCACCTCCTCTTTTGTAAGCATCCCAGCTCAGACTGATGTTTCTTCCACCGAACTTCTAAAGCATTTATTGACTCTACCATTTCTTTGGGACCTAGAATTATATTGTCAGGCAACTTTATGCTATTTTTCATATGTATTTGTTTCTCCAAATTAATGGCAAGCTCCCAAAGGTCAGAGCAGTCTATATGTCACTCATTTTTAAAATTCCATTCCATAAATCTCAAGAAAAAAATAACTGATTCTTATAGAAAGTTAGTTTTCACCTTTTTCATGGAATTCAGATAGAAATTTTCCTAGGAAAATCGTTATCCTGCTATTCTTATTTTTTATTAAATGCTCAATGGAGGATTGAAAATGTGGATAAATTTGTTTTTTAAATATTACAAAGTAAGTACATTTTTATAAGATGAGTGTAAAATATCCTTAACACAATTCCAGTAGAAAATAGGGTAGTGATGATGGTGTAAACTTCCCTTTTGATCGTTTTTCTACTAACCCTTTTTATTTCTGTATATCTTAAAATTCTGAATATTTGGTAGAGCCGCACTTTTTTGTTTCTTTTTTTACACATCAGTTGTATGTTTGTACAATTGTGAGTAATGGTTTGGTCTTGGGTTATCTCCAATTTCCATACAGTTTATTGGCTTATGCACACACACACACACACACACACACACACACTTGCTATTTGTGTGTGTGTGTGTGTGTTTCTGATCTGCCAGTCTGTCTACAAGAGTTTCTTAGCCTCTGAGATAGAATTCTAGATATTCAATAACTGCAAAACATTCGCAACCTGAAATGATAGGTTGAAAAGTTTTTATCATTTTCTTGTCTACTCTGCTTTGATGAAAGACAACGATAAGCGTGGTAATATACATTTGTATAGTACTTTAGGAAGTACATTCATATTTACTGTCTCATTTGACTATCATTACAAATAGGTAGGTAAAATAGATACAGTTATACAAATTATAGAGATGAAGAAATTAGAGTGATCACTTTGGAGTGATTAAATAAAAGCTAATAAATGACTAAGCTTAGATAAGCTAGAACCTAGAAAAAGCTGACTATGTTACTTGAACGCTATAGTGAACAATGTACCAGATTTGGCGCCTGGGTTCAACCCCTAGCTATTTCACCTATTATCTAGGAAACAGAACAAGTGATTTCACCTCTCTGACTCTCAATTTTCTCTTCTGTAAACAGGGGGCAGAAGGACCACATGGGGACTAAAACTAGGATGCTAGCAACTCCCTCATTCCCTGGCACATTGCTTCATTCTGTCTGCCCTGATTGCTTCACCTTCCACACTCTTGTTTAGCCAACTATAAAATGGAGGAAAATGTGGAGATAATTATCACATTTATTCTATGGAGAAGACTGGAGTGATTGTCAAGATTTTGATCTTTCACTCTTGACTCATTTTTGAAGATGTCTTGTCCTATCCGATTTCCACCCCCCAACCCTTGTGTTCTTTTCTAGCATTTGTCAACTCGTTGTGACTTTGAATTCAGAGGGCAAGGAGATTCCAGAGTATGTGTGTATGTGTATGTATGTATTTGTGTGTATGTATATGTGTGCTTATATATGTATATGTATATGGGTGTATGTGGATAAAAAATGGTGGTGGTTGTCCTTTCTCAAAGAGAACCAAAATGACATCATTCTGATAGAGACAAGTTGCAATGTATCTGACTGTGGCTGATCAGACCAATCTGAGCTTGGAGTGCTCTACCACAGGTAGGGCATAGATAATCCATCTGAATGTTTGTAGTGGATTCTCTAAATTTGCACATCTTTTGTTTCTTCTGATCTACTTCAATTCTGCTTTGCTCATAAAGTTCAGCACCTTCTCTGCTGTGAGCACTCCATGCCGGTATCTCCCAGGTCACAAAGTCAACTCCAAGTTCTTGAGAGAGACCTTGAGAGTTCTTTGTTTTGCTTCTTCTGTCCTCCATGTGTGTGCTTGCCCTGCATGAGTTCTCCATAAAAATAGTCTTTTAGGCTCACTTACATTTCACAGTAAGTCCATTGCAGTTGTGCTCTCTGCAGTAGAGTGTGAATGCT
The DNA here is from genome assembly GCA_028658325.1 of Potorous gilbertii. NCBI lineage: Eukaryota > Metazoa > Chordata > Mammalia > Diprotodontia > Potoroidae > Potorous > Potorous gilbertii. The sequence goes on along the minus strand of CM053769.1, from coordinate 674,322,778 downwards.
TGGTAGTTTAATTTGAGCAGGGACCTCATATCTGGTACCTTATCCTGCCAGGTGATCTTCAGAATCTTCCTAAGACAACTCAGATGGAAGCAACTAAGTTTCCTGACATGATGCTGGTAGACAGTTCATGTTTCACAAGCATAAAGCAAAGAGATCTGCACAATAGCTCTTCAGTTTGGTAGTCAGTCTAATACCTCTTGTCTCTCAACTTTTGTTTGGAGCCTCCCAAACACTGAACTAGCTTTGGCAATGCATACATCAACATCATTTTCAATGTGTACATCCCTGAAAAGTACACTACCAATGTAAGTGAACTTATCCACAGCATTCAAAACTTCTCCATTTGCTATAACCAATGGTTCCAAATATGGGTGGTGTGGTGCTGGCTGATGGAATACTTGTATTTTCCTGGTATTAATTATTAGGTCAAAATTAGCACAAACAGCACAGAAATGATCTGTATTTTGTTGCTTTTTAGAAACTTCATTGAGTGCACACACAATCATCTGCAAACAAAAAATCGTGCACCAATACTTCCTCCCCTTTGGTCTTGGCTTGTAGTCTTTTCAGGTTGCAGAATTTATCATCGGTACAGTAGCTGACCTACGTATATACACACATATACTTGGTAGAGATAAGATGATGACTAAAGATTCTATATAATAATCTTTAATTTTTAATAAATATGCTTGTAAAAGATTTAGTATACAATTATATATTTATTCTTTACTTATATCAATATATATATATATATATGGACTGACAGATAGATAGATATTTAATTCTTAATCATTGTCTTATCACTTCCCATACATATGCATTTCAATCTATTTTTCTGAAAAGTGTTCCTTTTCACCTTAGGCAAGCTAAATCAAATGCCTTTTTTTGACCATCCTTTAGGTGAGGTTATTAGTTAACAAATACCTTGCAGTCAATTTTATTTATTGTTAATACTTAAACATTGTTGACTACCAATCTGTAATATTACACCACATTTAGTCCATTCTCAAGGGAGATGTTCCAGATTGTTTCCCACTGTTTATTTCCTGGGGCATTGTCCAGTTTCTTTTCAAATGGCTCCCAAGACAGAGCTTCACACACTTGCTTTGGAAACGTTTGCATTAGTGTCTCATGGTGTGAACAGATGGGGTCTCCAACAAGGTCTCCATAAATCATTCTCTAGTGGTATCCATGTTGCGATTAGAATGTAAAGCTTTAGAGGTGAATGACTTAGGCATAAACCCTCATATGTTATCTCTTCTCTTTTAGTTTTCAATCTGGGAATTTGTTGATCATGCCCCCCCTACTCACTCACTCCCCACCAACACATGGCCTTTTTAGATTGAGGGCCATGATTCCACCATGTATACTCTGACAGAGCAGAACAATTGATGAAACATTGTTGTCACTAATTTTTCTCCCTACACTGAGAAGAATCACAGGTGACAGGGCACAGGTGTTGTTAACACATTTCAAATATTCAACCCAATGCGCCTGCACTTTTTATTTCCTGCCTGTATGTCGATTGTAGCTTGTAAATGTGTGCAAACAATGCAGTGCATATTTCTTTCAGTGGTGCATGGACGCATGTGAAATATTCATGAATGAGAAATGAAGACTCTGAACAGAGGATCTTTGAATATCAGTAATATATTAACAAATATGAGGAGGTGAACTCCTACAAAGCCACTCACCTCTTGATATTTCATTCATTTTGGATTTATCATGTTGGGAATCGGAAAACCCCTTAGGGCCTCATTGGAATAAACAAACAAACAAAAAAAACCAATTATAGCTGTTATAATCCAATACTTGGAATGGTAACCACCAGCTAACTTCTAGGACTGATCAATGAATTTGCAGTAAATAAATGTCTCCCCTCTCTACCCTTCCCTTTAAAAATATACAAATATTTCCGTTGGGCTTCTGCCACGTATCAGTACTACAGGTGCATCATAGAATGTGAGAGTTAGAAGAAACCTTAAAAATCAATTAACATTTTCTTTTTATAGTTCAGAAAACTGAACCCCAAAGAAGAGGGGGAGCTTGTCCATAGTCATATACTTAAGAAGTTGCAGTTATGGGTATTAAACCTTTAGATTTTATGACCTCAAAAGTATATTCCAAGGATAAAATGGCAAATATATATGATTTTGTTTTACATTAGCTTTATCTATAGATTTTTTTCATCATCTAATATCTCATTCTCACACCTCTTCCCACAGAGGTGACCCTGAACAATCAAGGGGCAATAATACTGGAGCAATTCGGATTCTTATAGCCCTTGTCAGACAGGAATTCCTTCAAGTACAGACCCAGGGATAAGCCAATCAAAGGCCATCCAAGGACCAGCCTTGCTAATTCAATTCAATTCATTTCAACAAATATCATAATAAGTACCTATGCACAGATAAATTCAGAGAACTTCATTATTAGATGATTGACTATTAGGAAATGCACTCAGCCAAAAGAAACTCAGCAACGCAGAAAACAAAGACCATATACTAAAGTGTAGAAAACGTTATGACTAATGTGGGCGAAGAAAACTACATATGGATAAAATCTAAGACCTATTGGAAGATAAGTAATCACTGCCATGGTGATTCCTTTTTTCATTTAATAAGTTTGTGCAAGTGTGTTGTCATTCAGAATGAATCAATAGCTAATCTAGCCTGTTACACACTATTCACACCCCTTTTAGAGTATGAAATGTTTCCACTTTCTACAGCAATATTTCCTGATTTCAGATGGGTTAGAGTCTTTTCAATGCCCAAAGCAGTGATATTTCTTTTGTTTTTTACAAATTGAAAATGAGCTTATATGTCTCAATCTGAAGACAACAGATCTTTGAATTTACCAATCAGTGTGCCTCCTCCAAACTCTATAGTTTTGGCAAAGAAATAAAAAATAAAATTCAGCATGATAATAGTATTAATTTTCTGTACTTCTAGTTTGGTCTATATAATACCCCTAAAGGGTAAATACTTCAGATATTAGAATTCTCATTTGACAGATAAGGAAACAGAGGCTCAGAGAGGTAATCTGCTTTAACCATATTTGTATAGTTACTATGTGTCTAAGACTGGATTGGAAACTAGGGATTCGGTGATGTCAAGTCCAATACGCTCTCCATATAGCAATCTCTCTTTCAAAAGAGAGAATTTTAGCATCTTTACAAGATTTATGATGAGGATTCTTAAGTTAACTCCTGTTAAACAAAGTACATGAACATATAGACTGTTGCTGAAATGGCCTGCCGCAGTAGCCTTATCCCTGAACCATTTCAGCACACTTTTCATTTAAAATAGAGCTGAAATCTGGCAGTGAGTTGGCAGTACAGTAAATTGTGCAACAAATGGCATGCCAGAATCCATTTACGGTAGTCCCCTCAGCACAATCACTTTCTCTTTACCCATGTTGAACATGAGCCTTTCTAAGCACACCCTCTGTGCTCAGTATGATACATTGCCACAGACCTTTATTTTGCAGGTTAGAGATGAAGTTTGTGTATGGCAGGGATCTAATGTGAAAAACAGAATATCTATGTGGTAAGATGTTAATATAATCCTGTATTTTTGAGGGAAGCAATATAGAATACTGGAGCTAGAAGGGGCTCCTTTTTTGCTTAATCGCATATACTCATGTTAGGAATGAGGAAAATGAGAGAGACAGAGACAGACAGAGAGACAGACACAGAAGAGAGAGATGGAAACAGAGACACAGAGAGACAGACAAAGACAGAGACAGGGAGAGAGACAGACACACACACAGAGACAGAGAGAGACAGAGACAGAGAGATCTGATTCCTATTCTGCTGAATTACTTGGGCGACTTTGGGTGTCACTTGACATCCCTAGTCCTCAGTTTCTTCATCTATAAAAATGTGACTGTTGGACCAGATGAACTCTCAGACTCCCTTTTAGATCTAAGCCATATGAGACTGTGATGTAAATCTGTAAGTCATTTGCATTTGTGCACATTGAATGTTTCTTAATTACACATACCTGCCCTCCTAGTATATTTATTTTCCTAAAACTTTTGTTGCTTAGGTTAATGTTGAGTTTACATTCATTGAGTGATAGACTTAAGCAACCTGAGGATGCTCCTATGTGAATATGGGAAGGCTACCTGGAATACAAGACAAGGAAGGACCTGAAAGACAGACAGTCCATAGCAAGACAAGATCTAAAAAAAACTATTACTGGGGCAATAGACAAATTATTTACTTTTCCAAGGAAGTGTGTAAGTGAATCAATCAATTGATTAATTAGTTTGCTTGATGAATTATCAACAAAGAAAGAAATAATTCTGTATATCATAAATAGCTAAATTTAAGAAAAATGCATTCTTGGAATTGCATGTTTAGGAGGAATATGGTAAGATAAAATTGTTTCCTATATTTTGGTTAATCTGAGAAAGCTTCCTGGAAGAAGAGGAAAAAATCTTTTTATAATAATTTACTTGAATAATGAAAGAGAGACAAAAGGGAAGAAGCACAATGGTCACAAAGTAGGAGCTGATCCAGAAGTAGAAGTAGACTTTGATGTAGGAAATATAAAATACTCTGAGTTTAAAATCATTTATTCAATTTGAGACCTTAAGAAACTTGAAGAAAATACAAAATAGTAGATGCAAAGCAGAACAAATAAAAAGTCTGCTGGAGATGAAGAAAATGTTTAATTCATCACTGAAGTAATGAAAGTCCATAAAATCCAATGTGCAGCCTGAATAGAAACATTTTTAGTGTATTTGTCTTTTTGGACAAAATTATTCTCTCTCAATTCTATCCTCATTTCCAAAACCATGAGATGACATTATATACTTGAATATCCAAATGTGCCCCTAAACTGATATTAGATACTTGACTATCAAAGTTTTTTTTTTATTTAAATCTACCAAGTATTCATGTTGGAAGAAAGGATATGAGGAGTAACTAGAGTGTTTTGTGGTTTTTTATTTCAGACTTTTTTATTACTATAAGATAGTAACATCATGATGAAATACACTGGCCCACTAACACATCTAGAACTGAACCTGTCATCCATTATACATGAGTGAAGGATGTTTGCATCATGCCTGTAGAAATAGGAGTCTTGCAAATAGCCAATTTATTGTTGGTTCCAATTTGGAAACTGACAAATACTTGCTTTATTGCAGTGCCATGTGAAAAGTCTATCTTTCTGCCTACACAGCACAAGTCAGTAACCTACATAATTCTCCCAGGATGTTCTAAAAGCCCCAAGGCAAGAGTTCATCTTGTATATATTTGACGTTCAGAATCTGATATACTGGCAGAGCCAATGGCATCTTGGGAGAATTTCCAAATATTCAAAAGCCCTTCTTTTTTTTTTTAAAACAGTTCCTTCTTCTGCAGCTTTCAGTTCATGCTGTCCTCTTAATGTATGCTTCTGTCAAATACCTGAAGTTCTGATTTGACAATACAATTCCTCACATTAAAACTCATTTTTCCCAGTAAGGGCTCATCTTATCTAAGGAGTTTGTTGGCCATAACAAAGTTGTCTCACAGTCCCTGCTTTCCCTACCTTCTCATTTTTGAAGAAATAGTTTTTAAACAGTCAAATTTATCAAAGTATTAAAATCGTATGTATCCAAAACTAAAATTATCCCTTCAGAAAAATATAGATAGTATCCATGAATTATCACTAATACCAAAAGTATGTCTGAGATCTCACAAAGTGTGAACTCCTTTAAAAATTCCTGAACTGTTAGTCCTGAACACCTGTTTCCTTAGTCAGCAGACAATGGTAAGTACTCATGGAATGGAAGCCTATTGCATGTAAAAAAAATAGCTTCTCTGGTAAAATTAAAAACAAAGACAAAAACAACAAAATAAGATCATTCAGGGGTATCATACAGAAATTGAAAAAGACCTATCATTTGTTTTTCTATGAAGTACATGTGAGACTAATGAACAAAATTCACAATTAATCAACAAGCATTTATTAAGGACTCACCAGACACTATTCAAGCTACAAAGAATATAACAAAAGTGAAAGTGTCTGACATTAAATGAATTTATATTTAAGTTTATGAGACATTCCAAGAAGATAAATTTTGCCTCGAAATTCTGTCCTTGTAATTACCACTTTATTTTCCCCCCCAAAATGGGGAGGGGTGATTTTGTAACTATAGATAGAGAGGTTTGCCATCCATATCCCACACAATTCTCAAACTGAAGATTAAGAAGATGGTTTTAAGTTCATGCTTTCCTTTATAAATATTTAAAAATTATCACTGTGAGCCTAGGTTCTCTATGAATAAGCCATTCCAATCTCAACTAAATTAATGTGACTTCAAGAATCTGAGATGATAGATCAATGCTAAACATGATGAAATGCAATAGAAATGCTTGTAAAGTTCTCTATGAAGACCAAAAAAATCATATCTTTTACAGGATAAAAGAGGTGGAGCTTAATAATCCATCTGAAAAAAATCATGTTCCTCATCACTAAAGGGTCAATACAAATAGTGTGGTATAAATGAAAAATAAGCCAATAATATAATAATTTGTATTAATGGGATTATTTTAAAACTGAAGTGTGATCATTCAAATGGAGGCAGCTCGGTGATGCAGGGGATAGAACCGGGGCCAGGAGTCAGGATATGAAGTCAGTTATCTTCATGAGTTCAAATCTGGCTTCAGTCATTTACTAGCTGTGTGACCCTGCAAAGTCACTTAACTCTTTTTACTTCAGTTTCCTCAACTGTAAAATGAGTTGGAGAAGGAAATGGTAAATCACTCCAGTATCTCTGCCAAGAACAACCCAGCTGGGGTGTCAAAAAGTCAGAAATGACCTAACAACAACAACAACTTATCCCACCGCATCAATGGTATAATATTCTGCTTTGGGAGTCACTGTTTATAGGGGACACTGACCAACAGAAGTTTTCAGATAACTTAAGAATGCAACAAAGATGGCAAGAAAAGGTGTACAAAGCACGTTTGCTATTTTTTAAAACATAAGTCAGAACATCACCCATTTAGAATTACAGTTTATACAGTGACAAAATAAAATGTTTCTTTGTCCAGACAGAGAAAAGCTTTTGGTAGTATGGGGAAAAAATGAGGTAGGAACAGTCAATCTGGTAAAAGAACTTAAAATACTTATAACTTGTATAAAGCATTTAAAATGTTACTCTTAGAAGAGAAATTAGCCTTATTCTGTATTGCTACAGTGAACAGTATTAGTGTCAATGCATAACAAATACAAGAAAAACATTTCAGGCAGTTTGGATATTCATGTGGAAAGATTTCTTTTTGCTGTTTATGTTGATGAGAGATGTAGTGAGATAGGGCTGCAAAAAAAATCGTTTCTCTTGGAAATTTTATTGTTCTCATTCTCAGAAGATAAAGAATCTGTTTTCAAAGAGCTGATAATTCACTTCACAAATAAATAACCCTTCCTAGTGTGAGGAAATTTAATTCTATAGTTTAAAACTGTTTCTATGTTTGGTTAATTGTTAAAATTATAACTACTCAATGGTGAGGGCTACTCTTAAGAATATCTCGATGGGAGTGAGGGATTCCAATTGCAAATCCTATAATACAATTGTGAGCCTGGGAGCTTTGGTTCTATAACAGAAAAGTCATGACTGGAGGTCTGATGAGAATGATTCCTGTCAAATCATCCCCCTTTCCTGGTCATCAGACATGGCACGTTTCCTTTACTACTCTAGGGCCTTGGTAGAGTCTGTTGGCTGTGTTCAGAATATTCTCCATCCACATCTCAATCTCATGCAAACCATAATTTTGTTCAAAGCATAGGTGCCACAAGATCTTGCCTCACCACCCCACCAACCAGTTATGTGTACTCTCCTTCTCATGCCTTTAAAATACTTTGTACTACTTTATATTAATGATATCTATATGCATATGCCTGAACCCACAAAATCTATCTGTATACACATATATATACAGTACATATATGGACATTGCAGGCAAACATGTGTAGTGCATGCATTGAGGGACAATATTGGCATGCACCTACACTTGTATGATATAGGTAGATATAGTTTGATATATATGCATGTGTGCATATATATGTACATGCCTATAATATATGCTTTGCCCATATGTAACACGTATATATACTTACACATTTCCCCCTCTAAAATATGTATGATCCTTGAAGATAAGACCTGTTGTATTTCTATCACCTAGCACAAAACCTGTCGAATTGTTGCAAATCTAAACACAATTGTACTTGATCATAAATCTATAATTGGATGGGACTTTTGCTTATCTTGTTCAACCTTCTTAATTTATGTATAAGTCAACTGGACACCCAAGAATTTAGGGGACTTATCTAAGGTCACAAAAATGACATTGATAAAGTGCTGGGATTTGGCCATCATGATCTTGACTCCAGAACCAGTATTTGTTGCCCTGTGTTTTGTGAAAGGAATGGAAAAATCTGCTTGGTCCAACTTTTCAAGGTTTCCAAAGTGTTCTGTTGATATATCTTTTCATCTCTAGTCTGAGTGCTGGAAGAGTTGAGTTCTTCTAGCTCCATATACCCACTAAGGTAGCATGGCTTAAATTCTCTAAATTTCTATTTACAGCAAAATGAACAGTTCAGATTGCATGACTTCTTAGGTTCTATTCAGTTTTAAAATGTAATGATAATACAGACTCACTATTACCTATGGTTTCCCCTTTTATGGTTGAACTGCTGAGATAAGATTAAAGAGACTGACAACTAACACTATATTTGAGACGTTTACTTTCATGAAATGGCTGTGATGCTCCTGTCTCTTCTAGGTATAGAAATATGCTATATACCTTCTAGAACAGAAAGAATACAATTAGTTTATTTATACCTCCTTCCCCCTTCAATAAGCAACAGTTCATTTATACTCTATGCACATAGAGTGGAGATGTTAATATCCATTATGCAAACCAGGAAATAAAAATGCAGAGATATTATTTGTCATGCAGACTATTAGAACCCTTGACTCCTGGCTTTCAATCTTGGGCAGAATTTATCGTAGGCTTTCAGGCAGTCCTGATATTTATGGATTGTCACATGTAAAAGGTCAGGCGTTAGTGTCCATTTACCTAAAGTAGGGCTACCTTAAAGTAAGTAATCAATGACAAGGAAGTCATAAAGTTACTAAGGATTTCCATAGACCAAAGACTCTCATGTATTAACCATGACCTCTGCTGACCTCATCACTTCTTCAGCATACTTTCTCATCATTTTATTGTGCCTTGTTTTCCAATAGATTCTGCCTAAAATACCACAATGCAAATAAAGAAATCAATTCAATTAAGTAGCAACAATATTTAAGTCCCTACTAGGTGAAGAACACTGTTCTAGGAAGGGATGGGAGGATAAAAAAGATTATTGAATTGGCATAACTGATCCCACGGTTTGTAGAGCTTTTGGTCTCAACAAGGTGATATGACACATACAGTTAAAATAAACAATTATTATTGTATATATTGTATATAATATACAGATATATAATATACAATTATATGTGATAAGTACGTAAGATCCAAATGTAAACCCCACCTCCCACATTAGCTGCACTGTTACTAGACTGGCATTTGGTAAAGAGTTGACTGAAGTGAACCAAAAATCTAATGTGTTAATATTTACAAGCATAGCCTGCTCATCGTTGATAACTGATCATGTGAAAATGTTCAGTTAGATAGCCCCCTATTACAGGAGGCAGTAACTCTCATAGAAAAAGCATTTAGGCACCTCTAGTAAATAATATACCAGTGCAAAATAGACTAACACTCATAGCAGTTAATGTCTCTGGGATCCAAGTGCTAACTCACCTTTTCACCAGATATCTATTTTACATCTCAAATGATTGGCTGGATGTCATTTCAGTGAAGGTTCCTGGTGTTATAAAGTATTAATAATCTATCAAAATGGAATTGATCCAAACAATGTTCTTTTTCCTCCTCTTTCTTTTTTCTCTCTTCCTTCCTTTCTCCTTCCTTTCTTTCATTTTTAAAGCATGTTAAAAGATCTAGGGATTCAGGATATGAAGAAAAATGAAATAAGCCCTGCCCTTACAGAGCTTACACAACCTATTGGGAGGGATGTATGCTCATAAATTCTAAGATTTTTTTTGCTAGAAGGGCGCTAAGAAGCCATCCAGCCCAAACCATTAATTTTACATATGAGAAAACTTAGGCACATACCTAAATGACTTGTCTAGGGTAACATAGTAAGCATATGAGACTGGATTTTAATCCAGATCTTTCAAGTTTAGTGCCCCATCCACTGAACCATCCTGTCTTTCTGTAATTTCATATTTACAATTTTAAAAATCTTGAATATTTGAGAAAGTGTTAGCAGCCTAATTTCTTTTCAGTTATGTGTTGAAATGCCTATATTGACATGAACTTTATGTCTGTCTGTTGAGCAAATGATTATAAGGGAAATGTTAAAGATCAGTGATACTGCAAGGAATTTTCAAAATAGATAATCCAATATTACAAGAAGCAGTAAAGAAAAAACCCCCTAAGTAAAAAAACAAAAAAAAAACCATCAAATTAACTCAATACCTGTCCATTTTATTGGATTTGGAGCAAAAGAACATGAATTCAAACCCCACCTCTGTCACTTACTACTGTTACGTCCTTGGCCAAGTCACTTAATTTCTCTTGGCATTAGGTTTCTAGGCAAAATGACAATGGAGAGTTGGAAAAATGAGGGATAATTAGTCTAAAGTCTTTCAACTTTTAAAAATATTTTGATAGCTAGATTCAACCGCATTGTTTTTCTTCAAAATCTGATGAATTTTAGTGTCTTCACCTACCAGTAATGTCCATGACACAAACCCTTGCAGATGATTTCTAAAGTTCTTCCATATCCAAACCCTATGACCTTAATAAAGATAAAAATGAACCAAAAATCAATTGTCCATTGAACCAAAATAGTTCACAGATGATCCTGAAACTAGTTTTAGCTTCTGTGAATGAAGTTATTTTCTTTTATTAATTAAATTTATTTATTTTCAGTTTACAACATTCACTTCCACAAAATTTTGAATTTCAAATTTTCTCCCCATCTACCCTCACTCTGTGTTCTGATTACCCTTTCTTCTAATATATCCTCCCTTCTCTCACCCCTTCCTTATCCTTTTCCCTTCTATTTTACTGTAGGGCAAGATAGGCACCCCATTGCCTATATGTCTTATTTCCTAGTTACTTGTAAAAAACATTTTTAACATTTATTTTTTAAAGCTTTGAGGTCCACATTCCCTCCCTTACCTCCTCCCCATCCACCCTCATTGAGAAGGCAAGCAATTCCATACAGATTATACATGTGTAGTCATGCAAAACACTTCTGTAATGGTAATATTGTGAAAGACTAACTATATTTCCCTCTGTCCTGTCCCACCCTCCATTTATTCTATACTCTCCTTTAACCTGTTCCTCTACAGAAGGGTTTGCTTCTGATTAATCCTTCCCTCAATCCGACCTCCCTCCTATTCTATTATCCTCCTTCTCTTCTCCCCCCTCTCCCTCACTTTTCTGTAGGATAAGATAGACCCCCATACCCAATTGAGTGTGCATGTTGTATCCTCTTGAAACCAGATCCAATGAAAGTAAGGCTAACTTATTCCCTCTCACCTTCCCCCTCTTTACCTCCATTATAAAAGCTCTTTCTTGCCTCTTTTATGTAAGATGGTTTACTACATTCTACTTCTCCTTTTCTCTTTCTCCCAGTATGTTCCTCTCAACACATAATTTTATTTTTAGATATCATTCCTTCATATTCAGCTCATACTGAGTCCTCTGACTCTATTTCTCTCTATCTCTCACTCTATATACACATATACACACACATATACAAACACACACACATATATGTATACACACATATATGTATATATGTACATGCATATATGTACACATATATTTTCCATGTATATACACATATTTACATACACAAATATATGTACATATATACATACACACATATTTACATACACAAATATATGTACATATATACATACACACATATATTCCCTCCAACCCCAATATTGAGAAAGGATTAATGAGTTACACATATCATCTTTCCATAGTTCAACTTTAGTAAGTCCTTTTGGTTTCTCTTTCCTGTTTATATTTTTGTGTTTCTCCTGATTCTTGTATTTGAAAGTCAGAGTTTCTATTCATCTCTGGTCTTTTCAACAAGAATGCTTAGAACTCCTCCATTTCATTGGAATTCCATTTTTTCCTCTGAAGTAGAATACTCAGTTTTGCTGGGTAGGTGATTTTTGGTTTTAATCCTATCTCCTTTGACCTCTGAAATATCAAAATCGAAGCCCTCTGATCACTTAATATAGAAGCTGCTAAATTTTGTGTTATACTGATTGTGTTTCCATAATACTTGAATTGTTTCTTTCTTGCTGTTATAATATTTTTTCCCTGACCAGGGAACTTTGAAATTTGGCTATAATATTCCTAGAAATTGTCCTTTGACAATCTCTTTCAGGAAGGATCAGTGAATTCTTTCTATTTCTATTTTATCTTTTGGTTCTAGAATATCATGGTCATTTTTCTTCATGATTACTTGAAATCTGATGTCTATGCTCATTTTTTTTATCATGGTTTTCTGGTGGTCCAATAATTTGTAAATTACCTCTCCTGGATCCATTTTCCATGTCTTTTTTATTTATCTATTTATTTATTCATTCATTTATTTATCTATCTGTTTGTTTGTTTGTTTTTGTGGCACTTCACATGGTCTTCTATTTTTTTCATTAATTTGGGTTTGTTTTATAGTTTCTTGATTTCTCATAAAGTCATTAGTTTCCATCCACTCCATTTCACTTTTTAAATAATTATTTTCTTCAGTGAGTTTTTAGACCTCTTTTTCGATTTGGAACATTCTGCTTTTTAAGACATTCTTTTCCTCATTAGCTTTTTGGACCTCTTTTGTCATTTGGATTAGTCTACTTTTAAAGCTCTTATTTTCTTCAGCATTTGGAGGGGAGCCTCTTTTAGAAAGCTGTTGACTTGTTTTTCATTATTTTGTTACATCACTCTCATTTCTTTTCTCAGTTTTTCCTCAATTTTTCTTACTTGACTTTCAAAATCCTTTGTGATCTCTTCAATGGCCTGAAACAAATTCATATCTTTCTAGAAGGCTTTGGATGCAGGAGGTTTTACTTTGTTGTTTTCTTTTAGTTGTCTGTTTTGGTCTTCCTTGTCACTAAGGATGTAAGTAAATACCTTTTCACTGAGAAAGTAAAAGATCTTTAACCTATTTTTCCCCCATTTGCTCATTTTCCATGCCAATTACTTGATTTTTGAGCTCTCTGTTAGTTGGAGGACTCCACAAGCAGCTGCCACTATAAGAGTCACTGCCACCAAGCTTGGGTAGTGCTCCCCTCCCATGAGTGCTCACCCATGCTCCCCTCTCAGCCAAGTGAGAGACTTTTCCCACTGACCTTTGAAGTTGTATTTGGTGTTTTGGGGTTGAGAAGTCTGGAAAAAGTCATAGCTTCCAGTGATTCAGTCCCTTAAAGCCTGCTCCAGCTCTGTCCACAGTGCAGCCAAACTGTTCTCTGCTCCAAGCCTGGTGTGATACATCCTTCCTGTCAACCTTCCAGTTTGTCTTGGGTTGAAAATTTGCTTCAATCTCTAATATTGTGTCTTCTACTTCTCTAGAATTTGTTTAGTCATTTTTACAGGTTTTTTGAGGAGGTTAGAGGAACGAGCTCAAGTGGGTCCTTGCTTCTACTCTGCCATCTTGACTCCATCCCTTTTCTGCGGACAAAGTTAAGAGAATTAATTACTGTTTCATTACTGTTGAGTCTATCAATCCCTGATTTTTCAGCATTGTTTCATTCATATCAGCAGTATTATAGAAATTATTCAAGACTATGAGAATGGTTGATTTGTAAAGTACCTTTCTATTGTGCAAGTCTATGGTATTCTTTTTGAAAATAATTTACATTTTAGAGTAACATACTTTTTAAAGTTTTACCTCTACTCATCACCTTTGATTGCCATAACAATAGTCAACATGATTTATTTCCATCCCAATTTTATGGATGGTGAAATTAAGACACAGACAATTTAAGTGATGTCTTCATGGTCACCCATCTAGTGAATGATGAGGTGGTTGAGGACTATATCCCAAGTCCTTCTTTCTTCTCCTCCATTCTAATGTCCTTTCCAGCACACCATTTACATTTTTACAAAAACAGATGAAAATAAATATAAATGTAAAAGGTTGTAAGTCAATCAATTTGGTTTCATTTGCTGGAATGATCATTAAAAAAATTTCAAATTCTTATTATGCAGAAATCTTTTCTAACTTTCTTTGATTCACAAAAACAAATAAGAGACTAGTGAGTTTTGCAGGTCTTTTCTACCCCTCAGATCCAATCTGTTGATAAACTGTGTCCTAATGGAAACACAGGGAAACACTGGGATTCTATAAGTGTTAAGTCCTTCCACAGGTATCTTATCTGTGGGAAATAAATGCTGTTTATTTCTCTAATTAAAAGCTGAAAGACAGTGGCCTGGGAATTAGAAGAAATGGCCAACCTTCTTAGGCACATCTGATGCTGCCAAAATGTCATCTGTTTTATTCAAAGGAAATCTGAAACAGCTGTGATATTTTTGAATTAGTTGTTAATGCATATTCCAATTCTGCTAAAAAAGGTCATTTACAAAAATCTGCAAATTTCATTGAAAGATTTGTGTGTATGTGTGGTGAGAAAACACATTTACACATGTCACCATGTTCACATCAACCGCCTGTCAGGGTTATGAAAAGTGTGAATTTATTAATATGATCATAGCATCCTGTCATTTTGATTGGCCTTGCAATGCCAAATTCCCATAGGCAGTGTATTAAGCTAACATTGATATTCCCTTTTGTATTGGGGCCAGGTGGCTTAATTTATGGTAATTTCAATTTGAAGGGTAAATAGATCTGTGTAATTCCAAACTAAAAACTATTAATATTTTAGGATTTGTTGAAATAATTTAAATATGGAAGCAATATCAGTATGTTTTTACTGCATTGGGATTTCTCTGCAATTGGCTTGGAAGGGGATAGGGTACGATTTCAGTTACAAGTTGCCCACAGTGTATGGCATTGTGTTTATCTATGACCTGTGGAATGTATAAATACTTGTAATAAAGCCATGTTACATTGGGCTCTAACATATATCAAGTTTCACTCAAATAACAATTACTCACATCAACCATCTACCCAAATGTTTATCTCTATCAGATACTTCTTTTTGCATGAGTAGTTATAGCTAAATGTGACAGTGAAATATGTAGTATTTATTTCAGTAAAGTTATTTTTGAGAAAAAAGTTCTAGTTCCATTTCAGTCCCCAAATGTATAACCACTGTCTTCTTAGGAGACATTGGCATGCTATGCTTTCAGGCTAAATAATTTAATTTCCAGGTGTCTGATGTTAAGAAAATGTTAAATTAGTTCTGTGCAGCCACATTACTTCAATATCAGTGTTCATAATTCATATGCTAAATTAATTTTTGGTTTAAAAATATTCATCCAAGTCTACAATGTTTCCTTGCAATCTGAAGTAGACAGAGTTCTTTCTTACCTAGAGAAGGGTGTTTAGTTTTGCTTATAATTTAACCATAATTACCAGAATATTATTTTATCATCTCTTCTGTTATAACTGGTCACTGATATAATTATTCTCCCATTTCAATAAAATTTCAGAGGAATGATCATTAAGAGCAAAGTATATGGAGAATTTAAAGTGACAGCTCTTCTGTGTGTATCATTGATATTTTAGGTAATTGCATTTAAAGTTCAGGTTCATGATGGATAGTATTGATTGAAGAGAAGGAGCCAGGCTTACAGTGAGAACTTGAAAAATAATCTTTCCATACATAAGTTCAAGAGTGAAATATTATATTGCAAAAGGGGCAGCAAATGATCATAAGACTGCATGTTAATCAACTTAAGACAAGATTCTGATTCTCCCTAATTCAATGCAATTTAAATATCCTGCATAGAATATCTGTCTTTATTGCTTGACTGTCACCTATTTTTTTAATGTCAATCAGGTTGAACTAATTATTTCTGACCAAATGTGTAAAAAGTATGGTGATTGTGGAACTACAAATGTGATGTCATTTTCCATTCTCCCCTAAGTTGTGAAAGTGAGCAAAAGATATTAAGGAATCCTTTTAAAGAGCATTAGCTTGGGATGCTGCCCCTGAAGGCTGCTGTAAAAATTCCTGAGTAGGAATATGCTAAGTATTTTCATTAGTAAGATGTAAATCACAAAAAGGAGATCAAATGACATCTGCATTAATGGAAACTTGAGTAAGGTGACTTTATTTTCCCAGACAACACTTTGTGCCTGCACGTTAATTTCCCCAAGATGGATTCAATTGTTCAACAACCTGTATCTAAGTTGTAGGTTTGGCCAATGGTAATACTTAGAATGAAATCCAGCTGTGTCTAAACAAAAATCTTAAGAAGGGAAAGGAACAATGTGAGGTCTTCTTATTTGTTCTACTGCCCCAGAAAAGGAGAGTTTCTTGATGGCAAGCTCAAAATGGATATTCTGAGTCTATGAAAAGGTAGTTCATTGGTTAGAGAGCTGTCCTTGGCGTAAAAGTACTCATTCTGACATATTGGTTGTGTCACCCTGGACAATTTATCTAATCTCCCAGTGTTCCCAGACACGGTCTAAGAGTTGGACACATTTGTAATTTTGAACATATTTGTATCGGTGAAGAGAAATCATCATAAGAACTTCTAAAGTAATGAAATCATAGTTCTGACCAAAACAAAGAATTTGGGAGGAATGGAAACCTCACAACATCCCTTACTTGCTAATACATGAGATATTTAATAATATTCACAGGTAAAGCAGTGAAGTCCATAGTTTCCTGGCCCTTTTTATTTTCTTCTTATTTTCTGCAGGACAGAATGATATTAACCATGTGACTTCTCCCTTTGACAATTACCAATTTGGTCAATTTTTTGACATTCTCTAATTCTTTAATAATAATAAACTTCACGAGACAAGAGATAAAGACCAATGTTTTATCCATTTAGCCATTTGGGCTTGCATGACATTATCTTCCTATGTGTGCTAAATTTAACGTGTAAATCTCACTCCTTCCCCCCTCCCTCTCCCCACACACCACCTGCTTTTGTGTAGCTGTGGCAGGATAGGGAGGAGTGAGTAATCTTCTTTGATTATACTGTTTATCATTGTGACTACCTCATTCAAGTCTCCTTTAAAGCTCATCCTCCCCTGGGAGCTTTTAAAATCTCATTCTACAGGCTACCCACAAAATTCATTTTTCTTTAGGTGTTTATAATCTCAGAAAATAACCAGTATAATCACATTGCTATAGAAAACCATTCACTACACCTGCAATAAAAAGTGTAGTTTTGGCCACTGAAACTTCAAGAAAGACAATCATGAGCTAGAAAAGCCCCAGAATAAGGCACCTCAAGAAAATAAGGAGATAGAGGGATTTAATTTGAAACCTACTTTAAATTACTAGGACTTCTTATACAGAAAACATCATGATTTAGAAGGATATGATTCCGTTCATTAATGAATATTTAATTCAATTCAATAAGCACACATAATTTGCCGATGACATGGAAGGTAATGTGTTAGGAATCAGATACAAAAAGAAAAAAAAGAATTAGTCTCTGCCTTCAAGAAACTTATATTCTTTTGGGCTGATACAATGCATGAAAAGATGAGAAAATAGAAGGGCATGGTCATACCCTTTTATAATTCCAGCTATGTGGGGACTGAGATTGGTGGATCTCTTAAACTCAAGAGTTCTGAACTACAGTGGGCTAAGCCAATTGGCTAGGAAGGAAGTGCTGGTCTAGACTGGAAACAGAATAGGTCAAAGTTGCCATTAAAATGTCATTTGAATGGGACTAGGACTTAGAGTAGTCAGCAGTTTCTACCTGAGCAAGATAGGGAGACTCATTGTTTAGGGATTTTTTTTCAATACCTACATAAAATGTATGAAAGAGTAAATGTAAGTTTATTTTAGTATGAATTAAATCAAATATGATTAAAAATAAATAGAAATCATTCTTTCAAAATGTAGACAATGATTGTTAAAGGTTTTTACATATAGTTTTACAATAAATAAATCATTTCTTTATACAGTGAATCATAAGCATGTGAAACTCATTCAATAACCAAGCAATGGTGTTGACTAAAAAACAAATAAAATGGTAGAATGTCTAGGTATCCGAGGGAACTACTAAATTGCTAACAGGAAGCCAGTGTTATTTGGGGAAACGTAGCTAACCTTTTGGACATTTCATGGAAAATAACGACTATGCCATTCTATAAAATATCTTTGATGCTGTTATCAAGATTTATATAAGATAGAACATCGTTCTGATCCATTATGGACTTTATTTTGACAGTTCTATGATATTTATCATGTATATATGTGTGTGTAAGAATGAAGATATGAATGAACACAATGTTATATGTTATATGTAATTTCAATGAGAGAAAATTCACTATTCTCTGGAACATGGGATGTTAGCCTAGTCAAAATGTTTACTGTTATTGTGTTTCAATCCTTTCCCTCACTTTCTTTATATTGTTATGCCCTTTCTCCATAGTAATGCAGAACTCATTAAATGAGTTATTTTGGAACAGAAAAATATCCACAATAGATAGTAATTCTGTACTAGCTTCTTGATAAACACAACAAATTCAAATTTTCAGTCATTTCCCCTTCTTTTTGTTGTATTTTTCAGTAGTTTTATATGCCTTAGTAGATCTTAACTAGATTTTCTTATCCACATATATGTATTAGTGATTCTCTCTGATTCTTTATGATCAAGATAATGATATATTTATTCTTTCTCATTGCCCTTTTTAACAAGTAATCACATTCCAGTTTGTAGTTTGTTCACTCGTCTCTCTTTACTCAGATTCCAATAACTTTGTGAGCTTGAAAGCAGGTTGGGTTAGAACAACATCTATTCTGTAATAAAATTGAATTGGGTATGTGACCAGAAAATTGAGATTATACCAGGAAGAAAAAGAGATTATGCAATAATAGGCCTTTCATGGCTATGGGTAGAGAATGAATTCTTAAGCAGAAAAGGAACAGAGACAATTTAAAAAATTAAATAATTTTGATGATTGGAAATTGTGTGCACAGACAAAATTAATGCACCTAGGATAAGAAGGAAAGTGATTGACTGAGAAAAGGCAAATAAGCATCATTCTAGATAGAATTCTGGGCCTAGAGTCAGGAAAACCTAACTATGAATCCTGCCTCTGAAAGATATTAACTTTATGACCCTGGCCAATTTATTTAAAATTTCTCAGTCTCAGGTTTTTCATCTGTAAAATGGAAAGGTTGGACTTGATGATATTATCTTTTTCTCCCTATAAACTATCTCTAGGAATTTGATGTCCAAGATATACAGAAAACAGAAACATCTAAGACCAGAAGCATTTCCCAATAAATAAGTGATTAAGGGATATAAAAAAGTTCTTGAAAGCATTGCAAATTATTAACAACCAAATAAAAATACTTTAAATTAATAAGAATAAGAAAAATGAAATGAAAACCACCCAAGGGCTTTATCTCACACCAAATAAATTAGCTATGAAAATCAAAGATGGGAAGACTCAGTGTTAGAGGACTTGCAGAAAGACAGGCACATTGATATGCATCTGTGAAGATGTGAATTGGTATAAACAATCTGGAAAATGACTTAGAATTATGCAAATAAATTAATTAATATATCTAGTCCCTTTGATTAAAAGTTTTGCCACTGCATATTTGCAATTAGGAGGTCATTGACTAAAAGAAAGTTTCTAAAGTATTAGAAACAAAGTAGATGCCTGTCATCTAATAAATGAAGAAACTGGGACCCAGAGATATTTAGTGAATTGACCAGCATCACATCAGAGAATGTGACAGTGTTAATGGGTATGGTGACACATACACATACTATGTGTTAAGGAGAGGCTTATAGGGTGGTGAGTGCTTAGTCAAGGTAATTCTGAACTGCACAGATAACTAACTGGATTCAGATAGTAATATGCTAAAGTTCTGGAAGCAGAACATCAACAGGTTGCCTAAAAAGATGGAACTTGGCCTCATCATAAGCAACACAGTACTAGGTTCTGACCAGTATGGGGCATGGTCGCTGTACTTCCAAAATGGGCAAGATAGGGAGGCCCACCCTAAAAAAAGGTGAGAATATTGAATCAGAACTTAGTTTTTCCAACTCTAAGTGTACTGCTCTTTTCATTGTATTGATTGTACTCTGCAAATCATATGTATATACATATGTATATATGTATGTATATACAAACATATATGTACATACATACACATATATATTTCTGTCTATCCCTCTTTCATCTGTCTATCTATCTATAAAACATAAAGAAGCAGTTAGGTGGTTCAGTGGATAAGTGCCAAAACTGAAGTCAGGAAGTCTCATCTCCCTGAGTTCAAATCTGACCTCAGATACTTACCAACTGCGTGATCCTGGATAAGTCAATTAACCCTGTTTGCCTCAATTTTCCTAACCTGTAAAAATTAGATAGAGAAATACATGGCAAATGCGCTCTATTTTTGCCAAAGAAAAACCCGAAATGAGTTAATGAAGAGTTGGATGTGATTGAAATGACTGAAACACAACAAAATATAGCATGTATATTTAAAATGTTTAGGTAATGTAAGATCTAAGTGAGACTATAAAATGTGTCACTTTTTCCCCTAGCTATCTCTTAATACACTCAAATCTTTCACTGCCCCTTCTCAAGAGGTTAACATCTTCAAGGGACAACCAATCTTAACTCAATGAATTTGTATTGAAGTCATCATTACACTAAGTGCTTCCAGATGTCAGATCTGATCCCTGCCTTCAGAAAGTTAGCAACCTAGATGCAGAGACAATCTTTAAAACTGATGGAAAAATGAAAGACCCATGTGATGGAGCATACATTCAAGTGCTAACTGTTCCATATTCACAATGGTAGAGACTGCAAAACTTTATTTTCATTCTGGGACTTCAGAACATCTTTCCCTACTAGGAGAGTGTTGACGGTTCTTACCCCATGCTTTGTTTTTTATTTATCTTTATAAAGTTATATCCACTATTCTTTTTTGCCTAATCTTCTCTACACTCAGCTCCATCTGGAATTCTTCACTTTCTGTTGTAACTTTAAAAAATCATCTTAATATCATTCATCTAACTTCATCTTCTCATTTTTCTTTCTTCTCCAGTTTAGTTATATAATGGTATACAGGCAATATCCAAACCCTGGACAGATAGCCTTTTGGCCTCCTGATATTATTTTCCCATCATGTAATCATATTTATGTTCCTAATATAATGCTACTTGTTATTTTTCATGGTGCTTTCAGTTTATTTTAAAAAATCAAGTGATTATGTATGTTAATTTTAAGGAATAGTATCTGTTGAGCTCACATTTTCTATGACTTGAGTATCCTTTCAAAAATCCTTTCAAGGTCCAGGTATCTTGAATCTGTGGACATTTTTCCTGTCTCAATTCCATTTATATTCTTAGCTACATGTTCCCTACTTCCTGTCTTTGTTAGTGTTGCTAGTAACTTCCCACCAGACTCCCAAAGGTCTCCTCAATTGCTCCTCATGTTAACAGAGAAGTACCACAGTAGGCATTATAATTATTTATCACAGTTGCTATTTTTAATGAATATCATTCCATAACCTCACAAATATCATCACTGTTTCAATGTTGTTTTCTTTGGATTCTCTGCATAAATACTACTTGCCCTGTTGTTTTACCACGTATGAATTTTTAGTCTATCCCCTTAGTTCCTCAGGGTAGCTCAGTTTACAAATGCCTTGTTCATTTCTCAATGAAAAGAATCCCCTGAGTTTGTTTTTTTTTTTCTTTTTGCAATGGTCTAGAGCATCTCTTTAATTATCCTCTGAAAGCACGGGATCTCTGCATATAAGTGAATCCAGTCATATTTTGGCATATTCTGAAATAAATTGGAGAGGGGCTTGGTTTTATTAGGATGTGCAGGTGTGTGTGTGTGTGTTGTGTGTGTGTGTGTGACCTATGACTATTTTTTTAAGTTATGAAAATTCTAATTATCAAATTGATGTCATCTTAACATCTCAGGTAATTTTTCATGCACTACTGATTCCACAAGTACTGAAAAGAAATATAACAAGTCAAAACAATATGTTATCATCCAAAAAGTGAGGACAAAAGATAAAAAATATATTCTTATGTGAAATCTTTACAGTGTCTAAAATGAGAAAAATGGAAGTCGTTAATACTGATCAAGGTTTTCAATGGAAAACAGCAAGAGGAAGGTTGCTTGGTGAGAGTCTCAATAGGATAAGGCAAATTCATCCAATGAGTATTCTTGATACTGGCCAGAACTGCACCATATTCCTTCCTCTCGTCCTTCTCTCACCTTGGCATCTCGTGGACATTTCAAATACGGAATAAAAATCAATAGCCTTTGATCCACAGAACTTCCCCCTTTCCCTGAGACAGGTGAATAAATGACTAATGAGTTAGAAACTCAAAGGGATAGAAAGATGTATGGAACACTGATTTCCCCCCCTCAAAGAGTTCTAACTCTAGTTGGAGAAATAGGATATATTCTTATAAGAAAATAATGTGTTGGTGTTCAAATGACTAAGAGATTAGCTACTATTTCTGTGACCTTGGATAAACCATTTAGTCTTTCAGGCCCTCCATATTTTTTCCTCTGTAAAATGAGAGTGTTAAGCAATTAGTGCCTAAGTTATCTTTCATCTCTAAAATCTATGAACCAGTGAACCTGTCCTACCTTGCACTGTCAAGGAAAGTTTAAGTAAAAATAGCAGGTAGACCTTCTTAAATAGAGACAAATGTACAGAATCTGGAATGTGCCTGGGGTGAGGGAGTCAGTTCAGAGAGCATCCTGACAAGTAAAGCAAATTTGTAGAGGGCAGTCAGTAGTGCTAGTATTTATCCTGGAATTGGAGTACCTGGTTCTACTTTAATTCAAAGGTGGATCAATATGCATGAAAAAGAACTGAAATGTTCCTGCTCTTATGTGTGACCTATCATTCCATCAATAACCATTCCATCAATAACTTACAGTGTTCTAGGCACTGAGGATACAATGATAAAAATGAAAAAGTTTAGTCCCCAATGAATTTACTTTCTATCACAGAGGGCCTCTGGGTCTATGTATGTGTATAGATATTTGTGTATAAAATGCATAAATTAATCCTTATCTTTAAATATAAAACAAAATTTTAAATTTGATTCTGGAGAGAATTAAACATCCACCTCAGAACAAAGAGGTCCTTGACCAGGGGGATGTTGAAGACTATTTTTTTTTGGAAGTGGGGGGAAGGGAATCATAATGGAGCTGTCCAGCAAAGAGTAACTTGCTGACAATTAGAACAAAATACTCACATTCTTTGGTCAAAAATGGGCAATGTTTGACAGGCATTTGGGAAGAGAAAAATTATTGGAATACTACCCAGTCTTTTGAGTTTTCTTAGTCTTTTTTTCAAAGAATATTTACAGAACTTTACTGACAGTTTTACGCTCATACTCTTAGCTTACCTAGCTCTCAGGATGCTGATTAATCACCTGTCTGAGCATGGGAAGTGCTGATTAATTTGTGACCCTGAATGAAGACTGGGGAATTCACACCACGTTTCTGGAGTTGAAGGAGGTCACTGTGTGGCTGAAAAGCCACTTCACTAATTATATTTGGTAGCTCTCAGATGAAAATGCATGGAAAGGTCCCCATCCCCTTTCACTGATTAGATTTTTGTAAATGACAATTTTCAGATATATGGGCTCCTCACACCTTTTGAAAAATGCACATTTAAAAGCCAATCACCAATATTAAGGCTTATGTGCCTAGGAACACAGGTTTTAGATCTGGAAAGTGTCTCAAAGTCCTTCTAGTCCAAAATTCTGATTTTTATAGCTAGGGAATCTGAGGCTCAGAGAGGAAGCATCAAAGGTGGGATTTGAATCTGTGTGCATCCTCTGACTCCACAGACAGTATGTTCTTTTCACTGTAACATGAATAAAGAATCTACACTTCCTTGAAGCTTAGTGATCCCTGGTTCTTTATTGATGTGCCTCAGTTTGACTTGGAACATACTATTTAACCAGTTTTCATACTGGATGTGATCCACAGAGCTGTCTTTCTCCAGCTCCAGTGAGTATATGTCAGAGAAGAAGTGGGCAGCAAAGTGTGGATTCTGCTGATGAGGGGGAATATAAAATGTGCTTTAAAAAAAAAGCCTGCAGTTTTCCTAAATGTGACTGTCTGCAGGGCTTTGGATTGTCTCAGTAAGTTGGAGAGGGGCTAGAGTAGTGAGAGAGGTACACAAGACAGAACAGAGGAGCCAGAGTCAGGCAGAGAGGCAAAAGAGGAAACCCTTGGTGACTTCTGACTTGTCTCAGTGCTCTTTGGGCTGGGTCTTCTGCAGATTTCTTGTAGTTTACTAAAGTGGAGACATGATGGGTCGCACTGATGCTATTGTCTCTTGCCTTGCTGTTCCAGTCAGGTAGCTAAATAATGTCCAATTGAGGAATGAAGATAATGGAACCACTGACATCTGGCTAATTGCCATTCTGGCTGGGGCTTTCCTGGCAGCTGAGTGGGGCATGATTTGAAGATGAAGAACTTCCAGTGAACCGTGATGGACAAAAGCCATCTGAAAAAAGAAATAGGGGGGAAAAAGAGAGAGGCAGAGAAAGAAAGGAGGGGAGTGCCATCTGCATTACTCTCTATTTCTTTCTTCCTCTTCCCTTCACCCTTCAATAGATCACAGAACTGAAGCCATTTTATTTAATGTCATCTTTCTCTGAAATAGAAATCAGAGAAACACCAAAGAAATAAAAGCGTTTGCCGCAATGACCCTACTCAAAATAGTGACGTAAGTGAAGCTGATATTCCCCTGTCACTCTGGCTTCATTATTTCCCCCTTTCCATGACTAGCATAGGAAGATGACCTATAGTAACCATTTAATCAATCAACCAGTCAACAAGCATTTATAGATGATACATTGGATAAAATGCTGGAACTGGAATCAGGAAGACCTGAATTCAAATCCAGCCTCACATACATTTTAACAGTGTGATACTGGACAAGTTCTGAAACATCTATTTACCTCAGTTTCCTCAACTGCAAAATGAGAATACCAGAACCTACTTTGTGGGGTTGATGTGAGGATCAAAGCTCTTAGCACAATACCTGATACATAGTAGATGCTGTATAAATACTTATTTCCTTCCCCTCCCCTATGAGAAACAGCAATAAGTACTGAAGATATAAAAGCCAAAATCATATAACTCCTGTTTTCAAGGATCTTATATTCCATTGCGGTATATGTGTATATAATCGACATTGAAAAGTTGTTGGGAGACTCAAATGAGATATTTGCAAACTGCTTAGCACAGTACCTGGCAGATAGTAAGCACTGTATGGATACCTCTTCCTTTCCTCCCCTTCCCTTATAAACCAAGTAAATATTAGTTAAATTTATGAGAGACATCTTCTCTTCCCAGAAGACATGCCTGATGTCTTCTTCTTGCCTTCTAGCTGACTAGAACCTGGTCTCCAGTGCACTTTCCCACCTGAGTCTGCTTTCCCCTATATATTTCACTATCTACCTTTCTCCATCTCCAAATAAATATATTATCCTCTGATTCATACCAACTGTGCCAATCTCTCTACATTCTACAAGTTGGCAATTAACTTATCTTTTAAGCAAATTTATAACTGTTTTAAAGGGGAAGGACTGGAGGAGAAACACCATCATTTCAGTTAACATCAAGACACTTTAACAGGAGCATTTTAGATGCAATAAAATCCAGACTTTTAGTTCAGATAGGAAGAGAAGGAAGTGCTACAATAAGTGGGGAAGAGAGAGATTTGAGAAGTAAATATGGGACCTAGTGACATGCCCGAGGCCCTCAGGTACCTTCTCATTGATTCCCCAGAAGCAGAGCCAGACTTGAATATATGCCTGCAGTTTTAAGACTGTAATGTATTTGCAATCCTGCTACTAGGTCGCGCAAGAAATTTCTTTACTTTTGTTAGAATGTGAGGAAAGGATCATTGCTAATTATCTTTGATTTGCATTCACCATTTTCCTAGTTAAGCTGAAAAGTTTGAGGAGGTAGGGATGGGGGGCAAATTATAGATATAGCTTAATTTTGAATTTACTTTGGCGAAATGTACTTTAGATGGTTGGGAATAAATTAAAGCATTGGTGGATTTGTCCTACATATGGTGGACCTTATAAAGAAACTCACCCCAGTGTGGGAATTTTGGAACTGAAACAGTTAAGTCCTCTGTTGTATTGTTTTGGTCTAGGAGCATAGCATCGGGTAAGAAGATAGCCAGAGAATTAAATGATATTGGAGAATTTATTTTATCTGAATAAATATATAACTTCTTCAATATGTAGATATATCTTTTGACTCTGTGGTTCTAAAAATGCACATTTAAAGTATCAGCATTTTTCCATGGAATTGGCTAAATTTACATTGATTTTCCCTTGGTGAACAGAGATGAATAAATCCTTTGGAAGGGGCCCAAATTCCTTCATGTGTCAATCTCTGGATTCAGTTATGCTAGCACAATGAATCTTTCTGCTTCTGGTTTGGAAGAACATGAACATTTTGTGGAAGCTCTGTTGATGTTGCAGAATATAACCTTGGTTTTAAAACAGTAATATGTAATGCTTGAACATAGCTGACTGGTGGGAGATTTGATGACACTAAAAAAAGCTGAATAGTTAGTGTCATGGATTGTCTGTTAATAAATATAGGGTAACTGTTTTCTGGGAGATTGCAGGCTGACTTTGTAGCCCTTTTAAGCCATTGGTGTCCTCCAAAACTCAGTCCATTGTTTAAAACATGTATCCTTTCCAGATTCCTTCAACTGTTCTCACCTTCTTATCCAAATTTACTTTGCATTTATTTTGTATATTTTTGCATACAGTTTTGTATGTATATGTTGTTGCCCTTGATGGAATGTAAGATCAGTGAGGAGAGGGACTGTTCTGTTTCAATCTTTCTATCCATACATGGCAGCTGGCACATTGAAAATGTTTAAGAAATACATGAGTTGTTAATGAATTGTTTGAGGTCCACATTAGCAGAGGAGTTTTAAGTTATGGACCTATTTGAGTATTAAGCCAAATGAATAGAAGAGTTGAGGAAAATATACACACATGTCGCTTAAATATATGCATATATTAGTATCAATATATTTATCTGTAGATGGGCTTTGGGAACTCAGGGGAAGAATATGGGTTTCCAAATTTAATCAACAATGGTCCCTTCCTGTTGATTGGGCATTTTGCCCAGAACCAGGTGCTTTGAAAAACCCAAGAGAAATGAGAGTGAATGCTTCTGGTTTCCAGGAGCTCACTATTTTGTTGGGAAAATAAGAAGCAACTTGAAAGAAATCCCAAGACAACATCTAAACAAGCCCACGTTGGTAAAGGACAGATTGCTAGAGGAATGAGAGCTGTAGTGAATCCAAGGTAAAGCATTTGATTAAATTAGTAAAGGGCAGATTTTATTATTTCTGGTCCAGTGTCCAGAATGGAATGATGGCCTTAAAATTGATAAATCTTCACCTTTTCTTTGCCTGGAAAGACAGAGCTCATAAGAGAGGTCTCCATTTGGTTTTCACAGTATCACCATCTATGTAATAGTTGTTTTCATTTATTTATTTTTCTTAGGAAAGAACACATGTACATCATTCAGTTGAATAAACATAGAACTGGCTACTACATGCAAAGTATGTCCCAGGAGCTTAGAAACAAAAAAATGCAATGAATATTTTTCTTGTTTTGGAATAATTTTCTGTTAAGTGGAGTGATAAGACTTTGTACACAAATAAACTTGAGACAAAGCAGAATGTGATGAGTACAAAGGGATGGTATAGAAAAAGAAATGGGAGGAAGCATAGTGCAGTGACTCGGAGGCAACTGAGAGCAACATAATCAGAAGACCTCAGTGTCACTGCTGCCTTTAAAATGTAGTATTATGTTACCTTAGGCAAGTATTCTTCCATCCTTTAGGGAACTATTTTCTATTCTTTTTAAATTGTACAACCCAATTTTATGTATGTCTGTTCATTTTTAAAATTATGTACATGTGCTACCATAGTAATAATTCTGCAGATTAAAACTTACATAAGATGAAAATGTAAAAAAATGAAATGTGATGAAGCAGTATTTTGAAAATTATATTCTGTTTCCTAATACAAAACCTTTTCTCCCTTGCTAGGAACTAATTGTTAATAATGAACTATTCCTGAAAGAATTGTGATTGAATATGTTTCAATAATTTTCAAAATCTTGACTTAGTACTGTGATGTAGTGACTGCATGAGCTGGTTCTAAGTTTGGACTCTTTTCTAATGGCTGTCATGGTTGAAAAACATACCACACAAATATACACTTTTCCAAATTGAAAAAAGTATATGCTTACTGGCTCATTTGTTTTTTAATTTCCACCCACCAATTATAGAAAAAAAATTTTTTACTGAAATTCAGGTAACAAATTTCCATTTTCCCTGATGTCAATCAATCACTCTTGCAAACTAATCAGTAGGTGTAGCTCTAGTATATTTTTAATAAATAAATTCAAACCTCACTGCAACTCTTCATTTGGAAGATTTTTAAGTAGGATAGAAAATCCTGTTTCCAAAGGATTTTTGTGCATTTGTGAGATTTATGGGTGATAGAATTTTATTATTTTCAGTAACCCAGAGAAAAGGCTCAGTATCCAGGAGAAGTTTAATTGTTGCAAATAAATTGAGAAGGATGAAATGGCAATTAAGCAGTCATTGGTAACTTTGAAGAGAGCTACTTCAGCTCAGTGAAGAGTCTAAAATAATGTATGCATTGAGAACTTGAGATAGGTACCTTTGGAAATAGCAAAGTTTCAAAGAGTGTTTCATAGTTGGTAGGAGGAGATGATTTGCTTATTTGAAAATAAGAAGGAAATAGGTAGGTTCATAGGATTCAGTAGATAAAGAAAGATTGAGGAAGGGAGGAAGGAAGAAAACTACCATTTGTTAAACACCTACTATGTGCCAGGCACAGTATTAAGTGATTTTAAAGATATCTCATTTTATCCCCATAATTTATCTTCATTTTTCAGTTGAGGAAACTGAGATGAGGAGATTAACTGACTCCGAAGGTCATAAAGGTATTGGAGAGAGACAGACAGATAGACAGAGACAGAGACAGAGAGAGAGACAGAGAGAGAGAGAGAGAGACAGAGACAGGGAGAGACAGACAGACAGACACAGACAGAGAGAGACAGACAGACACAGACAGACACAGACAGACACAGACAAGACAGAGAAAAGAGAGAAACAGAGACAGAGAGAGACAGAGATACAGTGAGACCAAAACACAGAGAAACCAGAGAAAACCAGATATAGAGACTGACAGACAGACAATGAGACAGAAAAAGAGAGGCAGACATAAGGGTAGAGAGAGGGAGGGAGAAGCAGAGAGAAGGAATGCAAAGGAAAGGAATGATTGATGGAAACATATTATTGGAGGGTTATGGAATAAAGAGCACAAATGATAGCATGGTCACACTTTACAAAGAGGAAAACCTTTACATCTCTGAGATCTGAAAGAAAGGAAAGGTGAAGTCTTCAGTCAAAGAGAGGTTGTGAAATACGGTGTTGGGGAGATGAGGAATCCTGTAATGTACAGATTTAATCATGTCTGTAAAGTAGGAGGTGATTGATTTACATATGGAATTGAAGTAGGCTTAGAGAGATATTTGTAACCGTTGCTATGAGAATTGAATTAAGTAGCTAATCAGAGATGAATAAAAGGATAGATGTGCACTGACAACATCTTACTTGAGTTTAAATAGCATAACTATATAGTGGACCCAGCAAGTTCATTACTTTCTCCATAAGTGCTCAATACTTCATGAGTAGAGCATAGAAGTGGTGGGAGTGACCCAGGATTAGGAGTTAGCAGGACAGAGATAGTAGAAAGGAGGATGATAGGACTGGTCAAGAGAAGACAATGTGTGCATCGTTGAAGTAGCTGATTATTGGGTCAAGGTGTTGAGAGGCAAGTGAAGCTAGAACAGAGGTGTTTGAGAGTTAAGAACAGGGAGTCACCGAGTGAGCAGAGGTGACACTGAGGATGAAGGTTTAAGTGTGAGGAAGGAGAGAGACACAAAGGTAAGAGGTAAGGATCTTAAGAGAAGTTTCAGAGTGCAGGATCATGGAATTATAGAGGAAGCCATTGTTGGTGATGAAATCTGCTGGCAGCTGTGGAAGAGTGGAGCTGGTCACATGAACTGAAAAGATCAATATACTTAGAGTCAAAAATCATTGGAGGAAATAGGAGAGACACCAAAGATGGTGGCAGAGGTTGAGTAGAAAGGAATAATTTGCAAAGGTATGGGAGAGCTCTAGAAGTGATCATGATATTGTGCTGACTCCAAATGAACATGACCAGATCAACCCTAATAAGATGGTTATTTGACTTCATTGGCTCCCTTTCTTTTTTTCTATCTATCATTCTGTGTTCTAAGGTATTTTGACCTTGTGCGGTTCCCTGTTCTTTTCTCAGGATTTACCACCGAGGCTCCAAGGTGCTAAGCACAGTGTCTTGTGCAAAATAGGCACTATATAAATGCTTATTTCCTCCTCTCCCCCCACCATCTAGGGCAACCCCCAATCCTCATTAATCCTTCAATTCTTTTAGAACATATCACTACCTCTCATGTTGGGACAAAAACAGCAAGAGGAAACTAAATAACCCAGTGCGTGAATGACTTAAGAGAGCTCAATATGTTCATTCTCCCAGGTATAGTCTTCTTTTCAAGGAAGAATTTGTTCAAGTATCATTAGAAAGTCATTCATTTGGCATTTAAGATGGAGACATTTAGGGCCAGGGATGGGATCTTTTTGGTACCCCCTTAAATTATACAAGTAACTTCCTATTTCATATATATGTGTGTATGTATGTACATATATACAAATGTATCAAGAGAAAGATTTGTGCATATATGTATGTACATATATTTGTGATTTGTGTGTATGTGTGTATGTATATATGTATCTATCTATCTATCCCAAATGAATACTATACAGAGAGATGAGTAATTTTATTTCTGCCTCTGAAAGTGCTGATAGCAGCAATTCTAGGCAAGTCTTGGAAAGGATTGATTATTCTGTCACATGAATAGTATATTCACTTTGTTTGTTGACTTGCACTATTTCTTAATTGCAAGGAAACTCAGTTCATCGTACTGGAAAGAACTCTCAGCTGGGAGTCTTGAGACCCAGATTCTAGTTCTGATTGCCATTGATTGATTGGCTGGTGACCAGGGGCAAGTCCCTCAGCCTCTCTGGACCTGTCTTTCCTAATCTGTGAAATGAAAGGGCTGTACTATGTGATTTCTAAGGTCCCTTTCCACCTCTATCCTTCTTTGATCAATGTTTACCTTGAGAGATTTAAATAGTTTCTTATAACAGTTTACAAATACAAGAAAGGTTTCTTCAAACAACTATATTACCTTAACATTAGGAGTGTCCTGATTAGCGTGTATGTATATGTGTGTGTGTATGTGTGTGTGTGTGTGTGACTTGGTCAAGAAAAGTTCCTTCATGAATTTCCATCAATATTTCAACAAAGCCCCATCTAATTGTTGAATTATGCATTAACATATGTTCATACTGATTTATACCTTGGTGACAGTTTTTTGGCATTAGATCAATAACCAACAATTATATTTTTAATAGTTTGTTTATTAATATCCAGGAATTGGGAGTATTATTTTAATGAACAGTGTGTCATTTTAACCTAATGAAAGAACGAACATCATCACCAGTTCTCTGGTTTCTGAAAACTTGCCCAACACACAGGAAATGAATATGAAGCAGCTTGATAAGTGGCTTCTGCCCATCTCAATTAATAGTTGTCTTTCCAGCCTTGTTGGACCATCTAATGTTAGTATTTTTACTTGTCATTCAATGGAAACTTTGGGTGATAATATATCAAGTTTCTGAGATATTCCAGGCCTAATTACAGCCTTGAATGCCTTCATCATGACACTAATATGTCCTAAATGTTCTTTCCTGAAGAGCTCAGAACACGTGCCCGATTCATTTTTGCCGTTGCTTTTTGAGCCAGAAAGTCCTATTGCCTGGGAAAGGCAGAAACCACAATAATAACAAATGGTACTTTTTCAATACATATGAATCCATAGAATATGCCTTTGGATATGGATAAGCCCTGCTCTGCCAGAATATGACCCACCCCCTCCTCCAAAAAAGCCAGATGTATAATGGAGTAGATGATCATATACATGATAGAAATTTCCTGTGTACATACATTTAAGCAAAAAGTCACCCTGGTACATTAACAATATAATTTGACTTTACAAAGAAATTTATGTATACCTATTTTCTCAGGAACATATCTATTTTTTCGAGAGGAGTACACTTGTCTCATAGGTAGCGTAATATATCAGTCGGTGATTGTTTTGTCAAATACCGTCATCCCATCTGCTATTATATCGTTGCCCTACAAATATTTTAACTTTTTCTTGGGGATAGTGATAAGAATATAAAAGCAGAGTAGACTGATAAAAAGAAGAGATATTTTGGATTCAGAAGATCATAGGATGATGAATTCTAAGAATGAAGGCAGTTTAGAAGTCATCTAGTCCAATTATCTTTTTTTTTTTGTTATACATGCATTTTTTCTGTCATGTCCAACTGTCTGTGACCCCATTTGGGGTTTTCTTGGCAAAAATATTGGAGTGGTTTGGCATTTCCTTCTGCAGCTCATTTTACAGATAAGAGAACTAAAGGAAACATGGTAAAATGACTTATCCAGGGTCATGCAGATAGTAAGTTTCTGAGGCTGGATTTGAACTTAGGTCTTCCTGACTCCAAGCCTGATCCACTCTACTATCTAGATGCCCTCAATTATTCCTACTTTTTCAGATAGGAAAACTGAGGCCCAGAGAAATTACATGATTTGTTGAATATCACAGAGGCAGATATTGGCAGAACCAGAATGCAAAGAAGGTCCTCAGATTTCAAATTCAATCATCCTTCTAAAATGTTACATGGCCTTCTTGGTTGGCCTCTATACATATATGTCCTTAGAATTTTCCCTTAAGAGCTCTTGAACTCAGTTTCCTTTTCTGTGTGAATTCAAACTGCGAATGTCATAGAGTGGTCTGAATTAAGGTTTCATGTGTTTTCTAAACTTGTATAAGAAATCTGTGGGATATTTCCTTTTCCTCAGTAGGTATGAATGCAACAACCCTATGAGGCATATGGTATGTTATTTCCATTTTATAGATGGGCAAATTGAGACTCAGAAAATGTAAGCAGTCTTTTCCAAGGTAATATGAGAGTCAAATAATATAAATATTTAGCAATAATGTTGAATGTGAAAATGCGGCTATCACCCCAATATAATATGAATGGTATAGGAAATAGACTAATGGACTTAGCATCACAAGGAGCTGTGATCAAACTCTTTGGAAAACACTTTTTGGTTATGTGATTTTGCATCTTGGAATTCCTAAATTCATTCAAGTCTCAGCTCAAGTGCCAGCTCCTATACAAGACCTATCTTGATCCTCCCAACAGGAAAGGGACTTTTTAAAATTTGGTATATATTTTACATTTACATATTGAATACACATTCTGCACCCCTCTTCCAGGTTAATTGGAAGCTACTTGAAGGGAGAGATTATTTTAATTCTATCTTCATATCTCTACCACATAGTAATAAATCCTTAATAAATACCTTCTGAATCAAATTGAAGTTATTCCAGGGTTTTGTTCTTTCTGTGATGAGGGAAACAGTCACAGAAAGTTAACATCCTATCCACTATGTAAATGCCACACAAGTATTAAGCATGACATTTCCCTCTGTCCACAACAAAAACAAATGCTGTCTACCTGGTATGTACTTTATACCAGAGAATCAGAGCTGCATGTTGTTCAGAATAGAATGAAACAAATGCTACCTTAGAAACAAGGAGGCAAAGTGGCTCACATTATAAGACATAGAATTGTGCTATTTACTGAAAATCCAAACCTGGTGATTCCACTGATGAATTACTGTTGGGAATGTTTTATTGGTACTGATTTATGGATGACAATATGAGTAATTATTAAGCTTAATTGTATTTGAATGATTTTTTCCCCCTATTATTTATCTGCAGGGCAAGAAGGATAGCAAACATAGTTGGAAAAGCACAAAGCTCAGCAGTGGCTAAAAGAGCTTATTAATGTTTACATAGCTAATAATTTGTGACATTAATTCTTATACGGTAGAAAAAGATGGCCACCGGATCTTTCAAGTCTGGGACAAAAGAAATCAAAACAAAATCTATTGTCCCCTGGCTTTTGGGAGGGGAGAAAGATGAGAAGTATTGATCATTCAGAGAAACACTTTCACCTAGATGTATCTAGGCTTCATAGAATAAAAAGGGGTTACACTGAAGGCAATCTTGGTATTATCTGGACTATATAATGTACTTTTGTTCAGTGAAAGATTTTTTTAAAATTACTATACACAAGTGAAAATATTTATAATGTTAGCATATTCTAAAAAGGGCGGTTTGATGCATTTAAACCACAGTAACATGTAGGAATCAAGAGACCTGGTTTCAAGGTCTAAGTCTGAGAATTTGCAATCTCTCTAACTTTAGGTGAATTGCTGAACCTCTCTGAGTCTCAGTTCCCTTATCTGAGAATTGGAGGAAATGGATGAGTTGATTTCTATGGTCCCTTTTAGCCGGAATACGAAATGTTTTTATGACTCTATGCTGCAAACCTCAGTAAGGATTTTCTGAGGTTAATTTTGGTTGACCCATGGCTGGTGAAAGTATTTTCAAGGAAATAAAATTACTTTGGCTGTTGGGAGGCAGCAGGACACTAGGTCATCAGCCTCTGAGCTCTGCCAACTCTGGGAGAGGCTGGTAACTAGCCAAGACCCAGAGGGCTTTGCTTCATTTCCACAGAGGACTACTCAGTCAGCTGGTGTCACCTTTAATACAGAGGGTCAGCATAGGAACTCTGTCTGCTTTCCAAAAGCCAAAATAAATCACTAAATTTCTAAAAGCTGAATTCTTCACATCTTTTTTCCACAAGTAAAGACAGTATGGAATCTTATTACAGAATTCATGATGGAGAGTTCATAAAGCTTAGACTTGTAGGGCTAGAGTCAGGGTCAGAGACGCCCTTCATATGGCTAATCAAACTGGCTTCTTCTGGAGAGGAATCCCCTGCCACTGCCCACCCCCAGCCCCCTTCATTTTCTCTGAAATATAATCAGTAAAGAAATATTCAATATACCAAAAAGAATAAGCCATGTCACCTATTCTCAAGGACTGGTTGGATCCTGGGATACAATTCATAATAAGTTGCCTTTACATGCCTGGTGACTTATGTTAAAGGTCAATTTTGTAGTATAGATAATAAGTTCTATAGGAGGTCAACGGAGGGAGACATTGCTGTGTGGATGCAGTTAGTCAATGGAGATTTCATATATAAGATTCTGTCTGTATTTGATTTTGGTCTTTTTGGTCTAACCTGTCTCTTCCACATTTATATAGGTAGAGTAGGTAGATAGATACATAGATCGATACATATGCATATATATATATATATATATATATATATATATATATATAATATATATTAAAAAGAGGGGGTGAGGGGGAAGAAACAAATAGTGTCCGATTCATTAACAATATTCCTACAAAATGCTGGAGGGCCTGTAGAAAAAGAGGGACACTAATACACTGTTGGTGGAATTGTGAACTGGTCCAGTCAGTCTCAAGAACAATTAGGAACTTTGTTCAAAGGGATATATGTGTGTGTATGTGTATGTACATTGTATATATGTGTGCATATGTGTGTATATATACACATATACACACACACAAACACACACACACATACGCACATACACACCCTTGGTCCCAGCAATATCACTATTCAGTCTGTTTCCCAAAGAGATCAAAGAAAAGAAAAAGGGGCCTATTTGTACAAAAGTATTTATTGTGATGGCAAAGAGTTGGAAATTGAGAGGAAGTCCATCAGTTGGGGAATGAATAAGTTGTGGTATATGATTGTCATGGAATACTATTATGCTCTAATAAATGAAACCAGCATGGTTTCACAAACACCTGGAAAATTTTATATGAACTGATGCTAATAAAGTGAGCCAAACCAGAAAGATGTTACACACAATAGCAGCAATACTATAATGATGAGTAACTATGAAAGACATAGCTAATCTGATCAATATAAAGATTCAAGACAGTTCTGAAGGACTCACGATGAAAAATACCGTGTCCATTTCCCTAGAGAGAACTGATGAACACTGAATGCAGATTGAAGCATTTTCTTTCTTTCTTTCTTTCTTTCTTTCTTTCTTTCTTTCTTTCTTTCTTTCTTCCTTCCTTCCTTCCTTCCTTCCTTCCTTCCTTTCTTTCCTTCTTATGTATGTTTTTATTTTGCAGCATGTCTAATGTGAAAAAAAAATGTTGTGCATGACATCATATGTATAATCAATGTCATTTTGCTTCCCTTTTTGAAGGTTGAGAGAAAGAAAAAGGGAGGTAGAGAATGTGAATTGCAGTTTTTTTAAAGGAACATTAATTCCTTTTAAAAATGTAATTGAGAAATGTTTAATGGAATAAATTAATATATATTTAGAACAAAAATAAAAACAATTGCTATAAACTTGTGAGTGTCCTGAAAACCCTGCTGCATATTAATAATGAAATTTGTGGTCTTTATTGTCAAGAAGGATGGAGGCCTCTTGGCATCAAGTAAGAACAGGCTTCTCCTAACTTGTCTCCAAACCACAGAATGGATCTGCAGCATCTTGGATGTTGGTAATTTCCACAGTGATAGAGATCCTGAGCAATAGGATGAAGACAGTAAGTGGCAAAGTGTAGAGAATACTGGCTTTTAAGTGAGAAAGAGTGGAGTTACAATTCTGTCTCTACTAGTGATCAGCTATGTAACACTGGACACGTAAGCTCCTTTAGCCTTAGTTTGTCCACCTCTAAAATGGAAAAGTTGCACTTGATGCCTATAAAGTCACTTTTGTTTCTTAAATCTATGATCCTATGACTCACCCAGTATGGCTTGTTCTCTTGGAATCTTCTCCATCTTCTCTCATATATTTTCCACAGGAGATACACCCAACATGATGGGGCATTTTCTTCTTTTTTTCTTCCTTAATGACATCACAGAAATAATAGTGGAGTACACAGGCTGCTCACCTATGGGACAGGCTGTTATCATGAGACCGGACCATCTTTTTTTTTATCATAAATGTGAGATCCTTTTTTATTGAAAGTTAAGTTTTCATTTAAAATACTCAGTAACTATTTATTGAATATTTGATTTAAGTGAAAGAATCCTATGCATTAGAGAAAAAACAATGAAGTTTTGCCACCCCGCCCCAAAAAAGAATATATATTTATTCCAATATAAGCATAACCACCCTTTTAATAAAAAATCAATATTTTATAATCTAATTCCAAAATAAAAATCACCTTATTTCCTTTTAGATAAATCAAATGGTCACTATCATTTTATTAACTTTTATTCTAATATTGTTTTACCTAAAATCAGGTTTTCAGGAGATAACAGAATTTCAATAAAGTGATGGAGAGAGATATGAACTAAGATTACATACATCTAGCACTTAGAGGGATAATATGCACATGTACACATATGTGTATATACAAACATATTTCTAAAAAATAGCTATTTCCACTCCTTTCATCTCTTATTCTAAAAGTTCATGACCCACATTCAATTCAGTTAAGCATTGATAATGTTTGAGATACTGTGTTAGATGTTGCGGGTGATGCACAAATAAACAAGATGCAAGATAAGATTTCTATTTTCAAGTAACTTGTAATGTAGCAAGGAAGATGATGCTCCTGCTATGCTGGGAGAACTCCAGAACATGATAATACACCTTCTGGGAGGACAAGTGCAAAAAGCTATATGGCAGAGGACAAATTTATGATGAGTCAAAATAAGTAGGATTTTAATTAGCAAGAGATGGACAGAGTTTACAAAGACTGGGTCAGATAAAAGGAATAAAAACTATTCAGGGAGTGCCCAGTTGTCCTGTTTCTTTAGAATTCAAGGCAGATAAAGGGTGGCAGGAACAAGTAAGGCTGAAAACAAGTCAGTTACAAACTATGGAAAGATTTACAGGACATTGAACTTTATTCTATAATCAAACTCTGTGTAAGGTGGGTTGAGGAGGTGAGTGCCATGATTAGTCAGTCAATAGACATTCATTAAGGATCAACTTTGAGCCTGGAACTGTGTTAATCACTGGGGGCAGTGAGGTACAAAATAAGGCAAAAGACAGTGACTGCCCTCAAGGTGCTTACAGTCTTATCAGGGAGACAAGGAGAAAACACGTACAAAAAAGCTCTGTACAGGATACATAGGAACTAATTAAGAGAAAGAAAGCACTAGATTTAAGAGGGATTTGGGAAAGCTTCCTGTAGAAGATGAAATTTTAGTTTGGACTTAAAGGAAACCAGGGAATCCAGTAGGTGAGAATGCAGCGGGAGGTGCAGGGAGGTGTATCCTCCAGGCATGGAGGACACAAGAAAAATGCCTGGAAGCCAAGAGGCAGAGTACCTTTTTACTGATTAGAATTATAACCTTATTCTCTTTCTCATTCCCTGAGCTGTTTCCCCCTGCTCTTACCCTCCCTTAATCTCTAATGCCTTTAGTAGGTTTCGTTCTACTCCAAACTTCAAAGTGTCTTTGCCTCAAGCTTCATCTAATCCTGACCTCCCGAAATAGCTCCTCCTCTTTTGCCACCTACTCTCCTACTTCACTCTTTCAATTTCTTCCTTTCTCGTGACTCTATATAGTCATCATCTACCATATAAGTTGGTGATTGTGTTGGTGTCTCCCCAAGTAACAAGAACAACCTCCTCATTCCTCATCCCAAAGTGGAATCAAGGTAGTATTACTCTATTGCACTCTTAAAAAAAAATCTTAAAGAAAATCCATAAGCCTACACCAACCTGTTATGTAACACTCCCTTTCTATAAGCCTGCCTCATTTCCATGACTACCTCCACTAAATAGACTCATACCGTTCACAGTAGAATATCAGTATCTGTTGTGGAGGTGAGAGTGATGATGTTTCATGCAATCATCCTGTGTCATAATGTGGGTTGAAGGGGGAGCAGGGCATAAGAAATATTCTCGAAGGTAGATATCAAAGGTAGATAATGGTATTTGTCCCTAGGAATTTTTGATTTAGGAGAACATAGGCTACTTATAAAACAAAGTATTGATACACATTTTCTTACCTGGTTGTTAGTTTTTTGACCATAAAGAAAGAATTTCACTCTGTGTTCATATTTAAGGTCCCTTTTGAGAATTTCTCATTTTCCTGTGTGAGTAGATGACATTCCCAACTGACGTTTTAGTTATGCCAAATTGACTTCTGAAAGCCATCACTAAATGTTGACTTCAGTGAATATTCCAAGCATAGAATAATATTAACACTAATGTAGTTTAAAATGAACTTCTTGTGAAGCAAATGTCAATTTTATAGGCAGCTTCAGGGAGCTCAATTGTCTGTTCAGTAGCAGTTATAGGGGGAGGCAAAAAGTTGAAAACTGTTCATCATCCATTGATTGAAGGGCCATGAGTGGGAAGCTCTTTCTCTTAAAAAAGTGAGTAATCCTCCAAAGGTTAAGGCAACAAGTTCCCACCCCAAGTAGTTTTGTTTGCAAGGAATGAAATGACTCTACTCTGTATTGTGTCAAAGTTCTTATAGTTCCATGAGAGCCCCACCTGCCTAATTTAGATTTAAATGATAGAAGTGGGAGATGTGAAGAAAGGAAGAGAGAAATAACTAGATTTATCACTATTTAGACCCAGCTTGTTTTTTGTGACCATGATTACCTGAAACTACCATGAATACAAATTGAACAGGTATAAGGTATGAAGAATTATGAAAAGAGCAGTTGTCTATTTAGAAAAGCTCTCCCTAACATCAAGACCTGAAGCCATTCCCTAATTTTCTATTTTCCCTGGAAAATTTATCATTTATTTATTTTTGAAGTTGTTTTTAAGTGGAGTTCCAAACTTTCTCCTTCCCACCCCTCTCCTGCCCAGTGTGTAGGCAGGCAAAATAATATCAGTTATATATGTGAAATCATGTAAATCATATTTCTATATTAACCACGATGCAAAAAAGTACAAAATAATAAAAAAATATATACTTCAATTTTCTCTTGAAGTTCATCAGTTCTTTCTCCATAGGTGGATAACATTTTTTCATCATTAGTACTTTGGAATTGTCTTGAATTGTCATCTTGATCAAAATACCAAGTCTTTCACTGTTGATCATAGTTATAACATTGTTGTTTAATATATACCACAGCTTCCTGGTCCTTCTCACTTCACTTTTCACATAGGACTTACATTTTTTTTCTTTTCCTGAAACCACCTCCTTATCATTTCTTATAATATAATGCTACTCCATCACAATTATATGCCAGAACTTGTTCAATCATTCCCAATTGATGAATATTCCCTTAATTTCCAATTCTTTGCCAACACAAAAAGAGACACTATAAATATTTTTATGCATATTAGTCTTTTTCCGTTTACTTTGGCAAACCTCCCAATATAAACTACTTACACTCATGCTCTGTCTATGTAGACTTTTTCTAACATCTCTAATAACAAAGTTCACAGGAGTTCCAGGTATCATCTTTCCATTGGGAATGTAAACAGTTTAACTTTAATGAGTCTGCTATAATTATTCTTTGAGGTTTACTTTTTTATGCTTCTCTTGAGTCTTGTGTTTGAATGCCAGGTTTTCTATTCAGCTCTGGTCATTTCTTCAGGAATGCCTGTAAGTCCTCTGCTTCATTTTATGTCAGTTTCCCTCTGATGACTTACACTAAGTTTTGCTGGGTAGGT
Source organism: Potorous gilbertii (assembly GCA_028658325.1). Classification (NCBI taxonomy): domain Eukaryota; kingdom Metazoa; phylum Chordata; class Mammalia; order Diprotodontia; family Potoroidae; genus Potorous; species Potorous gilbertii. Next base: position 674,281,749 of record CM053769.1, on the reverse strand, counting down.
AGGTTCCTCTTGGTTGTAATCCCATCTCCTTTGCCTTCTGGAATTACGTATTCCAAGCACTCCTCTCCTTTAATATGGAAACTGCTACATCTTGTGTGAGCCTAACTATGGTTTCAAGATATTTGAATTATTTCTTTCTGAATACTTGAAATATTTTCTCCTTGACCTGGGGAATCTGGAATGTGGCTATAATATTCCTAGGACTTGTTATTTTGAGAACTCCTTTAGGAAGTGATTGGTGGAGTCTTTCAATTTCTATTTACCTTCTAGATTCAAGCTATTGTGATTTCTTGAAATATGATGTTTAGACTGTTTTTGTGATCATGGCTTACAGGTAATTTAATAACTCTTAAATGATCTTTCTTCAATCTATTTTCTAAATCATTTGTTTTGCCAATGAAATATTTCTTATTTTCTTCTTTATTATTATTGTATATTTTATTTATTGCTTCTTCATGTCTTGTGCAGTCATTAGCTTCCAGTTGCACAATTCAATTTTTTTTACTTTTTTAATAAAGAAAATTTTTAGTCTATTCTGCTTTTAAAGAATTATTTTTTCACTGCATTTTTGTGCCTTATTTTAATCATTTGACCAATTCTGTTTTTAAGGTGTTATTTTCTTCAATATTTCCTGCTTTTAAAAAATAAAAAAAACAAGCTGTTAATTCTCTTTTCATAATTTTCTTCTGTCACTATCATTTCTTTTTTTTCTGATTTTTTTCTCTACCTTATTAATTTTTTCTTGAACTTTTCAAAAAAATTTCTATTAGGCTTAGGTTCTATTAACATTTTTTCTTTTGAAGTTTTGGTTGTAAGTGTTTTCATGTTGTTTTCATCTTCTGAGTTTATCTATTGGTTTTCCCTGTCACCATAGTAACTTTTTATGGTCAAGGTGCTTGTTGTTTTTTGCTCATTTTCCACCATATTCCTTGACTTGGAACTTTATGTTAAAGTTGATTTTGCTCACCCTAGGGGTAAGGAGACACTTTGTCAAACTCCAGGCTTGTGTGTGTGTGTGGCAGGGGTGGGGCGGGGAGTGTTTGCGTGCTGCTATTTTCAGAGTTCTTCTGGGAGTTTGCAAGTTTTTGCTTGCTTCCAAGGTGGTATGGTCCAAGGAGAGGTGTATGCTCATTGCTCTTCTGGTCAGCACTGATTTTTACCCAGCAAGATCCCTGCTCCCATGCAGCTGCAAGTGGTAGCACCTTGACCTTCAAACTGTGACAAAGCCCTCTATTCTCCAGCATCCACAAGTGCTAGTACTCATCTCTGCCATGGAACTGTATCCAGGGCCCCTGTTTCCCTGTGATCAACCACAAGCACTCTTCCCTACCCTAGAGCTGTGACCCAGAACTGGATAGAGAATTTCCAATAGGCATAGAGCTGGCAATGTATTTGCCATTCAGTCCCTCTTGTGTACCCACTACCTTTGTGATCAGTTGCCCATCCCCCTTACCACCACCTAGGCTGAGAACTTCTGATGCTGCAGCTTCTACTGTCACAACCATCTCCAAGGCCAACCACTGCTGCCACTGCTGGTGCCCCACTGTGGCACTCATGCTGGTATCACAGACTTCTCCCGCTAACCTCTTAAATTTTCTTAGATTGGAAAAATGCCTTATTCTGACCTTTTGTTGCTTTTGACATTCCAAAATTTGATCTAAGCACTTATTTTAAAATTGTTTAGAAAGGAATGATGTAAGAGTTCAGCTGCATTGGTGCCTATACTCCATTATCTTGGCTCTGTCACTCATTTCTTCATTTTGAAAGACTCTACTAGACATTAATGACAAATTCCGTAAATGCCCAAAGGTATGTGACTATCTTTTGGATTTTGAAACCTCTTATTTGTTCACAATTTTAACTGAGCTAGACAAAGCACTTTAAGGATGCAATATTTTATTGGCTCACTTTTCAAGTGCAAGTATCATTGAGCTTTCGTTTCCCTCGATAAAATAATTTGGACTTGCCTTGTCAAATGTATCACATTGTGTAACTTCACTGGCAAACATGCTGCCAGCTAGACTACCTGGCATGTTGGCTCCCCATTCTAAATTTGGTTCTGACCTCATTATGTGTAGATGGAATACAGACATGGAGCACAATATATCATTATGCCTCTAATAAACTTTAGTGGCTCCTCTGCTACTTCCCCCATCCCCTGCTGTCAAGGAGTAATTTGTCTTTGGCTGTATATGCATATGTTGCCTTTGAAAAGGAGGGACCTCAAGTTATCAGTCACTGCTTTGAGCAGTTATAGGTGGTTTCATCATAGAAGGAAGCAGATGATTACAATCAATAATCAATCAAAAGGCTGGTGACAGTGATCATATATCACCTTTCACTGTGGAAACTACATTTAGTACTTTAATATTACAAAATGTATTCTTGAGGCAGATTGGGAGCCATATGTTTGGGGTGGTTGTTTCCTTTATTAAAATATACGTTAAGTGTTGGTGATCAACTGGTTAGCTTTTCAACATTTTTGGGAAGGTTGGCAACCACTGAGGAAAATTGAACATTATGGTGAGGAAATAAAGATAAATGCTATCATTTATATATGGTTCAGTAACTGCTGCCATCACATCACTCCAGCATCAAGGATAGTGATGCTTTCACCAACGGCCTCTGTGCTTAGATCATTTTCGTTATGACTATTAATGAAAAATCACTATTTTGTGAGAATGTCTCATTCTTTAATTACTAGAAAGATTCACTCTTGTGATTTATTGTAGATTATAATTCCATTTTAATTCATGAAAATGAAGATGCATTCTGCTATTAAACATATTTAGGGTTTCATTGCAAATTGTATCTGTTAGATAGAATGATGTGTACTACTTACCTATCTAGATTATATAACTCACATTTATATAAAACATTATGGTTTGTAAAACACTTTCCTGACAGCAACTCCAGAAAGTAGATACCCTGAATTATTGTACCCATTCCACAGATGAGAAAAGTGGATTTGTGCTAAAGTAGAATAGATGACAATTCATTTTTTTCATTCTCTTTGGCTCCTTCCTTTGACAC
>CM053769.1:674178848-674278216 GCA_028658325.1 Potorous gilbertii | reverse complement strand
TTTTTTTTTAAGCCACTCATGTCCTTGATAACTTATTCCACTTGCCCTAATTTATCATGCACACATTTTTGTTATAACCTGTGTCCTACTTATTCTTGACAGATTTCTTATTATATTTGGATGTCAGTATGTATGCTTGAAATACTCAGGTAGAAGAACTGAAGAATGTAGGAATGCAAATGAATACACAAGTGTAAGTATGTACACACAGACACATTTTAGTTTCCGATATAGTTGAAAAGGCACCTATAACTAGAAAAATAATGGCAAGATAGTGAGCTAGTAATGCAAGAACTTCTGAAAGGATATTTTCCAGTTTTAAGAGATGATAGGCATTAGGAAAAGCCAATGAAATAATATTTATAAAATACCTACTATATGTAAAGCAATGTGCTAAGCCCTGGGGATACAAATGTTAAAAAAAATGAAAATAAAACAATCCCTGTTCTCAAGGAACTTGCAATCCAATCAGTGAAACAACAAGCTAACAGCAATGTACAGACATGAGAGCTCTAGTAGATGTGGATATTCTCAGAGAAAGGGAGCTAAGATTAAAGAGGAACTGAGAGTCCTTTAAACAAGCAGCATCAGCAATAATACCAGAAATATAATTATTAATTAATCCAAGAATGAGGGACAATCTGTCATACACCTGTCTGTCTATTTTTCTATCCTGATAAATTTAGTATTGGCTGAAAATTTCAGGTTTAGAGAGTTTCCTCTTGTCTTGTGATTTACTGTCTTTGAAAGAAGATGATATATAGCATGTGAAAGGAAAACAAATATTCAGATGCTGTTTATGGGTTTGCACATCTGTGCCTCTATCTTTGTATCTGTCCTATTGAAAGTTTGATATCTAGTGGAATGCATAGCTTTCATTAAACATTCCCATAACAATGGCTCCCATTTCCTGGGGCAGGTGGCAAACTGATTTTGTTCTAGATTTAGTCAATTATGACCAATACTTTTAAAAGCAAATTTGGCAAAACCACAGTTTACATCATTCTCCTCTTCTTTCCTTCCACCTCCTATTCCTCCTTTCTTTTTTTAAAAAATAGGAGTGGATTTTTCTTATTTTCCTATGTGAATGAATTTCTGATTTTGCATCCATTTGAATGATTGCTTCAGTGTTTTTAAGCTTTCGGATTCCCAAAAAGCCTTCAGAACCATTTTCACTGAGTTTTTCAAGGCTTTTGAAATTGTCTTTCTTCTAACGTTCCAATTTGCAAACTATCAGATGCTATCAGAGAATTAAGTTTGGTTGTTTTAATTCAGGAGTCTTTTAAACTCTGTGATATTTGCTAAGTTTTAGATCATTTTCAGATGGCAGTAGGTGGAAATTAGATGAGGAATTATGAACCTGAGATAGATAGAAATTTGTCTTAATATAGTTGCTTCCTTTTTGTATTTTAAAGGTATTCTCCCAGCCTGATCTTTTTTCATTTCTGGGCCATTATGGTGATGCATTGAAAATGCATTAAAAGGCATCTTCTGGTTAAAGATCAAATGCAAACAGGGGAAAGTAAATGCTTAGGTTTTCTTCAGAGAACAGAGATGTTTAAAATATTCCTTTCACTATATATAGGCTTCTGTTACAGAACATAAGCAGCAGACTGTTGGGCAGCTTTATGATATTGTTCCTTTTTGGAAATTCTAAAATTAGGTTGTTGTGGGGTGGATTTGGGGCAATTAGCCTTTGCAAAATGTCATTTTCCTACCACTGTTAGAAAATAAACAGAGCTGCAGTTGGGGTTGTTGCCTGGGGGCAGAGACATAGTGCATAGTAATCTTTATTCCCCAGTGTAAATACCTTCTTGAATTTTGAGCTCCAGGACTTCTAGTAACATGGTTCTGGAGGCAGCTACAGACCAAATGCATGTCTGTAGCTTTGCTTTTCCTTATTTCATTTTCCTGCAATAAAGGAGCACTGAAAAAAAAAGTCAAGGTTATCATCCTAGTGGAATAAAAAATATTTTCTATGATATAATGGAATGAACAAACCAGTATTCACTATGAATCGGTACTAAGTAGACTTTTTTATCATTCAGAAATGGTACTGGTCCACCATTATCATGGTCCTCCTCTACTTATATATTTCTGTTGGCTCCCAGCTACCTTTTAATCAAGTTCAAATTCTTTGGCCCCCCCTTCTGATTCAAGTTCCACCCTCCTAATCAAGTCTCCCCTTTCGCTGATCTCTAAGCTAGAGTTTTCCAGTTCCTCTTAGCATCCCACTGAATACACCATGCTTACCCCTGCCTCTGGACCTTCTCTTGTATTATATCCTCCTTAAGTTCCTCTCCAACATTCTAGAGCTCCCACTTTATCTATGACAGTGCTAAAAATAACGACAACAGCTTCTAGGAATCGTATATCCTCTATTGACTTCATGTGATTTTGATGAGAGGATTATCAATAAGTAATCTTTGTGCTTGTCTGTCAAGGAATTCTGTTGTCATCTTAACTAATTGAGGAACATTCTTCATTATAGTAAAATATATAATAACGGCAATACTAATAATACTATAGTCAAAATTCATGTAGTGCTTACGATGTGCCCCTGGCTATGCTGATTGACAATTGTTACATGATCTTTACAATAACATTGGAACATAGGTGCTATTTTTGTTCCCATTTTACAGATAAGGAAACTGAGGTGAAGAGAAGTTAAGTGGCTTTCCCAGGGTCACACAGTAAGTGTCTGAGGATAGATTTGAACTCAGGACTTCTTGACTGTAGAACTATTACTTCATACTCTGTTCCACTTCACTACCCTGTGATATAAAGTTACATTTGATTTTTCTATAATCACAGAACCATGAATAAAATGGCATCTTTTATTTTCTAAAATTTTCAGTTATGTGACTATGAAAATGAAATCTACTGTTGAAGATTATTTGCAAAAGCTTCACTTTGCTCTTTGCATTTTTGCATCCATTTATTGTTCATTAAATTTCACTTAAAATGGTTTTTTAGATGAACTGACTCAATGTGGTTGAAAGTAAATCTTTCTTCAGGCTCATTCTCTCCAGCATTTCTTTCCATTCTGTGGTGCAATATTGTCTGTTGTTTGTGAAGGCTCCCATATTTTAGTTGATAAAACAAGGAGATAAATGCTCACCAAAAATGTTAAATAAAATTGACTTTAATTTTTACAACTCAAAGCTACTAGTTGACAAATCACTATGCCTTCTTTTTGGTCCAGTGTGTTTTTGGATTTATCCTTTAATCTCAGCACTTACAGGGTTAAAATTTAATTTTATGATTGATCTCACGGCTTTGGGGAGGTGCTTCTTAAAATTAATCAACATCATTGTTAAATTATCTAGTGCTCCTCAATGAAAGATGATCTATTGAGGCCCATAGATACGAAGCAAGTTAGTTTTGATCTTTAATAAAATGGTGATAACGTCAGTATAAGCCCTCATATCAATGGTGCATTTCACAATCTCTATATGTCTTCTCCTCCTGTTTGTCTCTCTTCTGTTCTTAATATTGCTGTCTTTTGCTCCACTTCTGTGTTTTGTTTTTGCTACATATATTTCCTGGTATGGTAAATCTTCCTGTCAAAGTAAATCAGCAAATATTCTGAAACACAATCCCTTAAAGTGTTTCCTGGGATCACTGGGAGGTTAAATGAATTGCTCAGGATCACATCACTAGTAGGTGTCAGAGGCAAGATTTGAAACTAGCTCTTCTTGATGTCAAGGCTGGTTCTACTGTCTGTAATTTCTGCTCATGTATTTGTTTTACAATGTATTTTGAATAATTTATTTTATATCATTCAAAATTGGTGTGACCCTGGGCACTCTTCTACTCTTGTTTCCTCAGTTTCCTCATCTGTAAAAAGGAGTTTTATTAGATGATGTATCAACCCCTTTCTATCTGAAGATCTATTAAAATAATATGCTCTATCTTAGTCATGCCCACCATTTTCTTTCCCAATGTTCTTTGGATGATCCCATAACTATAATGTGTCAAGAGATTTTGGAATTTGTTGATTCCAGTCCCACAGAAACATTGGGATAATATTAAAATTAGGAATATGGATATTTGTTTCCAGGAGAAATTTGAGGAAGCATCTTGTAAAGGACTCACCAATCTCCCATATGCAATTCAACATGGTACCTTCTTTCCATTTTGTTCTTCTGGGCACTGCTCATTGTATACAGTATCTATTCAAGATATATGTCCTGATGATCTAGAATATGCAACTGCTTATTCATTGTAGTTCATTAGACAATAAATGTTCTTAATTTATTCTGTAGCTATAGTTGGTTGAACACTATTGTGTAATCACATATCTGATTTAGAAGGCTCTACAGTGCTCTGAGGCTTGATTCAAATAGCATGATGTGACCTGCAAATAAGGAGCATCTGGAAGCCCTCACAATCTGTGGGAAATCTCTCTCCTCTTTTGTTTCTCCATAGGACATCATCTTCCATAAGAATTACAAATGACTTTAGCACGATTACAGCCCTGTTTTTAAACCACTTGGCATTTATATTTAAGATAATAGCTCAGGTTGTAGTGGAAATTGCATGCCTTATTTTTTTTAATTTGTAGTATTTCATATAACCTGATATTTTTATTCTTGCTATAACAAGGCTGGGGTTTGACCATGCTCAGCTAGATGATAGGAAAATGATTGTCATATTGGTGCCAATTATTTCTTATCTCCTAAGATAAAATGAAATTCATTTTTTGTGATACCATTTGGTAATTAATATATCTGGCACCTTCTGAATGTCATCTTAAAGAAAATGTTTACGATAAATATATTTACATACTACATAAATACAAACGTATTTATTATATAATCATATATACATATTCCTGATTACATGTATATAATGCATGCATGTTATGCATGCATGCACATGTAATCACTGATTATTTAAAGAGGCATGCATCATATATGTATACATATTATGGTTATACAATAATATACACAAAGGCAAAAATGTGTACATGTGTGTGTGCAGGAGTATGTGCATGTGGGTATACATATACATGTTAATACACTCATGCACATACATATACATACATGTTTATGTGCATGTATAATCATATGGGTGGATTATTATATGCCAGGAACTAAGCTAAGTTCTAGGGACGTTGAGAAAGAAAAACTCTATCAACTGAGTATTGAAATGTTTGGTTTAAAAGTTTGTCACAGATAGTAAGGAGAAGGTCTAGAGTTTGAACTTGGATACTCTGCTTCCTAAGCCAGCATTCTTTATACAGCACCATTCTACCATCATATTTGTATGTGTGTGTGTACATGTATGTATGTGGATGAAATATATATTCATTCATACTCCCTTATTCCCACCTTCATATTGAAGTATCTCATTGTTTAAAGATTTCTTGCATCAATAAATATTGAATGTCTTATTGTCTCTATGCATCTGCCTTTGTTTATCTGTTTCTGTCTTACTCTGTCTCTGTCCCTGACTCTGTCTCCCCTCCACCTCTCTCTCTCCCTCTCTCTCTCTCTCTCTCTCTCTCTGTCTCTCCATCTCTTTCTCTCTGTCTCTATCTCTGTCTCTGTTTCTGTCTGTCTCTCTCTCTCTCTCTGTCTCCATCTTTCTCTTGATTGCTCATAGTGTAGTCTTGGAGGGGGCAAATGCTACAAAAAAGATAGAAAAGAATAAGTAAGAACAGAAAGAAAAATCCAGATAGTTCAGAGTAAATTTGCTATTCACAGGTCCATGTAACATTCTCTTACACAATGAAAAGAATAATATATACATACATTCAAACATGCACACACATGTGCACACACACACATACACACACATATTTATATTTTCCAAACCATCCCACCTGCATCCTACAGGCCCCAAAGCAATTCAATAGGAAAAAATATATATATATATCTCCAAGGTTTACCTTATTTTTTTAAGGAAAATTATTGTTTCTGTAGACAACAGATTTTTAGCATAACCATGTGAGGCATGTTTTAGAAAAGGTCATTTAAATTACAATTTCATATAAAGTGAAGGATGAGTCCCAAGGAATGGGAATTTGAATGGGGTTAATCTTCCTTTTCTCTGACTAGGACAGTAATTAATAGAAAGTGAACCCTGTCAATACTGTCCTCATTGTGGGAAGAACTGAGTCCTCTTGTTCTTGATATATGTAGTTAGGATACAATAGAAATAAAAGAGCTCATTTTTTATCTCCTTTGGGTAAAAAAAATAAAGTTTATTATTAATGTAGATTTAAATTAAAACAAAAAGAATTATTAAGCACCTTGAGTGTCTCTATCCTTGTGTTAGATGTTGGGGGATACAAGGAAGAAGTTGAAGGCATGAATGATATTTTGGAGAAACAAATAATCCTAAACTTGAGTCAATTTTGTAATATTTTAAGACCATGCAAACTCAAATATTAGATGGCATAATATATGTTATAAATATTCTAAGAATTCAGAGAAGGGAAAGAAATAATGTTGTGTTCTTGGGCAGTTAGAAAAAGCTTTGTAGAAGAAATGGAAATTCAAATGTGGGCTTTGAAGAACCCTAACCCTAAATCTTATTGTCTTTGGAGAACGGTTGTGCACTCATAATCTCTGAGAGGTATGATATAGTTAGCACTCCTTTTTTGAAAAAAAAAACATATAGATCATATATGTTAGAAATGGTTTGAAACTTATCAATGTCTCTTATTTCCATAGGCATTTCTATGTCTGTGTTCTTTGGAATTGTGTAGGCAGCAGAACCTAGGAAGAGAAAAGGCATGGGAGGTAGTTTTCCTCTCAATCCTGAATATTCCTTTCAAGTTATGGTTTATTTCTATCTTTGGAGATAAGAGGAAAATTACAACTTCTGTTTATTGAATGTAATGGAATAAAAAATAAGGGATGACCTTGTGCTTTCATTAATAGGAAGAACTCCCAAGTGAGAAAACAGCTACCAATAAGGTGCCAAGTGTCACCTTCTCAACCATGTAGTCTTTGAGCTGCCTTCTCCAGAGAGGTTCAATGTCTTGTCCAGAGTAGTACAGCCAGTACATAATGGGGGCAGAGCCTGAACCCAGCTTTTCCTGATTCTGAGGCCAGATTTCTATCCACTATACCAGACTGCCTTTCTTTTTTTTTCTATTTAATGAAATGAATATTTCATTCATATTTCTTTAGTACCCATACTGTCTTTGCTATGGATATTCTATCCATGCTTTAGGATTTGTGAATTTCTGTGGCCAGAAACAAGTAAATAAACAATCAAAGTAATCAAACAATCCAAGCTTATAACCTTTTACCAAAGAGCCTTTCTGAATTTGGCTAGCCTAGCCATCTAGCAGCAGTAGTGACCATGGAGCAGGAGTAATTTTGGTACCTTTTCTATGGACCGTACTTTATGCTTTTCAAAGTGCTTTCACACCCATTATCTATTTGATCTTCCCAATCACTCTGTGAGGTAGACAGAAGAGACAAATTTTTCAGAAAAGAAAACAAACCTAAAGATATTCAATGCCTAAAATCACAGTTAAATGATAATTGGCAAAGATAGACTTAGAACCAAGGTTTAGGGCTCTTCCCATTAATTGACTTGGTCTGATTAAATAAAAGTGAAGTAAATTCAGCAAAGAGAAGAAGGGAAAGAAAAAATAGGTTAAAATGGAAAGAAGTGGTATTATAAAAGCTACAGCAGGCAGAGCAGACTGGCTGAGGTTGTACATATTCAGAAATAGGGAGAGGGATCAAGGCTCCCAAGAGAATTAGGGGGCCATTGTCTACCTTGGCCTCAAGCACATTTAAGAGTAAGCACGAGAAAAGCTATTTTCAAGGCAGAAGTTTTTCTTTGGGGACTTGTTTATATTGAATTTAGCACTTTATTATATGCCATCTAACTGTTTTATGTCTGTTGACCTCAAACTCTAGGGATGTACCCTGAACATTTCTAACTTCTCCTTAATACTCCATTATGGAACTGTCTTCCGATGAATTTATCTAAACGATATGTACAATTTCAACCTGGATAACTTCTGTGTGTGTGTGTGTGTGTGTGTGTGTGTCTGTGTGTGGGTGTGTGTCTGTCACCAAACGCAAAACCAAAGAATGAAAAATAGTTAACAGTTTCTCAAGCTTGTTTACCTCTAAAAAAAAATCCTCTTAGCCATTATAGCTTATTCATTCAGGTGTGAATTGTACTCTTTGATTTATTATTTGCCATTTGATTCGATTTTGATTAAAGTTGCAATATCATCATTTAAAGGAAATCAAATCAGAGTCACGTTTCTGCAATCAATCATTGCTCTCTGTGGAGTTTTTAGTCAGATTTTTTTTTTGTTTGTTATAAAGAAACCTTTGATGCTTTTTAATTTTTTTTTACATTGATTATCTGTCATGTGCTAGGCACCAAGTTGGGTTTGTATGTTTCCTAGAAAATTTCTCCATTTCATGCCTAGGTTTTTTTTAGTCTTTTCATAGCACTAGCCCTAGGGCAGTGATTTAGAGACCTTTGTGAGGGATGAGGAAGGGGAAAGAAGACATGACAACTCAGGAAAGTTTATTTTATCCAAAAGTGAAGCTCAGAGAGACATTCAGAGAACAGAGCTCCAAGGGTTCTAACAAGTGTTTGGGGCTGGTATTGTTAAATCAAGGAGATGAGATGCTTTTGCTATACAGTAGAAATAGAACTATACTTGGAGTCAGGGGAACTGAATACAAATCTCACCACTGATGGTTCAGCTGCATCACAGTCAGTCTCTGTCTCGTCATCTGTAAAATTAGGAGACTGAACTAAAAGTCACTAGAAACAGTTTCTAGTCCTACCTCTATGATCCAGTGAAAGAGGGGGAAAAAGGCTTAAAGTGTTTGGAAATTGGGAGAAAGTACAGTTTGGGAGGAAAATCCATGAAATAATAAAACTTTCACCAAAACCTTCCTACAAAGCTTCTGGTGCCATAGCATAAAACAGTGCTTTGCTCAGATTCTCAAAGCCTCTGACAATGACACAAAGGTCCTGGTAGAATTTACTGAGCTTGAAGCTGTTAAAGACTGTGCATCCCCTGTCTGAGGACCTAAACAGCTAAGTTTGGGCAGGTTCTTTACCAGGTAGGCCACAGGGCAATGTGAAATAGGACCAAATCAATTAATGAAGACTATTTTCTAAGTTTGGTATCAAGAGAAGTGCCTATATGGGACTAAGCCATGAATTCCCTGTAGTCTTGATATATAAGTAAAAATTCTGTATTTTTATTGGACGTATTTATGCTAGTGTGGATTCTGGTCACTTAAAATCCACAGATACAGAAAAATACGTATATTCATCCTTCATTGCTGAAGAAGACCATGCCATCAGATAAGTAATGACATGACTTGCACTTGACTTTGTTTTAAGTGAGGGAGGGCTGTGCAGGTCACCAGCCTCACTTCTCCTCCAGAGACATCTGAATCCAGGGACCAGACATTCATCAGGATGACTGGAGATGACCCAGGATGAGGCAATTGGGGTTAAGTGACCTGCCCAAGGTCACACAGCTAGTAAGTGTCAAGTGTCTGAGGTGAGATTTGAACTCAGGTCCTCCTGACTCCTGCACTGGTGCTCTAAGATCCTCCAAGGTAGTTTACAACTAGTTCTAGTTCTACAATTACCCATCTTGTCATTACTAGACAGTGTCAGTGGTAAAATACTTCAAAGCTATTCCTTACTTGCCTAGTTAGGTGACCACATAGCATACACTCTTATGTATCTTTTAAGATACTGCACCTTTGGGATAGAAGGATCTCAGCCTCCCCCTCCCTTTTCTTTCAAAAAGTTTAGGATATGTTTTCAATTATTTTATAATACTCCATTGACTAATAGTAAATGGTTCTAGGAGACTTGATTGGCAAAGCTAGACTTCCTTACTCCCAGAATCCTTCATGCTATCTCATTCCATAGAATCATAGAAAATGGAGAAATTAGAGAGCATTTTGTCCACCTCCCTCCTTATTTTAAAGATGAGAAAACTGAGGTCCAAAAATGTGAAATAATTTGCCCAAGATTGCACACCTGGAAAAGAACAGAACCAGGACATACATTAAAATTTTGATCTTCAAAGTAAGACGCCTACGTCATTAACACTGCTTTGATGGAAAGTAAGCTCTGCATGGGCTTTTGTGTGAAGTTTATAGTTCATTAGAGATGTAAGCTACAGTAAGATATAGTGCATAGACACTCAGTTTTGGAGTCAGGACAACTTGGGTTCAAATCTTTCCTTGACACATAATTAGATATGTGACATTAGGCAAATTACTATCAGTTTCTTAGCCCTTGGAAACTGTATGCTCCAACTTCTGAATCAGCATTGGTAGAGGAAGTTTTTATCCTCCGTTCTCCACACCTGATGAAATCATTGAAACAGACTAATAAAAGTATGAGTTCACTTTTTTAAGAGCCTTTAAATTGACTTTGAAAATCCACTGCAGTGATGTAGCACAGTGGCTAAAGCATGGGTCTCAGGTCAGAAAGACCCAAGTTCCCAACTAACCTCAGACATGTACTTGCTTTGTGATCCTGGGCAAAGTCACTTAACTTATACCTCTATTTCCTCATCTATAAATGAGGACAGTAACAGCCCCTAGCTCCCAGGGTTGATGCCAGAATAAAATGAGATAATAACTGTAAAGGTCCTAACACAGAGCCTGGCACATAGCATTATGTGAATATCAGTCATCACCATCATCATCCTTATGGATACAAACTTTAATTTGCAATATTCCTTAACATGACCCTCTAAAAAACAAATCAGTTTCTTTTATCTGATTCTCGCTTAAGAGTGATGAATTGTGAGTGAATCAGTCAACCTCTAGGTATCCACCACTGGGCCATATACTAACCAGCAAAACCACTTTGTGCACAGGGACAGAAAAATAGGGGAATGGTCTCTAACCTGGCTGAAATCAGAGGGATATAACGTAACCAACAGAAATACTAGCTAGGTAGCTTCCCTATGGTTTGTTCCTTTGCACAGGAAGTGCAGGGGAAACCCACATACCTTCCACCTTCTAGGAGCCAATTGCTTGGCCACCGGATTCATTTTGGAGGAGCTGTCTTCTTTTAAACACAGGACAGTTTAGGATTAAGAGCATCATTACCGTCCCCTACTTGAGATGTTATTCTGGTGGGTCCTATCATGCTTCTCCTGCTCCCTGTCTCTAAACATCTAGACCTAGCAGTTCCTGCAATGACAGTATTTTTCTTTCTGATGGCATATAGTCAGGCACTATTATATTACTTTGCAAATGAAGAAATTAAGCTTCAGGTGAGTTATATGACTTGCCCCAATTATATTTAAAGATGGGACTGGGACTAGAGCCCAGATCTTGTTCTGCTTATATTCCAGGGATCTTTTCCCCATAATTTTCTTCTCTTATATTTGCAACCTCTCTAGACCCATCCGTACTTCAGCTTTTGTTCTAGCAATCAGAAGTAAGGGCCCATAGATATGAATAAAGCTGAATTTTATGTTGTTGTAAGTGCTCTCATTGCTTCCATTCCTTTAAAACCAATTTAGTGGTTGGTAGAATTTAGCATCTTTCTATTCTATTTTGTCTCAAAATACTGTCAGGTAAGATTCTGATGGTGCAGAAAAAAAGAGTCTTTTCCTACACTTCTCCCTTATACACAAATATACTTATGCCATGACTAGCCTTAGCCATGCCCTCCATGGAGACTTTTATAAAATATACAGAGTACAGGATGTGAGAACAAAGCTATTCTACAATTCCAGCCTGGAAAAGTGCCCTGTTTCATAAGTATAAAGCAGCAGTGGCAGGTCATCACCATGATTCAAGCCAGGATGACCCAAGGTTATATTATTATGTGACGGAAGACATTGGAATGCTTGTTTGTTTCGGGAAAATTATAATGATGAAAAGATTTGAGCCCTGATATGAGTCCTTGAACTTCTAATTCATTGTTCTGGATCTACGAATTTGAGCTTCTGAGTTCATGGTATAACTTCAGGTAACAATGATTTTCACAATTCATTCATTTATTTGTAAATTCATTCATTCAAGCATTTATTAAAAAGTTTGGGGTGTATGGAGGTTTCAGGGAGGACTAACCTGTGGTAAGCTATGTCTAACCCTGTTCCCAAACTTCTAGCCTTCATGTTGCCTATGGGTTAAAACTTAGACTCCTTACCATGGAATTTTAAAATGTGCCTCAACGTGATCTTGGAAAGGAGAGACTGTGCTGCTTTTCATCTTTGTCAGAGTCAATAAATATATATTAAATGCCTACTACGTGTCAGGCACTGTGCTAAACTCTGAGGATACAATGAAAGGCATAAGACAGTCACTGCCCTCAAGCTGCTCACAATCTAAAAGGGAAGACAACACAAAGAAAAAAGCAGAAAATCAGGAGAGAGATAGGGAAGATTTGGGGGCATGCTGAAGTCCAGTACCTGGGGAGGGAAATGATGATGAAAAGAAAGTTACAGAGATCATTTCATCTTGCAGAATGGTGAGTTTCTGACTTTCACAAAGTCCAGGAAATCATCAGCTATATGGAAAATCATGAGGTGAATTGCCAGAGTCTTCCTTATGTGTTGGAGGATCACAGAGAAATTCAACAAGTTCAACCTTTATTCTCCCAGTTAAGCTATTCCCAGTGCCTAGAGTAATGCTACAATGTGTATAGTAGTTACTTAATAAGGGTTGACCGAACTGAGTTTGATTGAATTATTGGGATTTCAGAAACTAAAATATTCACTTCTAGATCATGTCAGGATTTCTAATATGACTGAATAGTAATTTTATTGGGGAGAAAATAAGAAAAACAGAGAAATTGTTTACAATTCCAACAATTAGAATCAGCTTCTGGAATAGGTCTTGATGACCAAGATTGAGTGGGAACATTTAGAGATCTGTTTCTCTAATAAAGATCTGGGGAATTTGTAGCCTGTAAGCTCAATATGTCAGCAGTGTAACATGGCAGCCTAAAAAGTTCATGTAATTTTTGCCTACAATGGAGGCAGAGCTTCCAAAATAAAGTGATGTGATTGTTCTCTATCTTGCCCTAGTGAAATTCCATTTAGAGAACTGTATTCGGTTTTAGATAGTATAGTTTCAAAAGGATACTGATAACATTGAGAACCTTAACATAAGATCATTCTATATTCAATGTAAGGTATAAGATATCACATGAGGATGACACATGTGAATGAATTCAGGGACAAAGGGGAGGAGATACACAAAGCTAGGTTCATATGTATGAAGAATTGTCATTTGGAAGAGGGATTGAGTTCGCTTCATTTGTCCGCACATGCCAAAATCCGAAATAACAAGGAGATGCAAAGATGAAACTTTAGGCTTTGTATCAGGAAAGCAAGCTAACAAACTTCCCAACAATGAAAGCCATCTAAAGTAGAAATGGAAATCTACTGGGTGTAGTGGGTCTCCTCTCAGAGGACATGATTAAGTAAAGGTTAGATGACTATTTGTTGAGTATATGAGAATAAGGACTCATCTTCAGGTATGGATTGGACCAGACAGTTGCTAGAGTTCCTTCCAGCTCTGAATGTTCTGTGACTCTGTGATTAGAAAAAGAGATGTTTGCTCTCCATCTGGTAGTTTTATCTTTTGATCCTTTATTTCCAAAGCAGAGACAACAGAGAGATTCTTGTGTCCATGCACTTACCACTTTTAATTTTTTCTCTGCTGATTTTCCTCATTCTTTATTTGCCTGGAGCATTATTTTTTTCTTCCTCTTATCAATTTTTCTCCTAGAAGTCTTCACTTTGTCTTTCTTTGGAAAGAATTCCTGGTGACACTTAAATTGGAGCATCGGATGATTTGACACAAGCCAAAGCACAGCCAGGTAGTTTTGACCTATTTTAATACTTTTTAGTCAGCATTTCCTCCCTGTTTTTACCTTGGGCACCACAAGACATCCTGCTGCCTTTCTCCCATTGTGATAAACTCCAGTGCTAGCACAGGCCATGTTTATATCAAGAACAAGTGAGCCGCATACTGGCTCTGTATTTTGATCCACAGCCCGCCGCTCCCCCTCCTCCAATCTTGCTCTGATGTCCAGTTTTTAAAACAACAAAGGGGGAAAACAATGAACACTATCCTTTCTTTTTTTCTTTTCCCATCTTCTTTTTGTGAAAGAAATTGGTGGAGATATGAGAAAGAAAGGAATGAAGGAGGAAAGGAAGGAAGGAAGGAAAGAAGAAAGGAAGGAAGGAAGGAGGGAGGGAGGGAGGGAGGGAGGGAGGGGAAGCAAAAAGAAGGAAAGGGAAGGAAAGAAAAGAAAGGAAAGGAATTTTTTCTCTTTTGAACTAAATGCAGTAGTAAAATTTGATGAAGTATGACTCCTTCACCCCTCCCTTAGAGTCATAATATTAAGGTCCCCTCTCCCATCATGCATAATGATGGCAGGAATATTGAGAGTAAAGTCATGCGATATTATCCTTTTCTGATGGCTGCTGCGGTTCAGGTTCAACAGAGAACAGTTAAAGAGTGTTTTAAGAAAGCTTAGATATTCAGAGGTTTGTGAAAACTGGAAATAAAGTGGGGAAAACACCTAAAGATTGCTGTACATAAAATCTGCAAGGATGATAAGAAACTCAATTAAATCTGAAGCAGGAGTCTCTTTCATTCAACATTACTTTTACACCTTGAGGAAGTATGGCTTCTTAGGATTTCCTTTATCAGGGTGCTTAAGATTAGGAGCCAAACTTGGAGTCTGTCTGGTGAAGATCGTAAGGGGTTGGTAGCCTAATGAACTCCTAAGAATGTTAGAGGCTAGCTCCAGAAAGTAATCATGCTTCAGAAACCTGAAGAATTTCTCTGAAAAAAACAGCTACTCTTGATTCAGCTTCTGAAGTGATACTCAAAGCTAAGTAGGTACTTGCCCTCTGTTCCATTGGACCAAAAGTCTATGGCAATTGGCATTGGATATGGTATTGAAAGCCCCTGATTTTCTTGGTCTGATATTTGGTAGAAGGAGAGGTAGAACCACCTCAGAGCACTGTGAGGTTATGATAGATATTCCCCCTCATGCTTTCCTCATATTTACTCAGTTGTAATTGGCATAAAGAAAATCAGTGTCAGGTATGGTTTAATGGGTAGCAAATTGCACTTGACATCAGTCAGTCAGTAAACAAACATTTATGAAATACTGATTGGGTTCCAGGTACTGTGCTTAGCACTTGGAATACAAACACAAGAAGGGAAAAACAAGACAAATCTCTTCAGTCAAGGACTTTGCATTCCTTTGAGGAAGACAATTCACAAAAGGAAAAGTAAAATCTGAGCTGATGAAGGAGACAAAGGTAGAAGGGACATGGAAAAGGGAGTCTGGAATACAGCCTGGAAAAAAACGAGAAGTGGCTGATGTACGTACCCTCCTTATATTGAGTTGCTGAGAGGAACCATCCACTCAGAGAAAGAGGCTGAACAGGTGGAGTACTTAGTACATCCAAGATGTAAAT
Organism: Potorous gilbertii; assembly: GCA_028658325.1. NCBI lineage: Eukaryota > Metazoa > Chordata > Mammalia > Diprotodontia > Potoroidae > Potorous > Potorous gilbertii. Next base: position 674,262,780 of record CM053769.1, on the reverse strand, counting down.
TCCACAGTTGAAACGAGGTTTCAGAATGAAGTGTGTGAGGTGGGGGAGGGAAATGGTGAAGGAGGTAGAAAGGAATTCATCAGGGATATGAAATTTCAATCCTGTCTCACACATTTAATATCTGTCTGACTCTGAGAAAGACACAACTTTTTAAACTGTAGTTTCCTTATCAGAATAATGAAGGAGGGCAGACTCAATGTTCTCCAAGGAACCATCTAGCTCCATGTTTATGATTCTATAAAAAGGTAACATGACTGGTATTTACTGAAACAGGGTGAAGTGTTCACAACATTTTGCTTTGGGAATAATAACTGGTATATCTGCCATATCCTTATATCTTTTTCCCCTCCCAATTACACACACACACACACACACACACACACACACACACACACACACCCATTTATTAATGCCTACATTCATTTGTTTATTTTTATTAATTATTTTCAGTTTTCAACAATCACCTCCATAAGATTTTGAGTTTCAAATTTTCTTCCTCTCTCCCCTATCCCTACCCCCAAGATGGGGTGCATTCTGATTATCCTTTCCCCCAATCTGCCCTCCCTTTTATCATACTCTCCCTTCTCCTATCCCCTTCCCTTCTATTTTCCTGTAGGACAAGATAGATTCCTATAACCCACTGCATATATATCTTATTTTTCAGTTGCATGTAAACCAAACAGATTAGGTGATTCTTGGTTTTAATCCTAACTCCTTTGACATCAAGAATATCCTATACCAAACCCTCCAATCTCTTAATGTAGAAGTTGTTAGATCTTGTGTTACACTGATTGTGTTTCCACAATACTTGCATTGTTTCTTTCTGGCTGCTTGCAATATTTTCCCCTTGACCTGGGAACTCTGGAATTTGGCTACAATATTCCTAGGAATTTAACTTTTGGTTTCACTTTCAGAAGGTGATCTGTGTATTCTTTCCATTTCTATTTTCCTCTCTTGTGTTAGAACATCAGGACAGTTTTCCTTGATAATTTTTAAAAGATGATGTCTAGGCTCTTTTTTCGCTCATGGCTTTCAGGTAAACCAATCATTTTTAAATGATCTCTCCTGGATTTGTTTTCCAGGTCAGTTGATTTTCTTTCCATTGAGAAATTTCAATGTCTTCTACTTTTTCATTCTTTTGGTTTTGTTTTATAATTTCTTGATTTCTTGTAGAGTCATTAGCTTCCAGTTGCTCCATTCTAATTTTTAAGGAATTATTTTCTTCAACGAACTTTTGAACCTCATTTTTTCCATTTGGTCAGTTCTGCTTTTTAAGGCATTCTTCTCCTCATTGGCTCTTTGAACCTCTTTTGTCATTTGGGTTAGTCTATTTTTTAAGATGTTGTATTCTTCAGCATTTTTTTGAGAGTCTTCTTTAGCAAGATGCTGACTTGTTTTTCATGATTTTCTTGTATCACTCTCATTTCTCTTCTGAATTTTTCCTCTACTTCTCTTACTTGATTTTCAAAATCCTTTTTGAGGTCTTCCCTGGTATGGAACCAACTAATATATTTTTTTGAAGGATTGACTTTATTTTCTTTTTCAGGTTATATGTTTTGATTTTCTTTGTCATCAAAGTAATATTATATCCTCTGATTTTTTTCCCCACTGTTTGCTCATTTTTGCAGCCAATTACTTGACTTTTTAACTCTTTGTTGAGGTAGGACTCTGCTTCCAGTGTGAAGGGTGTACTTGCCCAAACTTCAGGAGTTTTGTGCAACTGTCTTCAGAGATACTTCTAGGGATCTGTTAATTTTCAGTTCTTCCTATGGTATATGATCAAAAGAGAGGTATTTATTCCTCCTGGTCTGTGCTCTGGTCTATGAGTGACCACAAGCACTCTTTTCTGCCTTAGAACTGTGAGTAGGAATATCTCTCCACCACCACCACCACAAGATCTGCCATGCCAGTGCTTCTTCTTTCCTTAGGATCACAACCCAGGACTGTGATCCAGATCCAGGCACAGCAAAGCAAGAAAATCCTACCTCAGTGCCAGGAAAGAGATCCCTGCTATCCCCTCTCTGATCAACCACTCAATTCCTCTACCATCTATGAGCCAAGAGCTCTGGAAGCAACCATTGTCACAGTAGCCAATGCCAACTCTCTGGAGCTAGGACCAGTCTGCACTCCTATCTCACCCAGGTCTGACAGAATTTTCTTTGTTGTCTTTGGCATTTGTGGGTTGAAAAGTCCAGAACCCACCATTGTTGCCAATGATTCAGTCCCCTGAGGCCTGTTCCAGGTTTGCTGGGGTGACCCATTGTGCTGGCGTAGCACACACTGGACTGTACTCTTTTCTCAGACTGGTGCAACAGACCCTTCCTGTCAACCTTCTGGGTTGTCTTGCGCCAGAAATTTGTATCACTCTTCTGTTTTTGTTCTTGTTGTTTGTGGGTTCTTCTGCTCTAGAATTTGTTTAGAATCATTTTTTACATGTATTTGGAAGCGTTGGGGGTGAGTTTAAGTAAGTCCCTGCTTTAACTCTGCTATGTTAGCTCTGTCCCACATTTATTTATTTTTAACAACAACTCAGATCCTTCAAGTTGAGGGTTTCCTAAGAGCCTTCTCTTTTTCACAGAATAACATCATTTCTTCTGTGAATGGATTAACTGAATTAGTAGATAACTGAATTAGTAGATGAGCCTAGGATCATCTGTCTCTAAAATGGGAAGTCCCCTCAGAAGCCATATAGACTAACATTTCCTTATTAGGCTAGGAAACTGAGATCTAGGAAGGTTAAATGTCTTGTCCAATACCAGACAGATTATAAAAGTCAGAGGCACGATGTGACCCTAAGCCCTCTGGCTCTGAATCCAGTATTTTTGAGCATACTGCCTACACTTACTGATAGAAGGAGCTTTCACTTACTGTTTGTGTATGTGCTATATGGGAACAAATGTGTTTTCTCAGAAGTTATATTAGTCAATTGAAATATTTACTATTCACCTACCATCATTTTCTCCTGTGGACTTTTTTTCCCCTTTTCCCCCATTTTACTTCACAAATACCAGTCTTATCAATCTGTCTTGACAGTAGCTAGATAATTGGAAATATATATTGCTCACTATCAGCAAGAGTTCAATATTAATTAAACGGATATTTGTTTTCATGCCTCAAAAGACACATGGTACCATCAGCATTGAATGACTACTCCACTGACTCCTCTGCTTGGAGCTTGGAGCAAAGAGCTCTGCCCCAAACCTCCATTTAAGTAGGGTGCCCAGGTTATCCATCTCTGTATTTCCAACATAGGAAGAGTCCTTTGAATTTCTCCATCATCTTCCACCCCATTTCATTTTTCTTTTGTGGACTGTCTTCCTCCATTCAAATGTAAGTTCCTTGAAGACAGGGATAATGTTTTCTTTTTAATTCGCATTTGCATTCAAAGGGCTTAGAACAGGACCTTGCCTAGTAGGTACTTAATGTTTATGGGCTGACCTACTCAAATAATAGTCTTTTAGTGCTTTAATAGATAATCTTTATGGGGTGCTAAGGTCAAAAATAATATAGCAACTGGCAGACAACCTTCTGGTGATGAACCTCTCAGGAACTTGGCTAGACTCTTAACAGATAAATTGCCATTACACATGGAACTGCCACCGCTGCTGGCTTAGGCAGTAGTGATCAAAGGCCATCTGTAAGTCCTGGTAAGATATAAAAGAAGCATGTGAGAACAAATAAGCAGTGATAATGATGTGACTAATGGAGAAATATGCTTACATGATTGTATATGCATAATCTACGATTGCTTGCCCATTTGAGGAGTGTGGATGGGAGAAAAAATTTGAAACTCAAAATCTTATAAAGAATGAATATTGAAAATTATCTTTATATGTAATTAGAAAAAAAATAAAATACTATTTACTAAAAAATGATAAAAATTAGCATTATAAAATTAAAAAGAATTTTCAGTGCATTATGCTTTTAAGGCTGACAACAAGTGGTTGAGAAGATGCCATTTTTCTCCAATAAGACATAAGGAAACTAAGGTTCAGAGAAATCAAGTGACTTTTTTCAGGGTCACATAGTCAGACAGTGTCTGAAGTGGGATTCAAACTCAGCCCTTCCTGATTGACTCCAAGTTCATTGACTCCATAACCATTACAAGTGATTCCCCAATACCCAGCTGCATGTTTGTCATCACCTCAGCACACTCTTCATTGAGTTTGTCCATGAGTGATGGCACTTTTCAAGGAAGGATTTTGGGAAATCCATCTCAATATGGGTTACACTGTCTGTCATAGCCTTGCCTTCAATCAAATTCTCTGTCTTTAGTGGATATGTAAAGTGTCATGGGAGTTACTGAGAAATAAGAGTTCCATACTTTCTTATTTGCTGCTCATAATTCTTTCTATCATGTTTGACTCAATTTACTCATCATTTTACTGAGCTGCATTGTTAAAAGTAAAAGAGTACAGTTAGGACTCTTAGGATTATGCAAGCAATTCATTTCACCCATCTTTAATTTATTCCAATGCCTCAAACACCCTGAGAATGGCAACCAGGTTGAAAGGTATGAGTGTAAATAAACCAATATATAGTTCCATCAAATCTATTAGTGAGAAACAGAGTCTCAGCTGGGAATCAACTACCCAAGTTATTTCTGTGCTGAGGTTATATGTCTGTGGAGAGAGAGAAATTGCTAAGCTAGCTATTCCTTTAGAAGTTACTTCGGAAAAGGGAAAAAAATAGATGAGCTATGTAAGAAAATGCTTTACAGTTTGAAAATGGGTTAGTGGGATGCCAGGGAGGCCAAGTATTTCTTCAGTAAAGCTCTTTTATAGGTACAGAATGTTCACAGTTTTTAGAATTGCATACAATAGAAGTTGAGGTTGTCTGCATTGAGATGGGATACTTGAGGCCCTCAGAGCTCCAGATGTTGTTTATTTATGGTATAAACATGTGAGTTATTTGCCTAAACCATGTTTAATTAAGTCTCCTGTTCTGCTTCATCACCTGCTTTTCTGGGAGACTGAATATAAAGTGTGGGTTGTAAGTTTGCAGCATGTTCCAGGAGATGCTTTTAAGTGGACCAATTTGACTTAGCTAGCTCTGAGTGTGTATTGAGCAGTTATTTCAATCCATCAATCAACAAGCTCTTATTAAGTGTCTACTACCTTCATCTTACCATTAGTCATTCTTTTGAGAATGCTGGAAAGTACTTAAAGGAGGGGAAGAATATGAACACAGTTCAAATGTATAGAAACTGCCTATTTTTGCATTGTAGAAGTTGCATTTCCCAAACTGTATGCCTCTGGAACTCACAAGTCATCTGTGGTTTAAATTTTTGACCAACTGCTTAATAAACAGAACTTTTCACTATTGGTTTTGGCCTAGGACACCTTAAAAAAAATTACTGAAACCTTGAGTGCCTCAGTATGGCACTCTTAAAAAAATGTTTTGGAACCTCTGTGTGAGCATTTGTGTTAGAATGGAAAGAGCAAGAACCTTCGATTCCAGAGTCCACGAGTGAAGTACAAATTCCAACACTTAACTAAATAGTGCAGTCTCAGAATTAAAGGAGATCTCATTGGAACTATAGTTCAACCTGTATTTGAATGAAAATTCACTAATTGTGTGACTATGGGCATGTCATTCTTTGTGGATCACTTTTCTCATCTGTGAATTGGGGATAATATTTGCCTTTTGTTCCTCACAAGTTCCTTGTAATCCACAAAACATTATAGAAATGTTAGTAATTGTCAATTATTAACGTTAGCAGTTGGGAGTAGTTATTGGAAATATTGATATTCACTTACTTTTGAAGCATGCATTATTGAGAAACAGTATGATGTAGTTGTAGAAGACTGACACTGGAACTGGGAAGAGACACCGGGTTCACCTCCTTCCTCTCATACATTCTAGTTGTATTTCCTTGAGCAAGTCACTTAAAAGCTTAGTGAACCAGTTAAGTCTTTAAGATAATATATACGTCCTATATATTCTGTTGACCTAATTGGCTGGAGGGGTTTTAAATAATAACAGACTTTTTACACCAATGAAACTAGGAGTGTGGATGAAAAAGTTTTCTTTATTTTTTTTTTTAAAGTTGGAAGTTGGTGAACTGTGAGGGTTCATCATAGGAAGGGAGACAGTAGGGCTCAGTGAAAAGAGCATGGATAAACCCTGGAATCAGAGGACTCTGAGCCACAAATAGCATACTAACTGCATGACCTTAGTCAAGTCAGCACCATGAACTTCAGAGAAAAATTAGTCTCAGTTTTCTGGAGACCTATTTTTTTTCTTCTTGCTGGAAAGAATGCTGGATAACCTATCTGCTTATATATTTATTGCAAACAGAATCTCTTGTTAATATACACCAAAATGGCTTCAAAAGTAATTAGGAAATATCTAGAACAGGCAGAGATAATTGATATATGTGAATATAACTGTAATGCCAATGACAGTTAAAGATATTCCCCACCCACCCATTAATAGGCCTACCCACTAAGGGAAGCTTGATTAGGGGACATTTGTTGTAGTTGGAAGACTCACACCTTTTGTTAATTTCTACTGAGACACTGGTTCTCAAGGGTTATGATGCCCTCTGGCTCTGAAAAACATTTCTATATTCTGAGATGATGTTTTAGGGTTTGCTCATCAGACGTGTTTGGCTCAGGTTCTGGGTAGCCTCTCCCCAATCCCCTTTGAAAACCCAGATGTTGGTGCTTCTCTCTCTGGTAACTATGTATGTATTGCTTGTGATCAGGCAGTTGGAAGCCCTGTTGTTGGTCTTTATTTCTCTGTTTTTGCTCTGAAGTTCATGGTGCTGACTTTCTCCCCTGCACTAAGTGAATGATATTTGTGCTTGGTTAAAGTGATTGTTGATCCCTCTAAAGTTGCTTTCCTTTTAGAAAAGCAGATCTAAGAACCTGTTCAGCAGGCCTTTCTGTGTATGCTGAGTGTCTTTGCTATTACAATACCACATAGTTGATAACTACCTAAAATATGTTCCTAGACAATAAGCTTAGAAAATCAAATTACCTGATCAAACTCTTAACACTTCACAGTAGTGTCAGCTAATTTCCCTCATAAGGTGTTAGAAAGCAATTTTGGGGGTATATAGTCTATCTCCCTGCAATTTGGCAAGGTCCTACCTAAATTATCTGTTATTCCATAAGACCTTGGATCATAGATTTAGAGGTGTAAGGGGCCATAGAGGTCACCAAGTTGAATGATTTTATTAAGTGATATGACAGAGGTGGCAACTGAACCCAGATGTTCTTAATTCCAATTCTAGCACTCTATGCACTACTTGTTTTTTAATCCACTTTATGATTTTAATCTCTCTGCTAGCAAGCCCCAGAACAGAGTTCACTAATTATTCTTCTAGATACTGGCTTCTAGACACCTCAGTCCCTCATCTTCCCCTCTGGGTCTGATTCCTCAGGCCTTCTTTTTGACTTTGTATATAGGTCTTTTCTTTTCCCAGCTCTTTGAAAATAGCATTCTTAAGTATTTTAAAGGCTTTCACTGATGGGGAAAGTATGGAAGGGAGGGTAGGATAGTGAAAGGGAGCAATTTTAAATATAATGAGAGGGAAGAGTTCTTTAAATTCTTTCAGTTAATCCTGATGCTTGTAAAGAACTAAACCTAACTTTTTCCCCACTTACTTTTTTTTTTCTGGTGAGATTTAGCATCTTCTTCAGATAATATCAATAGACTCAGCCAAACTCCTGCCTAAGGCTAGGTTTTATCTTATTTCTTAATTCTAGTCAATATGTTTAGTTTGCAAAAGCTAGTTATGTCTCTGGCTGCTAGGTGGTCAATAGATAAAGCACCAGATTTGAAAATGAGTCTCATCTTCCTGAGTTCAAATGTGGCCTCATCCATGTACTGTGTGACTCTCAGCAATTTACTGAACTTAAATCAGCCTTAATTTCCTAATCTGTATAATGGGTGATAGTGACATTGTATAGAGTTGTGAAAACTAAACGGTCTTATATGTAAAATGTCTTCCCAATATTAGTGTGACATATAAATGTCACATAATTATGATTAAAATCTTGGAGTCCATACATGAAATGCACTTATTCTTCATCCTCTCTGCTTGTTACCTTCTTTCTCCTGGGTTTCAGGAAGGTACCCAGTAACGATTTTGACCTCTCCTCTAAGGCTTAAAATATTGAACTGTAACACTGGATTTTCTTTTTAAATATATTTGACAGATAAAGAATATGTCTTCAATTACAGAATATATAATGTAAAATAATATATCTTCTCTTGCTCAGACCTTTCATCAAATAATTAGAGCACAGTTATGTTGCCATGTGGTCCAAACTTATTATGTTGTATTGTGTTCTCAGAGATTTTTAAAGTGAATATTATGCCCATCTTTGGTACCTCTTTATAGTGTGTTTAGTATTCTTCAAAGCTAGGGCATTATTCCTAATTTTTCCAGTTGTTCATAATTTGAATCTCCTATGATTCAATGAATACATTTTTCCTCTACGTCTCATTGCACTGAGATGGAGGATATCACCACTAGGAAGCAGGAAACTGTGGCTCATAACCAGTAAGTATTTATAGCACTGGAGGGGACTTTAGAGGTCATATGATTCAATCAACCCATTTTGCAGATGAAAAAAATGAAACCGGGAGTGATTGAAAGACTTGAACCTATATTACCTAATTGGAGGCAATGCCAGGGCTAGAATCCAGTTCTTTGAACGTTTAATTACATGTTTATTCCACTGTCACCTCTCAACAATATAAAGCCAGGAATTGGTTTGGGGAGTGTACAGGTCTGACAAGGAAATAGATGACAGAATTATCACTTAGCCTAGAGGTCCTAATTCCTCAGATAGCAAGCAAGTTGAAACCCCAGAGGTAAAAAAAAAATCCTCAAATAAAAGGTTAGATTAAAACAATGTAGGCAGAACCCAACAGGTAAGTGATAATCAAGACACAAACTAGTACCGTGAATCATCGCAAACAGAGGTCGGGAAGGTACATATGCTAAAGGTCTAAGTGACTGGGAGACTCACTAAGGCACAAGGGACCCTGAATTCTTAGGTTAAGTTCAGGATCCTGGAATATCTTAATGTTTTCTTGTTAAGATAGGAACTAATGCCAGTGCTTGGTTGGGGCAGGAGTGGGGCCGGGAGGGAAGAAGACAAGGGAATAAACATTTATTTATGACTTAATACATACCAGGCACTGTGCTAATCACTTGAATGAGAATTATCTCATTTGCTCTTCACAGCAACTGTGCCTGGTATATGATAATATTATCTCTATTTCATAATTCAGGAAACTGAGGCAAAAAGAGGTTAAGTGACATACGCAACATCACGCAACGAATAAGTATCTGAAACTGTATTTGAACTCATATTTTCCTAACTCCAGTCTCAGAGGTCTATCCATTTCAACATTGGGCAGCTATGGACCCAGAGTCACAGGGAAAACAAGAGAAGGAGAACATCTGGCAAGAATCAGGAGGGTGGGGTGGCAGCTAAGAACCAATTCTGACATAGGAAAATTGATTTAGAGCAAAGTTAAAAAATCAAACTGGAGAGTAGGAAGATGCAAGAAATCCACTTCTACTGCATTGGGAAGAAGTAAAAATCTTTATCTGCAGATAAAAGATACTTTTACACAATGATTAAGAGAGATTCCAAAATGGTGGGCAGGCTTAGAGGGGGAGGATTCAATCAATATTCCTTTATAGAGATTTGGCCATGTGGTGCTGTCTCTAAACTCAAGAAGCAAAGTAGAGACTTGAGGTTATTCCTTAATATATACAAACCAAAAAAACATATAGGATTTTAAGATATTTCTGCCACTTTAAATATGGATTCTTAACTGTGTTTCACAGTGTAGGAACTATGGAAACAATTGTTTTCAAAGTTACTAATGACTTTACAATTAAATTCAATGATCTTTCTTTCTGCCCTCATCTTTCTTTTTAGAGTTTATCTTCTGCAGCGTCCTTTTCCTGGTGCCTTCTCCTGTCTTGGCTCCAGTGACTTTGTACCAATAGAGTTCTCTTGCTATCAGTAAGCATTTCTCATGTGTCCATTTGCCTAGTTCCTTATCTTTCTCTTGCTCCTTAAAATGGGGGAAAGGATACAACGGGGGCTCATAATATCAGAATTATTTATCTTTGCCCTCACTTGCAGTTGCCCAAGTAGTATCTATTCTGTTTCTTCAAGTTTTCTGAAATTGATCCCCTCCTTTCCATTACTATTCAACCATTCTAATTCAAGTACTTTTCTTACCCAGACTATTGGCACAAGTCTCTTTACTGGTCTTCTTAACTGCAGGTTTCTCATAAAATGCAACTTATTGATCATGGCTATAAAGTGCTTCCATGGTTTTGCTACAACGCACTGTCACAACCTTGTTGTGTATACTACTTGTTTTTACAGACTCTACATTACTGTCAAAGTGAAATGTCCTCTTTCTCCCATGCTTGTTTTGTGTTGTTCCACTTTCATGTTTTTGCTTATACTTTTTGTTATGCCAGTGTTGGGGAGAGGGAATTTATTTTCCTGCTTCATGCAAGATTAGTTGATGCAGTCATGGGATTTAGTCACATATGGTGAAATTTTGATATATTAATAAATGTTAAAAATTTGTTATCCCTTTACAAAGAAGGAATATATCAATGTCTGAGGCAGGTTGGGGATATCATCACTTAATGAGCAAAAAATAATGGATAATGTTCTCTAAGGGATTTAAATTACTAAACTCTGGAGAACTTAGGTGTTTGAATGAAAGTATCTCTCTTCCCACTCTTACTTGGCCATGGTATCTAACAATCCGCTACAAGTGAGACATACAGAGGAGGAATTAGCTCAAGAGAGTTTGAGGTGCAGTTTGAGGGAGCTGAGACACATTGGGGCAGACATGGATCAAGAAAAGGAGTCATCTAATTTAAGAAAGCAGCTTCAAGCAATGGGACTGCTAAGAGAAAGGTAAGAACTCAAGAGGTCATTACACTTGGCATTTGAAAATCCAGCTTTTGAGAAGAGCAGATCCTGGAAGTCCATTTGACCAACCTGTCTGGTAGAGATGCCTTGACCTGGGTAGAGATTAGTACAGATTTCTCTAGGAGAGAAAGGATTTCAAGGTCCTACAGTATTTGAGGAAGTGAGCTTATTTGGCCACACATTTTCCCTATGTTCTTGCAATATAAGACCATTCTTTCCATGGACTCTGTGTTTATGGAAAAATGTGCTCCAAGTTTACACAGGGAATGTTGTGTAAGTATGGTTATGTCACCTTAGTCAATGCTTTTGCTAAGAGAAAATTACATCTTCTGGTTTTTGCTGCTGTATTTGTCCTTTGTTTTCCAAGAGGACCATGACATCACTTGCAGTTGACTTTGGTTTGAGTGAGGGAGGCCTGTGTGTGGTCACTAGTCTCACTTTGTCCTCCTGAGCCATTTGGATCCAGTGAACAGATATTCATGAGAATGATGGGAGATGGCCCAGGATTCAGACCTTTGCCCTTTCAGGCTAAGACTTTTTCAGGTACATGAGTAGGATCTCATGAGCTGTAGTTTTAGGAGTAGCCACCTCAAGGCTGCAGAGAAACTGAGGATCAAGGCAGCTTTTGGGGCCCTAACCCAAGAGGGCAAAGACACTTGGAAAAGTAGCCCCTAATTGGTACCCTACCTAGAATAGACTTCCTACTCCTATTCAAAGTTCCTTGAAATCTTTTCTTCTTTCAAAGTGCAATTCAGTTAGCATTTGACTGTTGAACCCTTCCTTGGCACTCCCAAATAAAATCAATTTTTGCCTCTTCAAAATTTCTCATAACATTTTGCCAAAACCACTCATTAACTCTCACATAAGTTTCTTTCTGTCAAAATTTGTGAAAATTATCTCTTCCTCCATTAGATTTAAAGCCCTTAGATGGTATGTACATTGCTATATCTCTCTTTGTATCGTTAAGCACAGTGCCTTAGTTAAAATTAGGTTTAACATACTTTTTGTTGAATTGAATTCAGTAGATTGACAAATTTACCATCACATTACAGTACTCCTTTACTGTGATGTCTTGGAGCTAAGGGAGCTTCAGTTTGAAATCTGTCTCTATCATTTACTATCTCTGTAACCTTGGACAAATGACTCAAATTCTCTTGATTTTCCTCATCTGTGAAATAAGAGTTCTTTCTAGTTTGAAATCTATAAACTTATAAGTTAATTTTGTGAAATTCTTGTTCATCTCACACTGCAAGTCCCTTATAGAGCACTTGCTTCATGCAGAGCAGGAAAAGTCTTCCTCTGATTATTTTAATATGCCATGGAGACTTGTGTAGCATGAATGTCTTCTATGTATTCCACATTAGGAAGAAGTGCTGTACCTGTGGTTGTGTGTGTGTGTGTGTGTTTGTCTTTCATTGACGAAGAAGACCATGCCATCAGAGAAATAATGACATGACTTGCTCTTCTATTTGTTTTGAGTGAGGGAGGGCTGTGCAGGTCACCAACCTCACTTCTCCTCCAGAGCCATTTGAATCCAGTGAACTGGATAGATGAATGTCTATTCATCAGGATGACTGGAGATGACCCAGGATGAAACAATTGGGGTTAAGTGACTTACCCAAGGTCACACAGCTAATGAGTGTCAAATGTCTGAGGTGAGATTTGAACTTAGGTGTTCCTGACTCCTGCACTGGTGCTTTATTCACTGCACCACCTAGCTGTCCCTCCTGTGATTTTATTAACATAGGGAATCTGTGAGTGAAGAAATTCCCTCTATCTGTGCAGGTCAGCACCTTCCCTGTAATTTAAAGTCTTAGAAAATAGCCTTAAGTACTGAAGGGTTAAATGACTCACCCTAATTCATACATCCAAGTTAGGACTTAACCTAAGGATGCCTTTCTATCCAACGTATCATAACAATAGTGTATTTCTTAAATTTCCCTGGAGTAATGAGATTATTGGGAAAGACATTTCCAAAAGTCAAAAAGATTATACCATACATTGCGAGTATAATATTCCCTAGTTTCAGTGTGGGAAGAGTATTATGCAGCCCCACAAGGTGGAGGATCACATTATTAGGGCCAATATTAAAACTGACAAGGGAGTGAATTCCTCTTTTAAATCAGTCTTAAGATGAAAGCATTTTGAACAATTAAGAAATAATGGAACTCTTAAAATGATAGCCTCTGGTAAATTGGTAAGGGCAAACTGGGAACGTTTATCCATTCAATAAACATTTATTCAGCACCTACTGTGAGCCAGGTGCTATGGAATAAAGTCAAGCTGACAGGCCTTTGAAATGTGAAGAGGACTGCATAGCCCACCTAGGGAAGCACAGTCATTCTTTGGAAAATCTTGATATTCACATTTTTTTTCTAAAAAAAAGAAAAGAAGAACAGTCTGTAGACATTAAAAAGTATGTGAATGATTAATCAATTAATGGAATTTGTTAGAGAGGCAATCTATAAACATCTGGGAGAACCCAAGAACTAAGGATGATAACTGTCATGACTTTATTAAAAACTATCATGCCACATGAACTTACAGGCTATTTTGAATAGACTTAGAAAATTAACAGATGAAAGGATCATGCTAATTAAGGATTTGATAGATAAAGACTCTGAAAACTACTCACAATATTCAAAACGGTTTATGAAGGCTTAAGATGGAGGGCTGTTAAAGTAATGAAGAACTCTCCTTGCCTGCCTTTCTGGAGGGTCTGTGCTGTAGGGTCAGGTTGAGGTCTGATCCAATTTACCAGTTTTCTTAATGATCTGGCAGAATACATAGCATAATGAATGAAGTTAGCAGACACTACTAATTTGAGAGGTAAATCGAACTCAAAAGGATAGAAATGTGGGTAGGAAATGACAAATGTGATATAAGACAGAGAAATAAAGGCAGTGGTCCCCTTTAGGAAATGAGAGTTGGTGCCAGAGACATTTACAAGAAGAAGGAAGGTAATGCATGATGATTTTCAGGAGAAAGCCAATTTTTGAAAGAACTCCCTTACCCAGTATTTCTGAACTTGCCTTTTTTTTAAAATCACACTGTGAGCGGGGAGGGACACAGGAGACCTGCTGCTTTCTCTTTGGGGGGCCATTAGAGTCCCATCGTGCGGGTTGAGGAATTTGACCTCTTACATGGTTTTCATTCCCATAGCCTGTGGCTCTAAACACACATTGGACTGAGCGTAAAGACCAAATGCGTTTTTTAATAGACTACTTAGAATATTAGGGGACTACCAAGTAAGCAGGAAAAAACAATCTTTCTGGTTGCATTTCATTAGAGATCATGGTTTGGTAATTTGGATCCAAAAAGACTTTTTTTTTAAAGTCTGTTATCATTCAATTATGTCAGTTAAAGGGTAGCATCTGGTTTTGATTCATTTAACCTTAATGGAGATGAACAAGTTATTACTTAAAGCTAACATTATTTCCTGTATTTGAAGAATCATTTTTCTCATCTTGAAAGTCACGTAATATAACTCACTAATGATTCCACTTGACGTCCCTAGAGCCAATCCATTACCCCTAGTCGTTATGCATTGCATTTTGTATATTTGTGATATCATATAATGGAAAAAATTATTCCTTATGAATAATCCCAGCCATGTAGAACACAGTATTTTGGGTAGATAAATATGAAATGTGTATTTCTGCTCAAATTTATTTCTCTGGGGAGTACTGTTCAGGGTCAAAACTTCCTGTTATAAACACAGTATAAAAAAATAAAATCAGGTCTAAGTCCAAGGTAGGAATATCTGTCCATTGCTTATGAGTGAGGATCTTGGCAAGGGTATATCTGTTTTGATGGTGGTTGTATTTGAGGGAAATTGGAGGTTGGTCAATCTGATTCCTTTTTGCTTCTGAAATTGAAGAAAATATTTCTAGTGCTCTATGTTCTAATCTTTGGAACTTTGAAATCATTTTCACGTAGAAACACGTTAAATTTTGATATAGATTACATATTAGCCTGACTCAACAGAAATAGATGTATATAGCTATGTCATACAGCTTTTTACTCACTGTAGTTGAGCTTCATTAGTTACAAAGCACAATGGACTTAGAGGTTGAAGGCTTGAGTCTTAAAGGAAAGACAGCTTCAAAAGGTCAACAATATTACTTTAATTAAAGATAACTAAGAACAAGTGAGTATAGAAAATACAAGCAGAAAAATTAGACAGAGTGCCAGTTGTCTGAACGAAGTAATACAAACACATACATACACCACCAGACCAGGAGAGCACCATCATCTGAGTAGTTGAGGGACTCTTAACAAATGGAATCAGAAGGTCCTTCTCATGAATGAGCCACCAAAGCAAAATGCCAACCTCTCAGAATATATAACAAAAACTCTGCCTCGTGATTGGCTCAGAGCCAGAAGGCACAAAAACCTATGAGACTCAGCAGAGCTATGAATGATCACAGTTCAAAGGAAATTAATCCTTCAGATGTTTACAATTGAGCCTGAACTTAGAAAACAACTCCAGAAAAACAAAACAGAACAAAACAAGAAACCTAGCTTTGCTTAAACTTATACTTTGATATTGAGTCCATGCTTTGGATAAGTCCATTAAGTAATTTTAGCCTCAGTTTTTTCAAGCATAAAATTTTTGTATAACTTTCCATATAGGATTGTTGTCTGGAAAAGTTTTCCACACTTTAAGGTGCTTTAGAAATACAAATAATGAGTATAAATATATTATAGACTAAGGAGGTTTTTGTGAATTATCCTGAGAGAAATTAACATGAAAATGCTAACATTATGCTTCTGGGGAAAATCCTTGCTTGCTTTCAAATAGCCAACTTTCAAAAAAAAATACTTTTGTGTATACATGCACATATGAAAAAATGTATATGAACATACACACATTTATGTATTGTATAAGTATATATGTATATATTCATATATTTATATGAATCTTATAGACTGCCTATAAGTTACATGCAGGTAGAGGTCCTTACAGGGTGAGGTTTTATGGTGAAAAAAATGCTGCATTTAGACTCAGAAAACCGAAGTTCAAATGCTGTTCTGCAACTTACTAAGTACTAAAGACTTAATAATTTTTAAAAAAAATTAATTGAATTTTTCTTTTCAGTTTCAAATCCCAACCTTACCTTTACCCTCTCCCCCACCTACTGAGAAGTCAAGAAATGCAATACTAATTAGATATATGAAGTTATGCAAAACGTATTTCCATATCAGTCATCACCCCACCCTATCAAAAAAAAAGAAAAAAAAAAACAAGAACATTAAGAAAGGGAAAAGAAATCAATCTGCACTTTGAGTCCATCTCTTCTCTATTTGGAAATTATCCTAAAGTGAATCAACCAACTCCTCTGAAACCTTAATACTCTCATTTAAAATTGTTGAGTTTGACTACTTGACCTCTAAATTCCATGGAATTTTCCCAGCGTCCAAAACATTCCTTCATAGATTGAGAAATGATAGAAATTCAGTGTTCGGTCACTTGTTAACTATTCTTTTGGTGTTGGGATGATAAAACAAATGCGTGTTTCTTTAAAAAATATAAAAGAAAAAATGAAATTAGCATAGATAAACTAAATGATTAAGTACATTGCTGAAAGATTCTTCTTTTTAGACAAGGTTTGGGTACAGAATTAGGTAAGCTCCCTTTATGCATTTAAAGCATAACTTTATTTACAAAAAGATCATTGCACCTGTTTTCAGGAAAAAATCTACTGTGCAGAGCAAAGTATGCCTATTTTACTGTTTACAATGTAAAGAAATCAGCCATGGAAAGAATTTTAGCATTCAGAAAATTAGGAATTTTATACCTTAGTTGAATTTTTAGCCCTTATCCACGTTGGAACTATATCCATGGTAATAGCTGCAGTTAGAAAAATTTATAGTAGTAGTAGTAGTTATGGTAGTGGTTGTGGTAGTGGTAGTAGTAGTAGCAGTAGCAGTAGTAATTGTGTAATTATCTTGTAATTATGTAGCATGTAATCCTTTTGAAAATACTTGTATACAATTTTTTCATTACCCAAGAGATTAAATATTTATTTAGTTAATAGCAGAGATAAATCTGGAACCCAAATTTCCTGATATCCAATTCAGTTTTCTTTTCTATATTACACTTCAAAGAATAGTTGTGTGTGTGTGTGTGTGTGTGTGTGTTGTTATAAACTGACCTGTAAGTTCCTCTCAATAGGGACTTCTAGGTAAGGAAATTCTACCAAAGCAGATTGATACCTTCTTTGAAATTTATAGTCTTTGTTTCCTGGAGCACTTAATGGTTAAATGATTTGCCTAGGAGCACTTGACCAGTATCTGGCAGTGGCAACACTTGGATACTGCCCATATTAACTACATAAGGGTCTATTCACTTCACCATACTGCTCTTGAAATACAGGGCAAAGAATATATATATATATATACGTATATATATATACGTATATATATATATATACGTATATATATATGTATATATATATACGTATATATATATATATATACGTATATATATATAAGCAGATTTGAAATTAAGTGAAAAATCATGTTTTTCATTGATTAACAGAATACTTGTGCTTTTAAGATTTAAGTAATAGGTTCAACAGTTAGAACCTTTGAACACCCATACAGGGAAGACCCTCAGTGTGACAATTCTGATTTCTAAGGCAAAAAAAAAAAATAAAACAAAATCAACCTAGGGAAGAGGTCCAGTTCAGAATGAGTTATGAAAACCATAGGTTTTGAGAGTTTATAATAAATATCCATCACGATGAAGTCCTTTGCTTTTCTCAGTATTTCAGAATTTGGACAGCTCATCTGAATTGTCTAGAACTTGACTCCCCTTGGAGTTAAAAGAACAGAGGGAACACGTTCAGGTACAAAGAGTATATGATTAAAATCTAGGATACTACTGAGTTACATGACTGCTAGCATAAGGTCTAACCTGTCTCTTTTCTCATTTCTTTGATACAATTTGATTCACATGACCATGAAAGGTTCTTCAAAGTAGCTGCAGCAAGCTCCTTGTTCTCCCTTCTTGTAGCCTGGGAGCACAGCAAGTACATTTGTAAGTCCTGTGTCTTGTCATATCATATAGCTTAGCTGTTCTTCCTTCTTTTCTGAGGCAACATGTCTAATCTAATTCCCTAATTTTACAAATGAATAAAGGATAGTTCAGAGAAGTAGAAAGAGTTGCTCAAGTTACCTTGGTTAGGAGAAAAATGGGCTGTTGTCTAACTTTCTGCCAGAGCTCTTCATTTCCATTTTTCCAGATCATCTCTTTCCTACATTGAGTTACCTACCCGCTTTGTAATAGTTTGCCTTCATCAGATTTTAAAAGTTTTTTTCTTCCATTTCCTCTCCATAAATTTGCTGAAGAATGCACTGACTTGTGTAAATATATTCCTTGAGCATTACCACTTTCCTCTTCTCCTTCCACACAACACTAACAAAATACACAAAAGAATCAAAACCAAATTAAATGATCAGACTTGAAAACCAGGATAAAGCAATATAGAATAATGTACATCATACTAGGCAAACATAAGCATAATAGAAATACCATATTCATGTCTGGTTCACTAACTCAGTATTTATTCAGGTCACAAATAACTTATTCTTAGAAAGAGAGAGCCCCAAATTTGATTTATTTCCCCGTCCAAGTAAATATAAAAAGACTGCCAAAGCTCCTCACATAAATCTCAAACATCTTTTCATATTGGAGGGAAAAGGGATGGAGTAAAGAGCTTGTATATTTGTGCAGCTAATCAGACAAGGGAGTTGCTTTGAGTTTATTATTTATTAATTTCTAGAAGACAATATTTTGTAGAAATAAAAATTGGAAATATGATCATTGAGAGGATTGTGAAGGCATGAAGAGTTTCACATGTTTTATATTGGTGATTTTCACCAGATAATTTGAAGAGTAAGGAGAAATGTTATTTATTTTGGAGACAGAATACTAATAGTTGTGACTACAAGGCTGGCTATTCAGGTTTTGGCCCATTTTCAGAGCAGACCCTAGGAGTGAGAGAACCTCAATGCCAGTGGGTGAATTAGTTTATGCTGAAGCCATGTGACATAGTGGAAAGTCTTCGGATTCAGACAATCTGGGTTTCAAGGACAGTTTGAATACTTATTCTCTATGTAAACTTGGATAAATCACTTATGCCTCTTAATTCTCAGTTTCCTGATTTACAGAATGAGACAACTGGATGAGAAGTGTAAGTTCTCAAAGCTGATCTCTGATCTCTATAGTCTTGTAAATATTACCCAAATCATATCTAGCTCCCACATTTTTTTTCTTCTCTGTATTATTCTACTGTCACATTGAAAAGCAGGAAGGACTTGTGAATTAATCTTTTGCATTCTTTGCTCAGAAATAGTCTGGAGTATAAGACATTTTCTTTGCTTACAGATAGGTATTAGGTTTGTAAAAGAAAAATCCCTCCTCTTTGAGTGCATTGCCACTTAAAAATAGAAAAAAAAATTAAGTTATGCTAGAGATGACCTGGTTGAAAAATCGTATTTCCAAGTTACAAAAAAAGGACATTGAAATATTGGGTATAGATCTAGAGGACAAAACGTGTTGGTTAAGAATCAGAAAGGGGGTACCAATCATTCTTGCTCCTTAGAGACAGAGAGATAAAAATGATCTAGTTATAATATGTCCAAGATTCACTGAAGGAAATGAATTTACATGGCATCTTGGGAAATGAAATGACTAGATTCAGAGTTGGGTTCAAATTCTACCTGTAATACTGTGTAGCTTTTCTTTTCCAGTTCTCTATCGTGCTACCTTATAAACTAATTTCAATAATGAGTGCTTTCTAGAGTTGATGTAATCAAAAAAATTCAGAAGGGACAATGGTCTAAAACTCACATAGCCTAGCAATATCATTTGCCCAGTATCCAGAAAAGTGACCTTGTCGTCAGGAAGACTTGAGTTTGAATACTGCCTCACACATAAAAGTAGCTATGTAACTGGATAAGTCACTAAACCTGTCTCAGCTCAGTATCTTTATCTATGAAGTAGTTCTGATAACAAAAGCACCTATCTTAAGTTGTTGTAAGGACCCAATGAAATAACATGGAATGCTGTGCAAACTTTAATATTCTAAGTGCTAGCTATTCGTATTGCCAAATTTTCTTTTTCTAAACATCTTTTCGATCCCCTTTTTAATTATACTTCTTTTATTTGGAGCTTGGGGGAGGTCTTTCAGGACCGCAAATTCTATTTCATAAAGGAAATAAAATCCTGCTCTTCAGAGCCTCCAAAGTTTTTGTATTGCTTATCTTTTCATCTTCAGTTCCAAGTCTGTTGTCTCTGTGTTCCTTTCTCACTACCTTCTGCTTAGCACACTGATTTCTTCTTAGCTCCCTATCTCGTTTATTTTATTAACTCCAATTTCATCCTAACAGATTAAACCAGATTGATGATTATCATTCACAAAGAAATTCACTCTTGGCAAAATACCACCATGATTCTACTCACACACCCATGCTTCCTTAGAGTGTGTAGTTGAGGAGGGTGAAGTAGAGAAATGGGAAAAGGAAAAGAATGATCAATTCTACAACCTCCAAATACTTTGAAAACAGTTTGAAAAAAGCAGAATAATTTTTCAGTATCTCCTGTATTATTCTTCCTATACACCAAAATGCCTCACCTCCAAAAGTTTTCAGAGACCACTGGAGAATTTCAAACTGTTCATAATAAATGATAAAACGTTTAAGTAAATATTTAAAGTCCGTCCATTTTCCTTTACTAGACACTCATTAAAAAGCAGTTACCTTTATCCACATTGATATTTTGATGCCATATAAGAAATCAAACATTTACTCCCCTCAGTTTCAGTGAAGATAGTATTGTCTTTTTCTTTGTGTGCTTCTTTTTTGCTTATTTCCAAAAACAACAGCCTAAATGAAACAGAAGACATAACAGAATATCAAAGGTTAAAAGGACCATAGGGACTCCATTTTGCTGATAACAAAAATAAGGTCCCAAAAGGTAAGGTCAAATTGCCCAAAGTCTCTGTTTACTTAGGTAGCAAGGAAGTTGAAGGAGCTGGGATGGCCCTGGAATGCTCAGTTCTTTTCTTTTTTTTCTTAGATATATCCGTTTCTTTCAGTGAAAGTGCCGCCTAATGATCCAAGAACCCCAATGTCTCTCATCTTACCTCCAGACAATAGAAAATCTTTTTTAAGGATTCTAATATTCTTCACTGTTGTAACATGACTGGCATGCTAAAATTATGCAGACCTCACAAGGGACCCTTCTTCTGACAGTTTTTCTGAAGTATTACTGCATTTGGAATATTATTTTGTGAGGTTTTTTTTCCCTGTTCATCTTGAACACACAAAATGAATGATGGAGACAGCCTTTTTCTGTAGGAATTGAGCTAATGGTGTCACTCCTAGATTATAAGTGGTCAAACAGAGAACCAGAGAAGCATAGTCCTGGGTATTTAGACTACAATTTGAAGGTCATTTTCATGGTTTATGCCATAGCCTTGAACCAGTTGGAAATATTGCTACTCAGGAAGTCCCAGAATCTTATTTCATTCTATGGTCTGCTTCAGGCAATCTTCCAAAAATAGGACCATGCACTGTTTGGCTGACTCTTTGTTGCTCTAAATCTATGCAAAAATGTATCTTCCAATGTGATGCTCATGATCATCTGTAGGCTTTTCTATTTTGAGTATATGATTTCTGTGTTTCTTTTCTTTCGTCTTAATTCCAAGACAGAAGTAACCTGAGAATGAACACTGGTCTGAAAGAAAGGGGTCAGTTTTAGTACCAGCTTAGTTGTCTGCTTGAAATCTTAAATAATCTTTCATATAGTCATGTGACAAAGAACTGCAAACATTTTTGGCATATGGGAATCCACAGTCATTAACTTCATGTACTTGACTATATGAATATAGAAAATGAAGTATAAAATCAAAGAAACTAAATATTACATATATTTCAATGATAAAACAATCACAAGAAACATCATAGGATGTTGTATATAAATTAATAAGGAAACAGTTGCTGTTTAAATTGATCTTCTTAAGAGTTCATTCTACATGTTCCCTTGTGTTGGTTATATGCTGTACGTGTATGTCATTGTCCCATGTGATAGAATCCTGTACCATCAATTTCTTCATCAGGCTAGCATTACCTCAGACTAAGCTTTAATTTAGATAGCACAATGTCATTAACTGGATTCTGTCCTCCTAAGGCTTTCTACTATCAACACATTACAATATACCCTGTAGCCTTCCTGGGCCAGATGCTAACAAATTATATTGTATTTCTTAATTTTGCCACCTCTGACTGATTGGAAGACAGAGTATCTATTTTCAAAGGGTATGGAATGTCTCAGAGAGTGGCAGTATAGTTTTTATTGCCCAAGATTATTAAATTCAATCTTAAGGCCTTTCTCAGTTCTGGAAATGCCTAATTTACCTGCATCTTACTTCTTTCCAGAACTTTGATAGCTTTAACAAGTGTATTTAAAGTAACATCCTACCATCTAGCAGCCTCACTTAGTTGAGGACTGTGGCAATCGACAACATGTGAGAGTGTCTCATGTGATGCCCCAGCAGGTGTCTCTAGAGCCAGGTTTCTTGGCCTGTCCATTTTAATGAGATGCCGTCCATTCTGGGGCTCTATAAATAAAATACCAGTCTGTATATTAGCAAATATTTTTTTAAATTGAGTCTGAAGTCATGGAGGTTCATTTCCTCATAAGTGAAATATTATAATTGTGTTACAATTATGCATAGTTTAGTCACTATCTCTTTGGAGTTCACTTAAGAGGTTTTATGAGTAAAGAGAAAAGACTTAAAAGAAAGTAAAATGTGTCTTTTCAGTTTTCTCTACCCTGTGAAGCCATAAGAAGTTTAGATTAGACATTAAATTATGACAACTGTTGAATTCTTAAAATGCCACATTGGGAAGGATTAGACAACCATGTACTATATCTTCTCTCTTCATATCTTTCATGTCTCTAGTTCTTAATGTGTTGTCCTCTCTATTAGAATATAAGATCCTGAGGTCTGGGAGCCTTTATTTTCCTTTCTTTGTATCTCCAACTCTTAGTAAAATTTCTGGCATATAGTAAGCTGTGAAACAGAGATATAGAACTGGAGTGAATTGTAGAGACCATCAAGTTTAAACTCTTTTCATTTTTAATATGAAGAATCAGAGGTTAAAAAAGTTAATTGACTTACCCAGGGTAACACAGCTGGTAAGAATCTGGGACAAGGTTTGATCTCAGATTTAATGACTCCAAGTCCAGCAACTTTTAGTGCTCTTTAATAAAGCTCATCTTCTCTTGTTTATAAAGGTGTAGCAATATTCAGCTAGTGAGCAAACCTTGAAAAAGGAAATGCCAGAGGGTGCTGAAGGGGAAATGCACAGATTAAAAAGTTTCAGTGAGGCACAAATACATTGAAACATCAGTTATCTGATGTAGTTTCTATTGTGATAATCAAAAAACATATAAGATCTCTTTTTCTGTTCCAATTCCAATTTTATAATAAATATTAATTTCCTTTTAATTATCAGCAATTTTTATGGCCAGCTCCTTGGGATATTTCTCCCTGTGTAAATCAGAACAGTTCCTAACTCCTTCATGTCTCCACACTGTCAGACGCCATAAATGGGGCACCATGTATTCTGTCTTTAAAAATTAATTGACAATGAAGACAAAGTTGCCAGGTTCCTGCTTCAAGCATTTTGTTCAAATTTGAAGGAGCAGCATGTTAAATATTAGCAATGAATTCTGTGGCATTTTATATTGCCAGTAGCTTGTTTAGAATAGTCTGTCTGAGCTGAGTATGGATAAGGAAGGATGGAAAAGCAGATTTTCTGGCAAAGAGTGCTAAAATCTTGCAGGAACAGTGAGTATAATGTCAGAGGTTCCCTTGTGAATATGCTTTTGATGCATCTCCCTGCAGTTAGACATAATTAAAAGGGCCACTTGTCATTAAATAGAACATCCAGTAGCCTCCAAGCTCATCCAGAACTTTATACACATACACACACACACACACACACACACACACACACGTCTATATATGTGTAAATATATATAGTTAAGCCATTAAATCAACTTCTTATATACAAACTGATTTTTTTAAAAAAAACTAGATTCCTTTAAACGTGACATTAAAACCTTCAATTGTTAAGGTTCTATCATTATGTTATAGTTTCACCACCAATTTGTTTGATATAAGGTCAGAATCATGGTCTCTACTCCTGCAAAAGTAGTTCTGGTGAGGGACTTCACCTACACTTGGGATTTTCCCAACCAGCTTTGGACAAATCATCACCCAGTAGTGGAAAAGAAAGTCGTGTCACTATATGTATTACTGATTTTATAGATTAAAGATACCATGCTTTATTTGCTTAAAATTATTTAGTGGACTCAAATCAGATGTCACTAGTATCTAACTCAGTTCCAATATGACAGTTTGGGTGCAGGGAATCTGTAATCAGATGGTTTTAGTTTGTCTTGTAGCTCTTGGGGGATTTTTTTAATTGTATTCTAATTTCTTTGAGAGGAACTATTTCTTATTGTTTTTCTTCCCTGCCACCTAGTAAGGTGCTCTGCATTGGGAAAAACATTGTACAGGGAAGTAGAATGATTTTCACCTAATCTTAGCTTTTTTTTTTTGCTTTTTCTAATAAACTATAGTTTAATTGTCAGGATGACTTATTAATGGATCAGCAAACAAGGCCTTACCAATGTCTCTAAAAGAATTTAAAATGACTAAAAGAATAGCAAGTTAATAAATTAAAAAGAAACTTGTTATTTGGATGTGGGGCAGAGTATAATTAAGAGTAAAAGAAAGTATTTTGACTTCTGGGAGCCACAGACCAGAACAAGTAAGTTGCTGTTATATTCAGGAAGGGGAATCTTGACTAGACTTGAGAACAGAAGCAGATTCCCAAAACTTGAGAAAAGGCAAACTTTTTGAGTAGACAAACATAAATATTAATATCCATATATTGACTACCTGCTCAGAAACTTGAAGAGCAGCTTGAAGGCACTGAGAAGTTAAGTTCCTTGCATGGGGTCACACAGCTTGTCTAAGCAGGAACCAGTTACCCCACTATGGAAGGGTAATTGTTGAACTTAAATATAACTTCCCAACTAGACAATGTCATGAAATCCAATGAGTTTTGTGCTTAGAGATAAGAATGCTCGGGGTAGAATTTTACCTGAGACACTTGACTTACCATGTGACTCTAGACATGCCACTTAACTTCTCTTAATCTCAGTTTACTTATTTGTAAATTGGGATCATAGTAACACCTACATTTTCAGGTTATATCAAATGAGAGATTATATCTAAAGAGCTACACCAACTTAAAACCACTATATACATGTTAGCTAATATGATGATCAGAGGCAGATAAGTGGTGCGGCAGATAGAGTACTGACTCTGGAGTCGGGAAGACCCAGGTTCAGATTTGGCCTCAGACACTCACTAGCTATGTGAACTGGAATAAGTTACTTAATCTCTGTTTGCCTGATCTACTGGAGGAGAAAGTGCCAAACCACTCTAGAACCTTGGCCAAGAAAACCACATACATGGTAACGAAGGGTTAGACCCTACCGAGCAACAGGAAGAACTGTTGTCATCATCATCCTCAATCATGCATCTTGTTCATTGTCATCTTTATTTGAATTGGCTGCACTTCTTTATCCATTCTATGACTCCATGATCATCTACCTGAACCTTACGCATTGTTTGTAGCCTCCTTGCTTATGCCCACCTAAGCCTTTCGTCCCTTTGTATCATGAGATGGGAAACAACCACTTGGAGAAAGATACAGATTCTGTTGTCCTACCTACCTAACCAGTGCAACTGTGTATGTGGCTACTAGACAACATCCCTGTCTTTATTTCCCAAGAACAGGGAAATGATGGAGAAAGCTATAAGTCACAGTAGTGGTTGAATGTGAATGAAGGGCAGACGCAGGGTTGATAACTTTAAAGAGCCTCAACCAATAGCAATATAGTCTTGGCAGTTGGTTAATAAACATAGCTTTACAGGATACATTGGATTTTACTAATTCAATCCTTATTATTCATTAAGCATATTTTTATTTAAATAAATCTGACCACCAACCTCTAATGGGATGGTGGATATTTGGAATCTGCCATAATTATACCCATTTTGGCTATTAGTTTATTTGCTATAGCAGGTTTCATGACTTAAGAATATCATGTGCTAAATAGTACTTAATTTGGAATTCACAAGAGCTAGGCTGGGAAGAAGTAAGTAAATACTCCATATGTCTGTTCTATTAAAAAAGTTACCGAAAGGAAAAAGAAGTAGAGGGGAATGCCAAGGATTTTGAGATATTTCTTTGGTTTTGTTGACTGTGCATAAAACATTAATTTTAATAGCCCAGAATTGATCAGATTCTTGATATTTCAAGGTAAAATCTCCCCACCCCCTCCATATAGATTTTATTCCGGTAATATTTTTGAGAGAATCATTAGCATCACTATTGTATATACATTAATTCTTAAGGAATGGGGAGGATGTCAATTAGTATGATGATCTTACATGCAGAGAATAGATTTGATCTTTACTATAAGTACTAGCAATAGGATTAGAAATTAAAATATAAGATACAATGTACTGTTAGAATCCCAGATTGACTGAGTGAGATAAGTCTCTGAAGTCTGATTTTATTTTTAACCTTAAGATCGATACCTATTAAGGAAGATTTGGTAGACATGAGGTTGGGCTTTTAGGGAACTAGCTATGTCACAGAACACCAAGGATGTATTCTCCGCTCTATTAGCTTTTCCCAATTCAAAAAAATCTCATTTCTTAATTCAGTGAGATCTGTATTTAAGTGAAATAGTGAACTTTCAATAAAAAAGTAGGTGCTGGAGAGAGTTGGAGGATATATTGTTTCATAGAAAGTAAGAGAGATAATTGAATTCATGTAATGTTGGATTACGTTGTAACTATATTGTATTCTTTGCCTTCTAACTATTCTCCTTTGCTTTCATTTCCACCAAATGAGATAAAGATTCCGGAACCAGGATGTCTTCTGTCCTCTAGATTCAGAAAATATTTTTCAGTTTCCTCTTTCCTTTACTGCAATGATTTAAATTTATTAAGCATCTGCTTTGTGCACATTGCCAAGACAGGTACTGGAGGCAGAGAGATAGATAATACATAGCCCTTACCCCCAGAAGCCAATAATTTATTTTGGGGATAAGACTTACATAGAAGTAAATATAATTTAAGGTGAGAAGTGTTAAGTACAAAGGAGAGATACAAAGTGGAGATACTTGAAGGAGAGATAGCCAGACAATCAGGAAAGGCTTTTGCCTCCTTACTTCCCCAAATCCTAATTCAATTGTGCTTTTGAGGAGAGATAGGCTTATCATAGGGACATGTGTCTTTAGTCAGAATGAAAGATTAATTTTATTTAATCTTCTTTGAAAGTTAAAAAAGTTTCTCTATAAGACACAATAGTCATTTACTTTGATGGCAGAATGGTTGGTTGAATTTATTCTGACTTCCTTTCTCCTCTCTTCTATCTCAGAGTTTCTTAACTTTGAGCTGTTAGCCTTTTTTGGTAATTATATTTCATTACATTTTCTTTTGTAATCCTATGTATTTTATTTTGTGTATTTAAAATATTCTCTGGTGTCCTTACGCTTGATCATACTGTGAATAAGGTCCATCACACACACACACACACACACACACACACACAGTTTTTAAGAAGTACCATTTTAACTATAAAAGTCATTTTTAGGAGTATAGAAGTCCCTTAACCTATTCCTTTGAGAATAGCACTGAGATGAATGGCAGACAGATGTATTCTGCTGTGATCAGACTGCCTTGGGAATGTTATATTAAGTTTGGGGTATGCATCTCATTTTGGGAGGAGACTGACAAGTTGAAACAAGTTAGTGACAAGGATGGTAAAGTGAGTTCAAACCAGGGCATTTAATAACATGTTGAAGGAATTTGGGATGTTTAGGTTGGGAAAAAGAAAACTTAAGTAGGGTATGATAGATATCCATGTATTTGAAGGTCTACCATGTGGATGACTTGTTTTGTTTTATGAGGTCCCAAAAGGGTAGAAATAGGAACATTGACTGTAAGTCATAAGGAGGCAGATTTTGTCTCAAGGAAGGGGAAAACAAATAGATACATTTCCAAACAAATAGCAAGATACAAAACTGGAAGGGGTTACCTCTGGATGCAGTGCCTCTGAATCACTGGAAGTCAGAGGCTGGATCATCACTTTTCAGGAATATTACAGAGAATAACACTGCTCTTGTATAGGTTGAATTATATAGCCTGAAATCTCTTTCATAAGTCTATGAATATAACTTGGTAGTCACGTATATAACTTTGACAAGACAGAGTAGAAACAATCTTCACAAGGGACCAGATAACCAGACTGATATCCCCTCAACTCTCTTTCTTTCCAACTACTAATCTCCTCCCTATCTTCCTTTAAATTTCAACTATAATCCCACTTTCTACAGAAGGCCTTCCCCAATCCCACTTAAATCTAGTGCCTTACCTCTTTAATTATTTTCTATTTATTTTGTATATAGCTTGCTTTGTATGTATTTGTTTCGATACTTTCTCTCCTATTAGACTCTAAGCTCCTTGAAAACAGGGACCGTCTTTTGACTCTTTTTGTATCCCGAGCATTTAGCACAAGTCCTGGCACATAGTAAAATGATTAAAAAATCGTTGTTGATCTCTCTCTTCCCACCTTTCTTTTCTGTAGATGGAAATAGGTAGAGATCTGCCAGTTTGTTTCACTTTGTGGGTAGCTAGGTTATCCCATGGATAGAGTGCCAGGCCTGAAGATAGGAAGACCTCTTCTTGAGTTCAAATCGGGCCTCAGACACTAACTACGTGATCTTGGACAAGTTGTTTAATTCTGTTTGCCTCAGTTCTGCATCTATAAAATGAACTGCAGAAAGAAATGGCAAACCATGCATAAATGGGTTCATAAAGAGTTGGACACGATTGAAAAAACTCAATAACAATCTCATATGAAATATGTATATAAAGTACACAAAAAATTTAATCAAGCATTTTGAAAGAGTTTCCAATTTTCATCACTAATTAAAAACATTTTGTGAAGTGCACAGTGTCATGTAGAGAGGAAACAGATTCAATGGCAGCTCTCTAAATCCCAAAGCATACCTAGATAGAAATATTGAGGACATGAGACAATGAAACAGAAAGATCAGTCAGCAGTATGTAAGCTTCTTGAGGTCAGAGCCTCTTTTATTTTGTGCTACATTTTTTTTTGTCTTTGTATCAGCCAAACCAACTTAGTGGTTGGTTATACACACACACACACACACACACACACACACACACATGTTGATTGAGATAAAATTAATTAAAAGCATGAATACATCAGTAAATAATAGCTTACTAGGTCTGTATTATAGTGGATAGATAGCCTTCTGGAACGACAGGAAAATCTGAGTTCTGATTTATATTTGTATGGACAACCAGTACATACCCCTTAATTGGCTCACTTTATGCCTAAGGGTTCTAGGTAGCACCCTAGGAATATAAGTTACAGGGAAGGCATCAACTTGAACTGGTAAAGTGAATTCCTGTCAGGGAACTCCTTATACAAATATAACCCCTAACCTTTTCAAGTTAAGGGCAGGTATATTTCAAGAGCTCCTGAGACAGGGATAGTTAGTATCATAAAATTCCTATTTGTCACTGCTTTACTTCCCCTTTAGTCCCTCTACTAGTTTATAAATGTCTTAAAACTACCTATAATCTTACAGTCTGCGATGGGAATATATTCACTGAAGATCTTTCCTGTATAGATAAACTCTTGTCTAGACACTTGGAAGGTGTCAAGGCCCTTCTCTGTCTTGATCTTCCCCTTAAGTACCTTTGCCATTGTCCCTGACTGCTCACTAGAGAACTTCTGTCCATGTCAGGCAGTAAAACTCACATAGTCAGAATTTCTACTCTTGGGGATGTTTTCCTTTAAGAGACCCACTAAAGACAAGAACCATTTATAGTTTAGGATTTCAGGTGGGAAGCAGTGAGGAAGTCTACATTGTACTAAGTGGGGACCTTTGTTTCTGGCCTCCTTCTGCATGTGCTACCCCAGGTCCAGCCTCTGTTCTCGGGTTTTAAGCACCATGGGAGCTTTACAGTGTGGAGGAAAACCTCTGCATTAAGAGAAAAAGAGGACCCAGGGGCATCATTTGGAAAGGTCAGCGAAAAGAGCAAGCTTTCAACCAAGGAGTTCCGAGTGGGGCCCCCTCCCATTAGGAATAACTGAATCTGTAGGAAAAAATCCCCCTTCCCCTAGGGTCTAATTTAATATTGCAGTGACTGATCCACTTAATGACTACTTGATTTGGCTGGTGCATTGGTTGCCCTTTTCATTAATAATGAATCTATAGTAAACAAATGTCTCATATTAAATGCCTCTTAAAAGTGTTTAGTATCTGTTGCCAGAGAGCCTATTATCCACTGCAATCTAGGAAGAAACAGTTGCACACAAACCCAGTGTGGTGTATAGAGTAGCTGTATAGCATCAGCCCATCACAGAAATGAGGAAATAACTGTCTTTAGATAACTCCAGTGAAGCACTGGGAGCAATACTGTATGGAGCATTTTTCTATAGATTATGAAATCATAGACACATGATATTTTATATTAATACCAAACGGATTCTGTGCAGTAGAATCAAGTATGCATAGGTCTTGGAGTCATGCCATCTATTCCTTGACTTTCAGGCAGGGCTATATTAAGCCTCAAATGGAAGAGATTCCACATGAGTTTTTAATCATAAAAGTTATTTGCATATTATTTGCATAAAATGTGTCATATCTTTCCCTATTAACAGAGCAAAACAAATAGCTCATCATTTCCATTGATTTCTTATCTGTTATATGCAGAAGCTCACATCTTCTTTCTTTCCTTCATTTTCTCTACTGTTTTCTATAGGGCATTTTACTCATCTCTCAATCCATATGTGACATACTTCAACACTTCCATTGCCTCAGGGAGCTTCTGCATCCAAAATCATAAAATTATATATGAAAGTAGGAGTGGGCATTAAGGTTGCCCTTGTATAGTGGAAAGAGAGCTGGGTTTGGAGTCAGAGGACACATGTTCAAAACCTGGCTCTTATAACTTAACATATCATCTTGAGCAAGTCACTTATCTCTGAACTTCAGGTCTCCTGAATCTCACAAATGAAGGAGTTGAATTAGTTTTAGAAGGGGTTCTTAAACTTTTTGTGTATCATGGGCCCCTTTGGCAGTTTGGTGAAATCTGAAGACCTTATTCTCAGGATAATGTAATTGAATTAATAAAATAAAATATATAGGAGTATAAAGGGAGATAAAAAAAAGATATTCTATCATGAGGATAGATGGGAAACAGATCATCACTTTCTTAGCATTTACCAAAAGCCTATGGTTATAGATGTGTAGGAGAAATAATCACAGTGGCTCCTTAAAATTCCCTCATTGATACTCATGGTTGGGCATGTAATACATGTACTAACCTGCATTTCACTCTACCTTATTTTCTCTTTTATTTTTTGGATGGTATTTTCTGATCACTTTTCCAATATATCAAGATTATTTTGAATTTTATATGCATACCTCTCCTAGTATTGTTACCTGCAAAATTAAAGATTTTTTATTAAAGCAAATAAAACTCAAGAAATCTCTCTCTCTCTCTCTCTCTCTCTCTCTCTCTCTCTCTCTCTCTCTCTCTCTCTCTTCCCCTGTGTGTGTGTGTGTGTGTGTGTGTGTGTGTGTGTGTGTGTGTGTGTGTATAAGGCAAAAATACATACTTTGGCCACTGAGAACAAAACAACATTTTATATGAGAGAATTCGTAACAGCTGTGAGATTTCTAAGGCTCCATCTATATTAGCAATATATCTTCTTAGCAACACACTTTTTCCTTCAGGCCATTGGAGCATAATATTCTAACCTTTTTCATAAAGCTCTTAGGCAGAGCTATGGAATCATTCCTTAGATCCAAATGTGGAAGAGTCAAGAATTCAGGAAGTGAATTATAAAACTGGACTGTTTTAAGTGTAAAATGAAATTGTACCAAAATAAATTCAGTCCATTGAGTCAATGCAATCCTAGATTTAATGTAGTTTGAAACTATAAAACTTTCACAATTTTAAGCTATGAAAGTAAGGATGAATTCCCCTAAACAACTCTGTTGCATTATTTTTTTTCTTTCTGGTCATGGTTCACTTTCTTTAAAGGTATAAATTGAGAGTCACTCATCTTGCCCTTTACTGCCACAAAAGTATGCTTAAATTTTCTGTTGCCTGATGAAGTTCAGAATATGAAAGATCATCTATTGATATTGTCAACTGATCTAAGGATTTCCATTTAAGGTTCTCTTTTTTATTATCGTATCTAAACTATATATAGAGGTCACAGATTGCCTTTCCCTTATTCCTTCCCTATGTTACACCTAGGAATGGATGACACAATGCTGACACACATTCTTTCTCATGCCAGTTCCTTGTTCATTCTTTCAATCACTCCCATCATTCCAAGCATTGGTCACACCCACCATAATGGAAGATTACAACTTTCACAATGTTATTTACAATTCGATTAAAATAAATCTGCAATAACTTTAAGCATGGTAAACATGGGAGATAGTGTAAGGTGGTAGCTAAAGAGGAGACCTCAGACATAGTAAGGAACTTTCATTGAAATCTCATTTCTCCCTGTCAGCTCTCAAAGACTATAATTTGCAGAGCAGTTAATGCACATTGGTTGAAAGAATTGTCTCAAATAGGAGTTTCTTAAAACAATGAAATAAGTTTTTTTCTAAAAAAAGAATAAAAGTAGCTAACATTTATAAAGATTTTATGGATTACATTCAGAACTTTATATGTATAATCTTAATTTATCTTATAAACAATCCTGTGAGCTCTCTTTCTCTCTCTCCCCACCTGTCTACTCTGTCTATCTCTGTCTATGCATCTGTTTGCCTGCTTAAATGTTTGCTTTACTATTAGAACTTTGCAGCTAGATATGTACTCAGGGAGACAAAAGGTTTGGTGGTAGAACTGTATAAAGAGGTGTTTCTGCCAGATGGATATTTAAAACAAGTGAACAAACAAATCTTAAGCAGTTAAGACTGTACTGAACCTGCAATTACTATCTATCATTAAGGCAAAATATATGAGATTACCTTTTTCCTCTTCTGTATACATTCCTGCCACCAGGATCTACTTCAGTGATTTTTTTTTTAAATTAAAGCTATCTTTCATGTTCCTTTTCACCAAATTTCACCTTCATTAAGCTTTTGGTGGAAGCACAGTTTGAACCATAAACTATAACTTTCTATAAATGGACAAAGGTCCAGTGCAATACAGGAGATGATCTTATCATATTTTCTCAGAAAGAGTACAGGAATCTGATTTGGAGTCAAAGGACCTGGGATCAAATCCTGACTTCTTTACTTTGTGACTTCAGGCTAATCAATAATCTTTCTGGGACTAAGTTATTGAACCTGATTATCTTTAAGACATCCTCTTACTTAAAATATATGCTGTTTTGTTAATACTAATGGGTAAAATCATGGCAAGATTTTGCACTATGTGAGTAAGCACAATAAATCACATGGACTGAGACAGAAATGAATGCCGAACCCTGAGTGCAACTTCATTCTACATCACTTAATGACTCAGCAAATCATTTAATCTCTGTTTGCCTCCATTTCCTCATCTGTAAAATGGGAATAATAACATCTACTTTCCAAGCCTGTTGTGAGGAGAAAAAAAAGGGATCAATATTTGTAAAGCGCTTTTCAAATCTTAAAGTGCTACAAAAATGCTCCTCATTATTATTTAAAAATTCTGTCACAGAAAAAGTTAACCTTAGTCAAGAGCAATTTGCCCATTTTAGAGATATATAAACTGAGTCATTAATATACTTTCTTGTTTACACAGGCGTAGTTGAATATATATGGAATTAGTTTTGGGGTCAAGTGAGTTATTGTCATTTCTTCTCCAGTGAATGATATTTCTCTTTAGTAACCTATAACATTATCAATTACACTGGTGTTTTCTTTTTCCACAGTTATTTTTCATATGTATTCACCTCTTTTCCTCCAAACATGTTGTTATCATTGTAAGATGCACAAAATTTGCTGAATAGACTCCAGAGGCACTACGTTGACTCTAAAGCAAATTCAGAAGGGAACACAGATGAAGGTGAAGCCAATATCTAGGCAAATATTTGTAAATGTGCATATTATCTTGTAATGGATGAAAAAGCTGATATTTAAAGCCAGATGCAATCATTAAATCACAGGACTTCATTTCAGTCTCCACTCATCCTTTAAAAAAAAAATCAATAGCCTTCTATAAAGTGACAGTAACCACTGTTTTGCAACCTGAAATGTAATTCTCATATTTTCCTTCTAATACATCTGGCAACTTGACCTCCAGTCTTTTACTTATTTATATAACATTACTTCTACAGCTGTATGGAAGATTACTTCATTAGTAAATGCAGAAATAGACGTTGGCCATTGTCAACATGATCTCACTTGTGATGGAAAAAAAGTTCTTTATCATAAGGGATGAAAGAAAATCCAACCTAGAAAGATGTTTTCCTTCATTACCTCATTAAGGATATAGCCTGTGTATGAAAGGAATGAGAGATGTGTTGAATTTAGGGAGCAACTCTGTCTGAAAAAGTGAAAGAAATTAGTGGAATACTTCTGCTTAATGATAATTTGCATTTTCATTTCTTTCTATAATTTTAAAATTTCTTTTATTTGTAATTCTTTGGGGAATAAAATGGATGTGAGTGGAATTGTTAAGTACTTATTACAAAACTAAAAAGTGTAGATTTTGCTTACTTTCACAGATCATATATACTAATTTGTGGAGAACACGCAAAGGGAAGATGGAAAAACTAAGTAGCCCTTAAAGTGTAGTAGCAGGGCCAATCACAAGAACTAGAGCAGAGATTGTTAACCTTTCTTTCTCTTGTCACAAGACACCTTCTGGAGTCTTGTGAAGCCTAAGGAACCTTCTCAGAAAAATGTGCTTAAATTATCCAAATGAAATATACAGTATTAAAATGGAGACTCATAACATTGAAATACAGTTATCAATTAAAAAAATCATATACTCAGTTAAAAACTTCTGCTGTGGGTGGGTATTTAGGTTTAGCTGTTGGATTAGGGAAAAACCATGCCAAACTCACCCAGGGATACTTCGACCTGGAACCTTAGTTAGAAAATGGTGATGAAAAATTACAATTTTTAGTTCACAATATTTACACCATAAAAATGTGAGAGCTGTAAGGTAATTTAGAGGCCGTCTGACCCAGCCATCTTCATTTTATACATATTGACTCTGAAGTTTAGGGAGATGAAGTGATACATCCAAGATAATAGAGCTCATAAAGAAGAAACCTTGCTTTAGATCTAGAGTCTGATCACTCTGGATTCAATTATTTCTCCTAGAATGGTGTGTTTAAAATGTCAGCAGGTTGCAATAGAACTTAAACAAAGTCAAACAGTTGCTATTAAGAAATCTTGATTTGAGTGACCAAGTTTAAAAATGAGAGAAGGGAATCTGTAATGTTCAAGGGGAGAAAAAAATCACTAGATTTGGAATTAGGACATTGGTACAAATACTTCCACTTATCTTGAGCAAGTACTTTGCCTCACTTGCCTAATATGTAAAGTGAAAGGGTTGGATTAAATGACCTCTAAGGTCTAAATTTGTGGGAATATATGACTTAACAGGAAGGATAGGTATCTATGTTGACTATTAGTGGTACTTTTCTACTTCTAACCTCCTACTCCTTTCTTTTCTTTTGGCATATTCCTCCATTCCACTTTTATTTCTCTTTTTCCCTTCTCCCTTGTCTAGGTTTACCAGTGGCCATTACTTAACCTTGCTGCCGAGTCTCAGGAATATCACCTTTCTCAAAATGTAAACTACATTTTGAAACTTAACCTCCAAAAAATTTCTGGTGATACATTTTAGCCTTCTAGGTATTACAGTACCATGTTCTAGGCCAGGGAACCAAATGTACTAGAACACTCAGAAGTCACTTGCTGCACTTAGGCAGATGAATAATTCTTGTTGGCTATTAGAGTGACTAACATACTAACAGGGAATAATATATGAGCTGAAAGTCTCAGACCCATTACCTTCAGCCACTTGGAGATTTTTACGATTCCCGTTTACAGCCCATCAGGATAATGCAAAGTAAATAATCTCCTAGAGGAGACAGCCACTGAAAGGTTCTATTAATTCATCATAAACACACAACAGACATAGACACACATACACAGATACACACATGTCTGCCAGAAAGAGTTGTCATTCCTTTAACACTAAACATTTTTAGCTTAATTGAAACACTGCATCCTAATTTCCCAAATGTCCCAATGTAGCCAGATGAGCAAAATCCTCTAAAGGTAGCTGGTTAATGAACATTGGTTTAATGTCAGCCCAATAATACCATTCATGTGTTTTCCTGTGATAAGCAAAGAAGGCTTCTAATTAAGAGAAATTTGCTAGAAAATGACTTCTCCAGGGTTTTCCCATAATAAAGAATTGGTTCCCAGTTTGAAGTTCATTCCTAGTGGTGACTGACAGCTTGTAGGGCTTAATGGCATTCAGCTTCTTTAACCTCCCTGGACATAATTATGCCAGTAACTTTACTGAGTAGGGGGGCTCTTACTTCCCTATTGGAGATTTACTGCTGCCCAATTTATATCTCACAAACAACGCATTGACGTACCCACATGTGCTGTGGCCCTCTCATTGAGGCAACAGATATCAATAGCCAACTTCAAACCAGAGAAAAGGAACTTTCTCTCATAGCAGAAATTGTTCTCTTTGCATTTTTACTATCTAATTCCCCTTTGCTTTGTGGGAGTTCTATAAATGAGTCAGGACAGGGCCATTACTTTCTTTGACAGCCTCAATATATCAAAACCTTTCATACTCTCATGAAAAGTTCCCCAAATGGGGATACTCTCTTTTACAGCTAAGCACCACCTGTGAAATTGAGACTAGCCAGGAAGTCAATGGGTGAGAGGAGTTTCTGGCACAGTGGGAAGGAGGGATGATGACACCTCTCAGATAACTTTCAAAATTTAATAGAGTTCTTTTCATAGTGGAACAAATGAGATGTAATTTTCATGCTTCCAGGCAGCATGAGATTCATGGTTAGTCCTTGTTGGGGAAAAATGAATATATGTATCTCCAAATATTAGGTTGGGAAAGAGCTGTATTGGAGGATTTGAGATCATACTGAATCGAACTCATATTGCTGTGTGCTTTTCCAGTGTTCCTTCATTGCTTCAATGACCTATGATCACAGTGGAATGGGTGACACTTCCTTTGTTGAATATCACAGCTTTCTATATCAGTAATTTTAATGTAAGTTTCTGTGGCCAAAACAACTTTGTCACCTGGTGAATGATATGATAATGATGAGGTGCACTGAAATTAACTAACCAGTCCTTGAGATTGCACATAATGTATTGTAAAACTTTTTCTGCTCTCGTGCTTTTCTGCTGATGGTTTACGTTCTACTGATAGACCCATGGTTACCTGAACACCAGATGAGGTAGAGAACTTCCGTCTTCTGAAGGGAAACAGCGTGCTCCCATTAATGTGAATATTAATTATATACAAAATCAATATAATGTTAATTTGGGGTAGCAGACATTAGCCACTAGTTGTTTCTGTGTTTGAGAGGGTAGGGTAGCATCAGGAGAGGCATCTTATAGGAGCTTAAATACTTGAATTAAGGTCATTGATGAAATAAGGATTTTTCACATCATGCTAATAGTGTGATTTGAGATGTTGGAATGAATATGGTATATGATTGTTTCAGTTTGAAGAAATTTTAAGTATTAGGCCAAATATGGGGGAAAAAAGAAGGAAAAGAGGGGGAACCCTTTCTTTTAAAAATAAAATGTTCCTTTTTACAAAGAGACAGATTTTTATGCAAATTATTGAGTCTTTAACTGAAACTTGACAAAATTTGAGTTGACAAGATATGTGCATTAAAGCTTACACGGCATTTTGACTAACCCTGTACCTTATACCATATATTTTACATAATTATACAGAATCCTGTTTATAATTCCTTGGTAACTTGAAAGAAAAATCAGATAGTAAACCAAATAAAAACGTAGCCTCAAATTAAGCTGTTATAGATCTGTGTATTAATATCATAAGATCTGAGTTAGGTGAGGAAGGACTTTTTGGGAAATAATATTTTTAACCTGACAGGGTGCCTTTAAATATACTTCACCTTGAACAGCAATGCCACAGTTTCATGACATTAATTACTTTCCCCTTCTGCCTTTTCTTTCACTCCTCTTTGTATTATTCTTTTAAAAGTGTATTTTTCATCAAAGGCCGCCTACATCCTATCGCTACTGCCAGGAAGCTTATAGTGAACATATTGAAATTTGTTTTGCAAAAATTTATCTCTTTTTCATAGCCAACTAGCTAAGGGTAAGATAAAGAGACTGAACAAGGAAGTCAAGCTAGGCCAAAAAAAAAAGGCTGTAGTTTTGTGTATGTGTGTTTGTTTGTTTTAAGAGATCTGCGCTTTCGTCCATTCTAGCAATTCCAAGTAAGAGATTTCCCTTCATCAATGCAGATAGGCAGCTCATCTAAAAATTGTAGTCTTAAGAAAGTTGCATGTGACACTGAGTGGGTAAGTGATTTGCTCAGTGTCAGAGATGAGACATGAACCCAGGACTCCCTAAAAAAAATAAGACCCATACAAGGAAAGTTTGTTATCCTCCCATAAGGTTTGTCTTCTGAAAAGTGATAAGGTCAATGCATCTATCAGGAAGAGAAGAATGATCTCATCCCAACTTGAGAATTCTTCTATTTGTCTCTGACATATTATTCAGTAAAATTGTTATCTATTAATTTATCAGTCAATTCAATCAATGAATCAACCAGGAATTTATTTATTAAGCGTTTTCTATGACAGTCACTATTACAAATATCAGTGATGAAAATATGGAAGTGAAAGAGTCCCTGGCTTCAGGAAGTTTGCATTTCAATGGAAAGGGAAATATATCCTTATATAAACTTGTAAAGAATGTATACAAAACCTATACAAAATAGTTTGGGGAAAGGTTTAGTACTAATAGCTTGGGGTGTGGTAGTGTTGATGATAAAGAAAGGCTTCATATGGATGGTGATGGATGCACCGAATTTTGCAAGGAGTCCAAAAAGCAGAAGCGAGAAAGGAGAATATTTCAAGCTGCAGAACATCAAGGGTTGGAGAATTGGAACTAGATAAAGGAGATAGTTGTTGCCTTGGGAAAAGTAAAATATTCAAGAGTATTTAGAAGCAAAGCAAAGTGGTCATCTCCCAAGTGAAGTAAATTCAAATATGAAAGAATCATAATGTATTTAGAGGAGTTAGGTCTATCCTGGGAAATTCCATAGGTTTTGAGAGTAAATAATGTATTTAGATTGTTGTTATTTTTTAGTTGCATCCAGCTCTCTGTGGTCTGATTTGGGGTTTTCTTGCCAGAGATGCTGGTGTCATTTATCATTTCCTTTTCCAGCTCATTTCACAGATGAGGAAACTGAGGCAAACAAGGTTAAGTGACTTGCCCAGGGTCATATAGTTAGTGTCTGAAGCCAGATTTGACCTCAGGAAGATGTGTCTTCCTGACTCCAGGCACAGCTCACTGTCCATTGTGCCACCTAGCTGCCCCTCATACTTAATAGTTACAATGTCAGAGACAAAATATTAGCCTGAATAGACCAATGGTTTGATTCAGGAAATCATGGTATAGAATTTCAGACAGGGAAGGACCACAGTGGTCAACTAGTTCAAGCTATCTACACTAGAGCAAGAATTCCCTATGAAACCTACCTGACAAGTATCAATCCAGCTTCCTTTCTAAGACCGCTAGTCATGACTAACTCTCTACTTCCTTAAGTAGTCATTTCCACATTCCAGTGGCTCCAAATCTTGGGAATATTTCCACATATTCAATCAATATGTGCTTTTCTATTTCTTCTTCCCACTAGTTTTAATTCTGTCCTCTTGGTAAAGCAAAATGTTTAATCTCTCCTCCACATAATAGCTTTTCAATGCTTACATAATTTTTAGCCTATTATTGCTCCAAACTCATCAAGTTTATTTTCCTAGGTGTGAAGGTCCTTAAGCTGGGCTCTCCTGCTTCACCTCCCTGCCCCACCACAGTGCCCTGTGAATTGATTCTAGGGGGACTGTGAATTTGGATGAGAAAAATACATGTATATACAAATAGGTAGATGTATATTTAGATGTAGCTGTATACATATATCTATATTAATGTATTTAAATCTCTTTAGCTTCCTTTGTAATTCTATGTATTTTATTTTTGCAAACATTATCCTGAGGAGTCCATAGGCTTTATCAAATTGTCAAAAGGGTTTACGATGTAGAAAAAAGTGAAAGTTCTCTGTTCTAGGATAAACATTTCAGTTCTTTCAAATAAACCCTGCGTGAAATGGTTTGCAGTCACTCCTGCTTGTCCGTGTCCTTTCCAATAGATGGCATGTAGTATGTCTAAGGTGTAATACAACAGAAGTGTCATTACATTTGTTCTATATCCTGTGTTTCTATGAGAAATGCAATGGTAGTTATTTTAGGGGCTATGTCATGTGATTTATTCCTTATGAACTCTCAGGCCACTAAAATCCCCAAACATTTGCCACAAAACTGGCTAGCCACTCCTTCTTAATTTCGTATTTTTATAAAAAATGTTTTGAACCCAGGTATAGTAATTTAAACTATCACTGTTAAATTTGATCTTAATTCATTGCATCATATTAGGATATTGGGAATTTTTGTGTCCTTGATTCTACTATTGTTAGCCACCCCCACCCTAGCTTTCGGCCACCTCTAAATTTGGTCACAATATAATGTATACCTTCATTCAATTAATTTATGTGAACATACACAGAAATACCTACACAGAAGTTATAAAATATCATATACAAAGCCCTGTGCAAATCACTTTCCAGGCTGGCTTCAAGTCATTGCTCTATATGCTTTGGAAACATTGTTTCTAACTGTAATATCACCATGACTAAATTTCATCCTCCCCCACCGTCAAAGATATAATGAAAAACTTTCTTCAGCATCATGCTGAAATTCAGGTATACTCTATCTAAATTATATCCCTGATTTGCCATTCTAGTTCCCTGCCAGAAAAGGAAGTGAAATTAATCTGGTGTAACTTATTCTTGATAAAGTCTCACTGATTTATTGTAAATGCCAATATCTTTTCTGCAGACTCCCAAAACATTCCATTAATTATAGGATAGGGGACTGGGTTTCTTATTTCAATGATATAAGGAAACTCTTTTTGCAAGTAAAGGTTAGCACTTTATTTACATCTTGTTGTCTTAGAGAATTTCCAAGACCACTGAGGAATTAAATGACTTATGAGGGTCCTATAACCAATATGGACAAGAATTGGGAATTGAATTAAGGCCTTCCTTTTTCCAAGTCTATTTACTATGTCACAAATGTGCTTTATTAACCTGGTCTAAATTTTGGCACAAATAAAATTCAAGCTCACTTGCCTTTTACTTTCTATATACTGAGACCACATTTATCTATTTTTCCACTGACATTCCTCTTTAAACCTCAAACATCATCAACCAGAGATGAATAATTACATTCTTTCAAGTTGTTTTCATAACCTAGTAAATCTTCAGGGCCTCCTGACTTGAACTCACTGAGGGCTTCTAGGTCATCTAATTCTCTACTGATCCTTCCTCAAAGATGATAAGATGTGCCACACTTTTCTAGTTTGGTATTTTCTACCCAGTAGGGTATCTTATTGATATGCACCACTTGTACCACCACTATTATGTAATCTGTTCCTTTTGGGAAAAGGATATCATTCCATTGCCATATTCCAGGCATAGGTTGCACCTTACCAACTCTCAGATGTAGTCATGATGTGTAGTCAGTTATTTTGTGTCAGGATCTCTAGTACTTTTTAGGTATTACAAATTCACTGCACATCTGGGTATGAATGGCTGAGTCCATTTTCTTTTTAACATTACTGGGTATTTGCACTGCTGCCATTCCTTCTCTTGAGGATGTGTTTCTCTCTGTAATGTGATTATATTTTAGAAATTTTCTTCCTTCTCTTTCATTTCTAGTTTCTGATAAAATCTGAAAGCACTATAGAAAAATACATATATTCTTCCCTATCATTTGTGAACCTTAAGCCCTTATCCAGAAAACCAAATTTTAGTCTCTGACTCTTTCTTCTTTATTTACATACATCTATCTTTAAGTACATGCATGTGTGTATGTCTGTGTGTGAGTATGCATATGTGTGTATATAAATTATATATAAAAACATGTGTGTTTCTATCATTATATCTATCTATACAACTATATATCCATCATCGATCTGTCATCAATCTATCTATCTACTTGTGCTCATGAATTTTTCCAAATTCCTTAGAAACCTTCATACATTTCTTCTAGTGGTTTTATTTTCTCAAATGTAAATTATGACAAGTAGACATTAGTTATCAGGTAAAAAATTTCTGTAGTCTCTTTATGAATGTCCCACACAACATGTATTAACACAAATCAATTAATCTACAAGCAAAATGCACTTCCATTCTTTATATTAGGTCAACATATGACTATTTCTATTACTCTTTTCCAGGAGTCCCCAAGGTTCAATCCTTGCTCTTCTGAAGGCTGGTGTCAAATTTACTCCTTGTGATTGAATATATAGACACTTGGCATTTTGTAAAGCACATAAAAAGCTTATTTCTCCTCAAAATTTCTTCTACACTCCGGAGAAAGAGCCTAAAAATCTATCATGAATCTCCAATGTTTCTATGCCTTTTTTCCTTGTACTACTGGACAGTAATATAGATGAATCTCCTTAGCCATTTTCATTTTTCCTTGGCTTTTGCTTACTATCTGTGTGACCTTGATAAGTCATTAAAGTCATGTGGGCTAAAGTTTCCTAACCTATAAAATTATAGGGCTTCTGAGTCCTTTTCATCTCATAATCAGTGATGCTATGATCTAAATTATGTTTGTTGAGGTACTTTTTTAAAAAAATTGATTCTGAAAGGAAGAATAGTATAGTTCAACATTTACTGGTAACTCTATCATTCATTTTAATCTGTTCTTTTTTTTCAATCGGAGGTATTTTTTGTTTGATTGTTTTTGTTTTAACCTTTTGGGCAGCCTTATGAT
The DNA here is from genome assembly GCA_028658325.1 of Potorous gilbertii. NCBI lineage: Eukaryota > Metazoa > Chordata > Mammalia > Diprotodontia > Potoroidae > Potorous > Potorous gilbertii. The sequence goes on along the minus strand of CM053769.1, from coordinate 674,219,584 downwards.
ATTAATTACCCCAGGAAGCTGTCTACTGTTTACCATGCCTGTTGACTGTTCGGAGGAACTTGTCATGTACCTGACTCTTCTTTTTAAACCTCATCGTTACTTACTGAAGTACTCATTTGTTTATAATTAGCAAATTCCTGCCAACATTTAATGGAAACAGTAAGGTTTATTCTGCAGTGATCTTGAATGTCAGAAGTATCTAACTTGTGTCTGTGATCCCTCTTTCATTTTCCCTCCTTCACGATGGATCCTTCTCTTTTCGTTATTTCAGAATCTTCTGTAACTGAGTAGTAATGTTGGTATTTGAAGCTTTTGTGCTAATACTCTTGCTATCCATGGTTTTTATAAACCCACTGCCATTCTTCTTAAATATCAGGTTTCAGTCCAGTAAGAGACATCATGGTATACTATATAGGAACTGAGGTTAGAGCCTAGGAGAGCTGATTTTGAAATCTGTCTCTTATCTATCTACTAGCTGAATGACCATAAACTCCAATCCCCCAAAGGGATTCTTTAAGATAGAATTCAGTAAACTAAGGCCTGTTGGCCAAATTCCGCTTGCCACCTGGTTCTGTAAGACCTGCAAGCTAAGCGTGGTTTTTGATTTTGATTTTCTAAATAAATAAAGGTAGAAGGAGGTGAAGATAAGGGAAATGATGTATCAGCAAGGACCCCAACATGCACAGGAGGGCCTGCTGGACAGGTTCTTATATCTACTTTTATAAAAGGAAAGATGACTTTTGAGGGGACAACAATCTGCTTTAATCAAACACAAATCTCATTCACTTAGTTCAGGAGGAAAAGTCAGAGAACTTCAGAGAAAACACAAAGAAATAAAAATCAACAGACAGGGTCTCTAGCTATCTGACCATAAGCAATACATACATAGTTACCAGAGATAGAAGCACCAACAGCTGGGTTTTCAAAGGAGGGAGAAGGGGGAGGGGGTTTCTTAAGGGCTTCCCAGAGTCTCATCTGGCATCTTCTTCCAAAAATAATCCATAAAGTAAAACCTCAACTCAGAGTATTTATACACTTTTCAGAGCTAGAGGGCATCACAACCCTTGAGAACCAGATCATTAGAACTTAACAGCAGGTGTGGGCCTCCCCAATGAAACTTTCCTTAAAGGACAGGTCCATTAATGGGTGGGGAAGATCTTTATCTCTCTGCTTAACATTACATGTGATTAGATCTATGACTTCATTGGCACAGAGAACACTTAGGAAATTAACTCCTTCTACCAATACTGATCAGTACCTGATCTTAAGATAGTCACATTACCAGATTGGAGTTAGGTATCTCACCTACCACATGATGTTTCAGACCTACATTACAGTATATAGAGTAAGAGTCCTTCTCTAGAATGTTTTATAGCACCAATATCACTAAGATGGAATCTTATTACAAAGAATTTATTCATAAGAAAGATGTTCATTCAATGCTTAATATTGTAAGCATTTTAAAGCAAACTTCTTTCTTTTTTTATCATTGTGGACTTTAGGGAAATGTAAAAATGTACAGATTAGTCTGATGTGCAAAGGCTTTTTCATAGATTCAAGTGATCTAAATCATAGAAGGATAATTTTAGAGTTCAAAGGGATCTTAGGAATCAGCTACTCTAAACTCCTAATATTTTATAGATATAAAGGGAATCCCCTAAAAGGTTAAGCTATTTCCCAAGGTTAAACAGGTAATAAGTGACAGAATTGAGATTTAAACCTATGTTCCATGACCTGGAAAATCCAATTTTCATTCTACTGTTTCATATTTCCATATTTCCTCTTGGTATAATCTAAATTGAAGGCCTATTTTTATTTGTGAGCAGTATAGAAGGAATCAGTCACACAAAAGTGGTTTTTAGCTACCCTTGTACAAAGCAAATATCTTCATTAACATTGTTTTTGAATATAAAGAACACACATATGTAAAATGTGCATAAGCTTTGTTTTGTTTGGACTAGGCTTAGAACTTCAAAGGTGTGGGGAGACTTTTGGCGTGGTACTTTCTTTCTCCATGCAGACTCAACAACTCATTTGTTATTTAGAGTTTTCAATATTTACCCAAGGCACTGAGAGGTCAAATGACTTGCCTATGGCCAAACCATTAATATTTGTCAGAGACAGAACTTGAACTCAGGTCTCCTGATTCCAAAATTAGTCTTTTGTCCATTGCACAATGCTACTAAAGCAAAAGTAAATTAAATACATGCATATACACACACAGAGATGCTACTGTATACAGTAGGGAAAACAGTTATTAAATCTGAAAACAAACGTGAAATGAAAAATTCATTTTTGGACATTGCTAATGTGGGAATTTATTTTGCCTGATGATGCATAGTTGTTATAAGTGGTCAGATGTTCTTTTCTTTTTTTTCAATGGAGCAGTTGAATGAAGAGAAAGTAAATGCTTGTTGGTTTAGAAAAAAATTAAAAAGAAAATCTAAAAAAAAAGACATGTTTATGCAACTATAGAGGTTAAAGGTCTCAATAAAAAAAAACCAAAAGAAATACAAAATGAACTTTTGGCTAAACCTTAGTGCTGTGATGAAAGAATAGTTACATGGACTTCAGAAACATTTTAATTAATGAAGTATAGTATGACTCTTAAGAAGGTAGACTCCACCCCTTAAGATAAAAATTATTGGAAAAAATGTTAGTAGGACCCTAGCTAATATATTTGCTGATGTGCTATGATATTTGTGCACGTGTTTATATGTGTACATGTATACATACATATATGCATATGTTTAACATACTGATTTACACACACACACACACACACACACACATACACACTGATTTATATTGAACTATGGGACTAACATTGCTTGATGATAGCCTGTATTTGCAGCCATTTAATTTATGGTAATGTTATTAAATTTCATTTGACTAAAGCTACTCTCTCCAAAATTACCAATGAGCTCAACTGCCAAATCCAAAGGCCTTTTCTCAGACCTCATTTTCCTTGACCTCTTTGCTACCTTTGACAGTGTTGATCATACCCCTCTTTGATACTCTCTTTTTGCTAGGGTTTTCAGATATCACTCTCTCCTGGTTCTCCTCCTACGTAACTGGTCACTCAGGATTCTGTCCTGGGCCGTCTTCTCTTTTTCTTTTATATTGCTTCACTTTTTTATATCATCAGCTCCCATGGATATAATTACTTTCTCTATGTTGATGAATTCTAAATCTCAGTCTGTCTACTCACTTCCAAAGTTATATCTCCAACTGCCTTTCAGGCATCTTAAACTCAACATATCTAAAACTAAATTCATTATCTTTTCCTGTCAACCTCCTCCCTCCATTCCCCCAAGCCACCACACATGTTCCCTATTACTGTAGAGGGCAACACATCCTCTCATCTTCTCAGACTTGTAACATAGGAGTTATCATGGATTCCTCATTGTCATCTACCACCACTACCACCCATATCCAATCTGTTGCAGCAACCATTGGTTTCATCTTTGCAACATCTCTCCAATACCTCCCATTCTCTCCTCTGACACTGCTACCACTTTGTTGCTGTCTCTCATAATCTCATAGTTGGATTTCTGCAATAGTCTGCTTTGGGTTCTGTCTGCCTTACATATTACCCTCATCTAAATTAGTGCATAATTCTCCTCCTTACTGAAAATGTAAACAGAATGCTGGATCATGACCATAATGAAGACATTAATTTTGCATTTTCCTTTACTCATTACATAAATGTTTGCATATGACCAGGATCTCAATAAAATTTTGTACTGAGAATTTTGTGCTTCTACTGCCCTTACCCCACCTCTTCTTTCACTGCCCTTTTCTTTTTTCTGGGTGTTTCTTTTTCAAGGTATAGAATGTCCTCCTGCAGGTTCAGATTTTCTTTAATGTAACCCTCTTAAACCTGCCCCCAGTATGCTCAAGACCTTGCCCTCATTACCTCCTAGCTCCCTTCCGAAGAGAATATAGTTTCTGTATGTCTTATTTCCTTGTGATGCGTCTGATAAAGACATTCACAATGCAGTTTCAGTGACTGATTAAATACCCATCCTAGGGATATTTGTTTTTATAGAGGAGGCTAAATTCAGGAATCTGATTGTCATCTGTTCCATTCTGGAGTGGCAGAAATTTTTGGAAGGGAAAAGAAGAATTTTCCATTTGATGCCTTGGAAATTACTCCATGAAGAAAGGACACTACCTCTATTAGATGGAAGGCTAAATATTTCATTTTGTATAGGTGATATTAACCAGAAACAGTTTAAGTTCTTGTTGACATGGCATTTGTTATAACTTGTTATTTATTTTTTAAAGTGATAATATGAAATAATTTGGTAGAAAGTAGTTTGTATTTATGGTGAAGATGGTTCTTACAATGTCCCAGAATGAAGTTTCTTACTAAGTGAAAATGAATTTCTAATTTCCATTGTTTGTCCAATTGTCAGTAATCCCTAATGATGGGAGGCAGCTTTGACTACTTCATATCACATGCAGTCAGTGGCTAATTGTTTTTTAAGCTGGTGAAAGGTTCCAGATTGACAGACTCATAAAAGGTTTGCCTCTAGGACTCTGATTCTTGGCCCTCTTGATCTCTCCACTTGAGCCTGTTAAGGAAGATGCCAGTGAGTCATTTAATACCACCAGTCATTTGTTTCCTCGTAGTCCAGGGCCTATGGCCCTCTACTGGATGAAGGCCATCAGCTCACTTACATGTGACCAACTCGCATGTTGAAAGTAATTTATTACTGAGAAAAATCAGGTTAGAACCATGTGCTGAGGAAGGTAATTCCCAAGTTGATGTTTCTGTGTTTCATCATGCACAGAATCATAAGCATTTGAACTAAACACACACACACACACAGACACACACACAAATAGATAATCTTTCAGTTTATTGAATTGTAAGCTAGCTTCACAGCTATTATTAGTCAACAAGTATTTATTAATCACCTACTGTGTGCCAGGCATTATAGTAGACATTAAGAATACAGAATGTGATAGTCTTTTTTTTGTTTTAATCTTTGGAGACAGCATGTATATATAAAGTTATTTATAAATTAAATACAAGATAGAGAAGGAAGGCACTAGAAACTGGGGTGGTGTTGGTGGTGGTAGAGAGGGATCAACAATTCCTCGGTAGAAGGTGATGTTTCAATTTGAAGGAGACTAGGCATTTTGAGAGATACAAGTGAGAAGGAAGTGCATTCTAGGCATGGGACAGCCTGTGTAAAGGCATTAAAATGGAAGATAGAATTCATGTCCTGGGAAAAAGAAGTAAGCCAGTTTTGATAGACTGTGTCTATCAAAAGGTGGGCCACATATAATAAGTATGGAAAGATAAATCAAAGAATGTCTATCAAGGGGTTTAAATGCCAATCAGAAGAGCTTATTTTTGACCCTAGAGGTAATAGAGGATAAGCTGTGAGATTGGTAGTATTACTATTTCCTGTTTATATATGAGATTTTAAGAGGCTAAACAGCTCACTAAGTATGAAAGACTAAATTTGAACTTCGGATATCCTAACTACAAGTTGCTCAATTTTCTATTCTACACTGACTCTCACAAGACAGATTTAACAATCTGTTTTGGTTTTTTTTGAGAGGTTAATTTTAATTCCATTTTCTAGGTTATCTTAGGAAATAGTTGCTCTTTTTTAGCTGGGTGAATTTTTTGGAGTTTCTAGAGGTGTTAGTTCATAACTATTCAACCATGTAAGGCAAATCACATGATGAACATCAAAAGATGACTGGCCAAGAGAGGAATACAGAACTGACCCTCATGTGAGTCAAATTGTCCACATTCTGTGCAACATATTTCTGACCCACACTTGGTGAACATTTCATCAGGGATCCTTTCAGAATCACAGGCATGCTTGGCAATGACATAAATTTCATAAGGACTTTCAGGGCAAGCAAGAAGGTCAGACATGAGGGCAGTTTATGAGAATGGATGCAGAGGAACACCACAGGGAAGATACTGGCTTTAAACGCTTTTCATTAGATGCTAACAAAAGATAAATGGAATTCGTAGCAATGAAACTGTCAAAGAAACTCATTTTTGCTGTAACAAAGTGAACATATAACCTTTTCATAGCAAAAACAAACAAATGAACAAAAAAAAACTTCATAAATTTTCCCATGAAGGGAAACCTGATGAAGATGAAGTTATTTATGGCACTCCCCTGACGCTTTTAAATATCTGCAAGGAAGATAATTCATTATGCAGTATTTTGGTGTTTTCAGCTTCATATATGGAATCCTTCTTAATGTCCTGTCAGTCTTATGAGCAGGAGAAAGAGAGAGAGAGAGAGAGAGAGAGAGAGAGAGAGAGAGAGAGAGTGCAGTCAAGTGTGGTGCCTTATTATGTATCTTCATGGGAGCTTAGCATAAGTTTGCTCAGTTCTGCTAAAAGACATACTGGTAATACTTTATTAATTCTTAAATCTAGCTCAGAAAGAAAATTTTAATGTTCCTGTTTATAATGCCAATCAGTTGAAGACTTCAAGTAATTATTGACTAATTAAGAGCTATCTTTGGGGAGAATAGAGAAGGTATTAGAGGATTCCATGGTCAGTTAAAGAAAAAGTCATGATGGTACAGTAAGAAAGACCACTGGACCTGGAGTCAGAAAACCTGGGCATGGCTTTGACCCTTAACTGTGTCCTTGAGCAAGTCGCTAATCATCAAGGAGCTTTCCGTTCCATGTCTATAAAATAAGGAAATTGTACAGATAACTTCTCATGTCCATTCCAATTCTAAATCTAAGATCCCAAGTCATAACTTATGCATAATTCAACATGTTTCTGAAGCAAGGAGTGCATCCCTCCACTGACTCTATGATGCAATCTCCTAGGTGTTACTTGTAAAAGTCATCTTGTCTCCTGAAATGTGGTCATTGTTCTTGTCTCCTGTAACCTGGAATACTCCCCTTCCATCTTTCCACCTTCTGGCTTCTCTGGCTTCCTTTAAAACTCAACTAAAATTCTTTCTTCTACAGGAAGTTTTTCCTGTCTCTCCTTCCTGTTGGTGCTTTCTTTCTGTTAATTATTTCCAATTTTTTTCTATCTAAACCTAGTCTGTTCATTGTTGTTTTTATGTTTTCTCCCCTATTATCTGTGAATGGCTGCAGAGTAGGATCTGTTATTTTTGATCTTTTTTTGTATACCCAACACTTAGCACAATGTCTGTCACATAATGTCTGACACGTAAGGGGCACTTAATAAATGTTCACTGACTGTCTGAATTTGTTAAATTAGACTGAGCTTGTGTGATTTCTGTTCAAGAACATCCTTGTTACGATATTCTGTTCCATATTATTTCTACAAAATTATAGACTAGTCTACCTGGACATTATCAAAGATGAAATGGCTTCAACATTCAACATGGGCTCCAGACACAACCTATAATCCATTATTTTCTTTGTCAGAAAGTATAATATCCCAAGAACTCAAAATATTCTACAAATGGCTTTTAATCTTTTTACTATTAAATCTTTAAATGAAGATATCTTATAATAAAAATCAGAATTTTACCTCTCCTATCCTACTTTACGTTGTGGACCTGCAATTTTATTGATGTAGGGAATTCTCAGTGTGGAAACTCCTTCTCCATATGTGTATTGATTGCTCTTCTGTAACTTGTAGTTTTCAAGAATTAATGTAGGCACTGAGAAGCACAGTGATTCATGCACAATCACATGGCTTATACCTTTCAACCCGGTTCAGCGTCTTCAAGGTCATCCCTTTTTTCATTATGCCATGCTTCTTCCCATTTTCCCTCTATTAATTAATAAATAGATTCTTTGATATTTTGGTATAGTGACATTTCTGTTTTTTCTTTGGAAAATATTTTATTTTTCCTAATTATATATAAAAACTATTTTTAAAAAATTCATTTTTTAAAAATTGAGTTCCAAATGCTCTCCCCACCACCGTAAGACAGTAGGCAATTTTATATGGGTAATACATATGCAATCATGCCAGATGTATTTCCGGAAGACACAGCTTGAAAACATACACATATACACACAGGCACATGTGCACACATACACACACACAAATGAAAACTACTACATTTTACTCTGCATTCGGACTCCATCAGTTCTTTCACTGGACATGGATAACATTTTTCACCATCAGTTTTTTGGAATTGTCTTGGATCATTTTATTGCTGAGAACAGCTAATTCATTCACAATTGATAATCATACAATATTCTTATTACTCTATATAACATTCTCCTGGTTCTGCTCACTTCAGTTTGCATCAGTTCATGTAAGTCTTTCCAGGTTGTTGTTTTTTCCCTGAAATAATCTTGCTCATCATCTTTTATAGCACAACAGTATTGCATTACAGTTATTCACTAAAACTTGTTGAGCTATTCCCCAACTGATGAGTATCCTCTCAGTTTCCAATTCTTTGCCACCACAAAAAGGTTCTATGAATATTTTTGTATGAATAGGTTCTTTCCCCCTCCCCCTTTTTTAGATTTCTTTGGGATACAGACCTACTAACGGTATTATTAGATCTAAAGGTATGTACAACTTTTTAGACCATTGAACATAATTTCAAACTGCTCTCCAGGATAGTTGGATCAGTTCACAACTCCAACAACAGTGCCTTAGTGTCCTGATTTTTGTACATCCCCTCAAGTAGTTATCATTTTTATCTGTTATCAGCCAATCTGATAGTTTTGAGGTAGTACCTTAAAGTTGTTTTAATTTGTATTTCTCTAATTAATGATGAATTAGAACCTTTTCATATGACTGTAGATAGCTTTCATTTCATCTAAAAATGCCTGTTCATGTTCTTTGACCATTTATCAATTGAGGAATGACTTGTATTTTTATAAGTTTGATTCAGTTCTAAATATATTTGAGAAATGGGGCTTTTATAAGGGTACTTGATATGAAAAAATCCCAGTTTTCTGCTTTCCTTCTAATCTTGGTTTCATTGGTTTTGTTTGTAGAAAATCTTTTAGATTAAAGTAATCAGAAATATTTATTTTGCATCTCTTCATGCTGTATATATTTTTCGATCATAAATTGCTCCTTTCTCCATATATCTGACAGGTAAATTATTCCTTATTCTCCTAATTTGATGGTGGTATCCTATATAGTGACATTTTTTTCTCTCTGAAGTAATTGAGCTAGAAAGAGAGGGTACAGATTTGAATACTAGCTCAACTCCTACACTTTCCTTTAAAAAAGCTACTTGACCTCTCAGAGTTTCAATTTCCTTTTCTGTAAAATGAGGTTAATATCGGCAATATCTACTTTACAGGGTTGCTGTAAGAATCAAAATAATGTGTTGGCATCAACTAAGATGACCTCATCACAGAATTACTCACAGGGCTAAGCACATAAAGCCAATTTTTGTTCCTAGTGGCCTTCCTATTTCTTCTTCCACATGGTTGTAGTAAGGGGTATTGATTCTCTCAGGTCCCATGGTAACATTAAAAAATGTTAATACGAAGCAGTTAATATGTGCCTCTAAATGACCAAAATTAAAGCTCCGATCTCCTTTATTCCAAGCTTGTATTTTTAAAATCTTTATTTTGTTTCTAAAGTTTTCTTTCTTTTTCCTCATCATTCTTTCTTTCCATCCATTTCTGATTTTTTACTTTTAGATTCACGTTCCTTTATTACTCTTTCTATGTTCGAGGGGCAAATTTTCTGAAGTACCAGGTTTGGCTGTCTTCTGTCCAATTTATATATTACTGTCTTTATAGAAATCTGTCCCTTGACCCCTCAACCTTTTTCCCCCTACAATGTCTCTCTCTTAGAAATATCAGTTTATAAAATAAATAATGTCAAATTGAAGCTTTGCTATTTTATAGGAGTCACTGTTTCTCAAGTCATATACACTGTAGTAATTCTTGCACATATAATCATCAGCCCACATTCATAATGCCTTGTTTGTTTTGCTTTATTTTTCCCTTTGGTTTTATGACTCTCCTACCATTCTGGTTGCTATCTATCACTGAGGAATGATCCATCCTTTTTCCAAAGGTAGAATTCTGTCTAGGGATATATCAGCCTTCATCAGAGAGAAGGTAGTTACCTAAGATTCAAGTTCATCCTCCTCCAACCCCTGCAGTGAGGATGGTGTTGAGGTTGATGAATAAATATATCATTCTGTAGAATCCACCTCCATTATATACATCATCGGGATATTCTGTAGTAGCACCTTTTCCTTTGCTATTTTCCAGGGAGACATATTCCATTCTAATTTTATTCTTCACTAATTTTATTCCATTGTCCTGGCCTCTCTTTGGTGAGAGACTTAAGAAATGACTGTCTCTTCACTCTTCACCTATGGTCTTGGTTAAAGTGTGTGGTTCACTCCAACGTGTTTTGGTTAACCTTATTTCTCCCCATTTGCACAATTTCCTTCTATATTATTTTTCCCATATTTGATATTGATTCACTTATGGGAGGACAAGGTGTTTTTATCCTTTACTATGATCTCTCTCTCTGTCTCTCTCTCTCTCTGTCTCTCTCTGTCTCTCTCTGTTTCTCTCCTCTGTCTACCTCTATCCCTCCCTCCCTCTCTCTATCTTTTGTTTCTCTAAAAGTATATTATGAACATGAGAGAACTGATTTTGTAACTTAATCTTTTGTTGATAATTGTACTTTTGTGGTTTTCTTGAATTTCTGTTTAGGGTGTTTGCAGGTCAAAGAATCTTCTCACTTCTACTCCTTCATTTTTCTTTCAGAAATGTTTCAAATGTTTCTTTTTTTGTGTGTCCAAATTTTTAGAAGATTATGATTAGATATACAAGATATGTGACTGAGCCTAATTGTAAGCTCTTTTGTTTTTTGGAATATATTTATGATGTATCATAAATGTGGACTAATGATGTGCTCTTTGAATTCCTTCAGATTTAATAGTCTTTATACTTGTCTGAAAAAAGAAGTTGTTATTGAAATTGTGTAATATAACCATTACATGTCTTGAAGATTTTAGTGTGTGTTTCTTAGTGATGATTGATGGATTCTTTCAATTGATGCTTTATTTCCTGCATGGATACATTTTATATTTTGTTATTTCTTCAATTTTTAGTCATATCTGACTCTTCATTATCTCTTTTAAAATTTTCTTGAGAAATATACTGGCGTTGTTGGCCATTTCCTTCTCTGTGTGTGTGTTCATCCTTCATTGCCGAAGAAGACCATGCCATCAGAGAAATGATGACATGACTTGCACTTGACTTTTTTTTGAGTGAGGGAGGGCTGTGCAGGTCACCAGCCTCACTTCTCCTCCAGAGCCATCTGAATCCAGTGACCAGATATTCATCAGGATGACAGGAGATGACCCAGGATGAGGCAATTTGGGTTAAGTGACTTGCCCAAAGTCACACAGCTAGTAAGTGTCAAGTATCTGAGGTGAGATTTGAACTCAGTTCCTCCTGACTCCTGCACTGGTGCTCTATCCGCTGCATCACCTAGTTGCCCTTTCCTTCTCTAGCTCATTATACAGGTGAGGAAACTGAGAAAGACAGGGTGAAGAGACTCCCAGCTGCCCATGAAGCTAGCAAGTGTCTGACATCAAATTTGAAACTAGAAAGAGGACTCCAAGTCTGGCACTCTATCCATTATACCACTCAGCTCTCCTTATAGTTTCTAATATTATTTCATTTATTCTTATAGTTAATTGTTTTTTTATTTTTTTATGTTCTTGTGGAATATCTGTGTTACTTAAATTGTCTCTTCACATCCTATCGTCAAGGTCAGTTATTTTGGTTTTACTAGGATTTATGTGTTCTTTTAGCATCATTGCCTTTTTCTTCTTTTCTGCTAACTTTTTCTTTGTTTTTGTGTTTTGTATTTAATAAATGGAATTCTGTTTCTCAGAGAATTTACTTTGGAAAGATTTTCTATCATCTGTTAATTTTTTCCTACTCTTCTGTTTTTACTTTAAAAAACTCATTGAGAGCTCTACTTTTTGATCAAAATTTATTCATAATATGTTCTTGTAAGATATTTATTTCTATTTTTCACCATTCTGAAATCTCTTTTTTTCTATAACTTTTCTTGGGGAACTTCAGATTATCATTTTAATCACACTTTGCTAATTGATTTTTCTTCACATTTTAACACTTACTCAAAGTGCTTTGGTTTCTATTTGTTGTCTTACTCATTTTTATTTATTCTTCATCTTTTTTTAATGCTCCTCTTCATTGATTGATTTGTTTGTGAGCTAGATTTTCCTTCTGGATTTCTTCATTGATATTTTATCTTTTGCCTCTCCCTTTTACTTCTATCACTTGGCTCTAAATTCTCTCTCCACTCTTTTGCCTCTCTCCCTTTTGCTATTATAGGAACCCCTAAGACTTGGCTGTTGGATGTCCTTCCTTTTATTTTTAATTTGGGGAAATTGATGCTCATCAAGCAGTCATTCTTGCTTTGAGTAATATCTAGAGGACAAATCTGACCCCATTTATATTTCCAGTCTCATTTCACTCAGATTTGATACTTTTTTTCCTTGAACCTATGGAGTTGCTTTCATTTTTTACTTTTTTGCTTTAGTCACTCTGTCTTTCCTTTGCCTATTTTATTAGAATCAGTTTCTGACACTCATTGTGAGTTTAGGAGCATGTTCAGCTTAAGATATTTCAATGGAAAAGCCTAATAGGCATATCCTATGTTATAAATTTAAAATCTTGCTCATGCTTGTGCTCACTGCCAAGGTCTATAAAGTCAATGAGTGAGTAGGAAGTTGATCAGGAGCTCTACATATTAAAGTTTTCTTGTATCAATTCATGTTTGTTTTATTTATCTAGTGTAGGACTCTGTAACAGTAAGCACCCTAGCATACATGGAGGGGCTTGCTGTCACAGGTTCTTAGATTTGCATTCATAAAAGGAAAGGCAACTTTTGAGGGGCTATCAATCACTTTAATCAAGCACATGTATCATTCCTTTAACCAAGCACATATATCATTCACTTAGTTCAGGGAAGTCAGCACCCCGAATTTCAAAGAAAATATATAGAAATCAAAAGATCAAGAGACATGACTTCCTCTGTCTGAATTCAACAGACAGCAGGACCCCAACTGTCTGACCATAGTCACCAGGGAGAGCAATACCGACATCTGGGTTTTCAAAGCTGGGGGGCTTCTTTAGCAGCTTCCCAGAGTCCTCATCTGGCTTCATCTTCCAATCAGTAAGCCGCAAAATAAATACACGTGGCTTCCTCTGCCTGACCATAATTCAACAGACAGTCCAACTTTCTGACAATAGTTACCAGAGAGGGAAGCACTGACAATTGGGTTTTCATAGCCGGGGGCTTCTTAAAGTAGCTTCCTGGAGTCCTCTGGGACTCAAACCTTCTTATAAAAACTAAGACCTCAATGTAAATCCTTAGCCTCAGAGTATTTATACATTTTTTAGAGCCAGAGGGCATTACTCTTTGATCCAGGGACTCAATAGAAAAAAAAAAGATACTTGTGACTCTCCTACAAAACAACTCCCCTAATTAAACTTCCCACAATGGGCAGACCCATCAATAGGTGGGAAGATCTTCTTTAATCACATTATTCAATCAGAGGCACTTTTAGTAATTAGTAATCCTAGTAATTAGTAATTACTAATTAAATTAGTAAGTTAATTAGTAATCCTAATTTGACTGCCATCACAGATTCCCATATTTTTTATTTTCTGTATCTGTCTGCATTTATATATGACATATGATTATTTTCCTTTGATGTCTGAGAGTAGGAGAAAAAAATACTCTACTGTCTTGTTGATCATGCAGTCCTCAAATGTTCAAGGTTCCCAGGGTAACCACCAATGGGAGAATGAATCAAAGGAGTATGTACTATGTGTTAAGAATGTAAGAGAGAGGAGTACTCGAACATAGGGGAAAAATGTACATACTTTTCTTAGAAAGAGAACTGTTATCTTTATTCCTTTCTGAAAATGAAAGTTCTTTTTCCATTTTTTGGTGTGCGTGTGGTGTGTGCGTGTGGTGTGTGTGTGTATTTTAATTTTCAGAACTATCATGAGGAATAAAGAAAATGTGTATGAAGAGGCCCTGAGAGAACAAGAGTTGGGCTGCTCATATACTCTCATATTTTTCTTCATACCTGAATCTAAAATGGTACCTACTAAAAAGAGCTAGATCAATAGCTATCTCTTAGGCTTTGTGAAAGAGGAGTGTTCTAAGATGAAAGCCGAGAGCCTCTGACAAATCTCATTGTTGGAGTTGATATAAGTGTCAGGTTGTATCCTATTTCTTTTACTTCAAGGTCACTTGATCCAATTGATCATAATCCAGGAAAGATGCTAAAGCCTGAGACTCAACGCTTTGTGGGTTAGAAGGTCAGGGCTGTCAATCTAGTCCCTCATGGCCTCCACAACATACATTTTCCCCTCCTGCCCCTCAGTGTTCCAAGGTTCTCCTTGTCAGCCAAGCCAGGAGAGAAACCACAGGTACATTTGTGATTTTAAGGTGAAAATCATTCCCTGAGCTATTTAGAATCTAGAATATCGAATTCAAATACTGATTCAGACCCTTAATTGTGTGACCATGAGCAAGTCATTTAAATTCTCTCAGCCTCAGTTTTGTCATCTGTAAAATAATGATAATAGCTCTTACCTCATAAAGTTATGAGGGGAAAAATGAGGTAATATAGGTGAAGAGTACTTTACACACCTTGATGCTGTTGAATGGTTATTAGTCATGTACAATTGTTAATGGCACCATTTGGAGTTTTCTTAGCCAAGAAGGTGGAGGGATTTGCTATTTCCTTCTCTAGGACAGTTGAGAAATTGAGGAAAACAGAGTTAAATGACTTGCCCAGGGTCACAAAGCTAGTATCTGAAGCCAGATTTGAACCCAGAAAAATTATTCTACTTGCTTGTAGTCCCAGCACTCTATATACTGTGCCACCTAGCTGCCTATTTATCTTAAAATATTACAAAATCCTTCCAGTATTAAGAAGGAATGAAGGAAGGGAGGGAGGAAGGAAGGAAGAAAAGAGGGAAGAAAAAATAAAGGAGGGAAGGAAGGAAGGAGGGAAGAAAGGAGCATTTATGTGTCTACTATATATCAAACACTAAGCATTTTAAAAACATAATCTCATTTTATCCTTATCACAACCTTGGGATATAGTTGCTATTATTTTCCCTACTTTATGGTTGAGGAAACTTAGGTAGTCGTAGGTGAAGTGGCTTGCCCAGGGTCACACAGTCAGTAAGTTAATGAGGCCAGATTTGAATTCAAGTCTTCCTGACTCCAGGTCAAGAGCTCTATCCATTGAGCCACTGAACTGTCATTGCTATCCTCCACCTTTTCTTCATTATCACACTCATCATCATCATTTTCTGTATGATGCCAGAGTCTGAGCAGGTTCCTACAAGGATGAGGGTGAGCTTCTATGTAGATGGAGTTGATGGTAATCTAAATGGTAAACTGGGAAATACTCAAATATCCCACAGTTCCATTGTGTGTTTTAGGTGCTTCCTCTTAAACACACTGTATATTAAGTAACATACTTGATAAATCTGTGAATAGAGATGGCGACTTCTCTGACCAACATGGACCACAATCCTTTAAACTTAGGAGATAGTCATCAAAGTTCTTAATTCCTAAAATAACACTATATTCCTATAATGGGGTAGGATTAGGGGCAAGAAAGGAAAGGGTAAGATTTTATGATATGAAAATCAAGAGAAACTGGTCATGAGCTTCCCTGAACTTAGATTGGTTGGTCCAAGGACTACAGACATAGAATCTCTTACATTGCTTTTAGAAAGCGAATTTCAGTGGATTGCTCCATTTTTTCATTCTCTGTATACTGACCTTTTCAGCCCATCATTCTCATATATGTCTTACCTCCTCCCTTATAATGCAAGCACCTTCATGAAAGAAACTGTGTCCCATTTAAATGCATGCTCTCAGTTCCTAGCGTACTCTAGGCATATAAGAATGGATTAATAGAGGTTATTCATTCATTTATTCATCTTTGAACCTCTAGTCAATGTTTTTCCAACTTGACAAAATCTAGAAGATTTTTTGCCTTTGCTAATATAATCTTCCCCAAGCTAATGTTGCCGTCCTGCCATAATGAAGTGTCAGAATATAATTTTAATGGAGCAGATGGATGCTATAAGGACTACTATGATCATTCTGCCACAGATACTTACCGTGTATCCCTTGTAAAGTCATTTAACTTGTCTGAGCCTGTTTCTTCATCTGAATCTAAGTATAACATCTTTTGGGGCTACTGGGAGGGCCAAATGAACTGACATATGTAAAGATGTTCTTTAAACTTTAAAGTACCATATCAATGCCTGTCATTAAAACTATCATTGTCCTTATTTTTTAACTGAGACAGAAGAAGTTTAAATGATTTGATCATGGTCAGAAATGAATTTCTTGAGAGAGAACTTGAACTTGGCTGACAGAAGTATAAAATTTCAGTTAATACAGATCTCATAGGTGGTCTAATCCAATCAGAATCTAAGGACATTGTCTCTCCTTTCTCAGTAGCCATTAAAATGTCAGCTGCTTGAGGGCAGAAAACATTTTTGTCATTGTATTGTCTGTGCTTAGCATGGTACCTGGTAGAAAGTGTTTGCCAGTTTATGAATGAATGAATGCATCTTGATTGCCATATTAGATATGTTAACTGAATGCTTACCCTGTTAGCATCCATTTGTCAAGTAGAAGGGGGTGCAGCTAGGTGGCACAATGGATAGAATAGTAGGCCTGGAGTCAGGAAGATTGATCTTCATGAGTTCAAATTTGCCCTTAGACACTTACTCACTGTGTGACCCTAGGCAAGTCACTTAACCCTGTTTACTTAAGTATCCTCATCTACAAAATTATCTGGAGAAGGTAATGGTATAACTAGTCCAGTATCTTTGCCAAGAAAATTCCAAATGTGGTCACAAATAGTCAGGCACAAGTGATATAACTAAGCAACAATAAACCAAGTAGAAGAGATTTATTTCATTCGCTAACATTTCCTAATAGAAGGCGAATCTTAATTGGGGAGGTGCAGGAAGGTCAGGAAAGACCTGGAGTGTGGAAGAGTAGAGCACAGGAAGGCAAGCCTGAGACAAATGAAGTGAGGAGTCACTTGAGAAACTGGGAATAATGTGTGTACTGGACATGTAAAGGGTAGAGAGGGAGGGAATGAAACAAATCAAGTCAATAAGCCTTTATCGAGATCTTACTGTGTGTCAAGCCCAATGCTAGAGAACGCATTTTACCTACCACACCATTTTGCATAGGTCTCACCATATAACAAGACAAGGGATGGTGAAAACCTGCACACCCCCAATCCCACATTTATTCCAAACACAAAGTTTCTTGACTAGGTACTTATCACTTCATAAATCCCTCTTTAGCTCACTAATCTTTGCATAGAGGTTTTTTACCTGGGATTAATTAACCTAAAGAAAAAGAATATTGCATTTCCATACATGTTTTCCTTGGTAATTCTATGTATTTTGTGCATTAAGACATTTTTTTCTGAAAAATATTCATAAATTTCATGAGGCTGTCAAAGGGACCCACGGCAGAGAACCGTTGCTTTCATAGCATTAGTGTCCAGAGATTTATATGATTTAGACTTGGAAGACAATTTAGAAATCATTGAGCTTGACCCAGTGTGGAAAATGAAATCTGGAAAGAAATTTCTGGGCTGGAATTTCACATATATTAAACAATAGAGCTAAGATTTAAGTCTTATTTCAGGTGAAATACTGTATCTAGTACACCAACCCTTAAAATTTCAAGAGTTAAATTTTATGAATCAAAACTCAATGTATTTTATTTCTTGAGGGAAGAGAAGTGAAGTGGGAGGGCATCAGAAGATAGTCCCTAACATTTTGAAGCACTGTAGGATCTGCTTGTATTAATGAGAGTGAATATTGAGAAAATAACTTTAAGTGAAGAATGCCCAAATTTTCCATCAAGAACTACCATGAATATATAGTACTAAACAATATGCAATATTATTCTTATTAGAAATAAAGCCCTCTTAGGCTCATAGTCTTTGTGGTTTTTCATAAAGGCAAATATAGATCTTAGCAGAACAGTCATTTGTTTTAGAATTCTGCTTTGGGGGCTGTTCTCTTAGTGGAAACAGATTCAACTTCAACACTCTTGACTTCTATGAGATGGTAAAAATAAAGTATGACATTCATTCTACAGAATGGTACATGCTTTATAGCTTGTTCTCATATAGGTAGTCATTATTTAAATACAATATGAAATAGATCTTAGAGTTAGAAGGTCTACCTTCTAATTCAGTTCAGATTTCTTATGTCTCCAAAAATGCTCTTTCTAGAATTAGATCTTGCACACTGACACAAGCACAAACATGGATCTTTAGAGTTGAAAAAACTTCAAACTATTAGCTTAACTTTGTCCTTTTACAAGACCTCAAGAGAAAAATATATATTAAAAAAAACTTCCCTGGGGTAATCACCTAATAATTGGGGAATCTAGGACTTGAAACCAGATAAAACTCTAGACTAGGCTCCTATGTATCATTATTTCTAAGGGGTGAAATGGACGTAGCGGCCACTGTGAAAATAGTTGCTATGTAACATTATGTAAATTAAAAACTGCTGAAAAATAATAACACCAGATCACATTTGTATAGCACTTTGTAATATACTTTTATCAAAAACAGCCCTGTAAAATAGGTGATATCCGTGAAGTTGCCCTGATCATAGATGAGAAAAACACAATGAATCTCATACTCTGCCCCCTCCCCAAATCCATCCCTCCTGCAAACTTCCCTATTTGACTTGAATGCACCTCTATTCATGCAGTGACCCAGCCTTGCAACATTTGTGTCTTCCCATATCCCTTCAACATACATATTCAATTGATTACCAAGTATCACCAAACATATTTCCATTTCTCCAAATTCAAATAACCACTACCCTGATTTAGTCCCACAGCACTCCTTCTCTGGAAGTATTTACCTAATATGTTTCCATTCCCATTCATCTCTTCTCATGTATCCTCCACAACGCTGCAAACTGATGTCTTAAAATACATGTCTAACTATATCCCCCATCTGCTCATTAAACTTCAGTACCTCACTATTGCCTCTAGGATAAAACACAAATAAGCTGTCTGCCATTTAAAGCCCTTCACAGAGGGACTCCAACCCATCTTTTCCAGATTTAATCACATTATCTCCCCTTATAGGCTCATGTTTTATGCTGTTTTCCATGCACAATGTTTTAACTTTTAACACGCTGTCCCCTCCATGGTTGGAATGCTCTCCCTCCTCACCTCTGCCTCTGCTGATCCCTAGCTTTTATCCAAGCTCACCGTGGGTGTTATTTCCTACAGTTGAACTTTTCTGATTCTGTTAGCTCTTAGTATGACCTCTCTGCATGCAATTTGCTTCATATTTACTTTGCATATTTACTAATCCAGGCAAACTTGTTTTCCTTCAATTCAATGGAAGCTACTGAAGGGAAGGATTTATATTTCATTTCTCTTCTCTCTAGCACCTAGCTTAATGTCTGGTTCTCGGTAAATAAGAAATGTTTGTTAAATTGAATCAGATTGTACCCTAGGACTTAGGGAATTGCAGTTTGCAGTTATTCACACTGAATAGTTTGATGGTCTAGGACTAGTCTCAAATAAATTATTACATATTATATTTTTGACCTACATCTGTCCTCTTTTCCCTCCAAAATCACATGCCATCTATGTGCCATCCACATTCCCCCACTTCCTCTCTCTACATTTTTTTTAATAGCTCCAACAGCTGTTGAGCAGTGAGGTGAAAGTCTCATTAAATACTCTCAGTCAGTTATTAACTCCCAGTTTTGTGTGTTTTATTGTGTGTGTGTGCATTCACATATGAAGTCTTATCTTCTTGTTAACTAGTTTGCTTGCCAACCTTGTCGCCACCGGAACTGACCCGTTTGTGTTAAAATGGCTGGACCAGCGGATACCGCTGGCTGTTAATCAGAAGTATTTTCACTTGATATACCCTGATCCTCTCAAGTTGCCATTAAGAATTCCTTCATTAGAGAATTAGTTTTGTCATGACATTTCAATGCAAACTGTTAGCAATGGGTCAGTATCACTTCTACCTTTCTTTATAATGAAAAAAATATGTGTTTAAATCAAAATGGCTGCTTACCTGATATTTTATGCCAGGACTTTCTTTCGGCAGGTGATACTGGCACAGGTTTGGAGAAAATAGGAAAGACTTTGTGAAAACATAAACTTGGCTGGACACCACTAAAATAATGAATCTTGTGGAAGTATCAAAGGCCTTGGGGGGGATAAAGATCAAGATGGTATCATTAAATAATGGATACTCTAGCTCACTTTGTGTAGTCCTCAGAGGAATAATATGGGCTAGAATGAGGATGCCATTGATGTTTCAAAATTAGCTTTAAGGAACTTTCCACACATTATCACTCGTGGTTTAAACATGAAGAACAGACAAAAATATCATTTATAAATTTCTCTGGTCCAATAAGCATTAAGGCACTGTGTTGAAACTGAACATACAAAGACAAGAGAAGGACAAACCTTACTCTCAATGAAGTAGACACTGGGGTGGACGAAGGAAGATTTTTGAGTACAATTTGCAAAAAAAAAAAAAGTGTGTGTGTGTGTGTGTGTGTGTGTGTGTGTGTGTGTGTGTGTATACATGCGCATATGTGTACTTGGGCACACAGTGGATATAGTTCTGGGGCTTGGAGTCAGAAAGACCTGAGTTCAAATCCAACCAGCCATGTGACCTTATGCAAGTCACTTAACCTTTTTTCCCCTTAGTTTCCTTATCTGCAAAATGGGGACAGTAATGTCACCTACCTCCCAGGTTGTTGTGAGGAACAAACGAGATTTATAAAACACGTAGCACAGTATGTAGTATGTAGTACACCACATATAAATGCTGAGTATATTTTTATTATTATTAATTAATATTAATATAGTACTGACCAAGATATCAGAAAAACAGAATATGTAAGATAATCCTTGAAAGAAGTTAGAGATCCGAAGAGGCAGTGGAGGGAGGGAGTGGTTTCCAAGCATGAGCGGAAGCCTATGTGTGAACACAGAAAGGGATAGAATGTAAGTTAAGCTGGTTAAAGAAGTCTACTCAACAGGTTTTGCCCTATTTAATAGCTGTTTTACTCTTTGTAACAATGATGAGGGAAAGGGAAATTTTCCTTTCATTTTTAGTAGGACTTAAATTATATGCCTTCAATCAGCTTTAAATCTTTAGAATGCCAGTGTAGCTCATGTCCATTCTTCCTTTTGATATGCTTCTTTATGGGCATCATGTCTCAGGAAGTCTTTCAGGATGAATTCCTTAAAAGTTTTTATTGATATATTTTGCTTTTAAATAAACTCTATATCCCCTGCATCTTTTTGGCAGCTAAGTGATACAATGGATAGATGGCTAACCTTGGTCTAAGGCAAACCCAAGTTCAAATCCTCCCTCAGGTTAGTGGTACAATTTTCTTCAAGTCACTAGACCAAACTTGTGTTCCCTCATCTGGATACTGAGGGAATTGTTCTCAATGGTCTAAGGTTCCTTGTAGCCTTAAATTTATGATCTTATGAGTTCTTTTTCTCCCACCTTCCAGGCAGACATTCATTGTTATTAAAAATATAATAACAGTTAAAAATGGAGAGGACAATCATTCTCATATGGAAAAAATCTGACAGTATTTTGCTATTTTCCACATCCTTGGACTCCTATCTCTTTGAGTGTTTTTTGATGTATATTTATTTAAACAATTGATAAATTCTTTTCTGAATCTTTAGTCAAAGGTCCCAGGGCAGTCACCTTAGCAACTTTGTATCACTTCATTTGTCTCTGATTCTTATGACCATATTGCACATATGTATTGAATTTATTCTTTATTGAAAGACTTTAGGTCACTGAAATATCCCATTTTAAAAATGCTACCTGCCATGTGTAGGCATGAAAATATACGAGATGGATATATATGTGTGTATATATCCATATGCTTTTCTTTTGCACCTCTTTTTCCACTTGGCTAATTTTGCTTTTGAAAGCATTCTTCTCTTCATTGGCTTTTTGAACCTCTTTTGCCAATTGAGTTAGCCTATTTTTCAAGGTGTTATTTTCTTCAGCATTTTTTTGGGTCTCCTTTATTAAGGTATTGACCCGTTTTTCATGCTTTTCTTGCATCTCTCTCATTTCTCTTCCCAGTTTTTCCTCCACCTGTCTAATTTGATTTTCAAAATCCTTTTCGAGCTCTTCCATGGCCTGAGCCCTTTGGATGTTTATTTCAGATGTTTGGGATACAGAGGCCTTGACTCCTATGTCTTTACCTGATGGTAAGCCTTATTCTTCCTCATCAGAAAGGAAGGGTGGAGACATCTGATCACCAAGAAAGTACCCTTCTATGGTCTTATGTTTTTCCCCTTTTCTGGGCAATTTCCCAGCCAGCTACTTGACTTCTGAGAGACCTCTCCACCCTGGCCTAGATCTTCCCAGTTAGTGCTTGGGATCTGAGATTGAAATGCTGCTCCTCAGCCTCAGGGCTTTCAATGTGAACTTAAGTTCTGGTGCTCAGGTCAGGGCAGGGCCGCCTCCCAGGCTCAGTTCTCTCAGGGGGTTTATGCAGAGAACTTCTGTAATGGAGCTCCTGCAGAGCTCCTGCCTGCTCCAGGAGCCTTTGGCCGCCTACTGCCTCTGCTGTTGCCTCCCGAGGGGGTCTGTGTTATGGAGACACCCCGTTCCCCTCTTGGCCAGCCCAGAAGTGTCTCTCACTGACCTGTAGCACCTGTGGGTGGAGGGACCTTTGCGGCCACCAGAGATTCCACCCCTGAATTCTGCTCGGATCTGCTGGAACTGCTCCTCTTGGTTCTGGGCAGCCAGGGAAAGGCTCAGCTCCACTCCTGTCCAGTGTGCGATGGACCTTTGGGATTGGTTTTTCAGGGCTCTCTGGAACGAAAATCTCCTTCACTGAGTTGCTGCGTGGCTTCCACTGCTCCAGAATTTGTTGGGAGTTCTTTGTAGAGGAAATCCATGGGCTGTGGGTTCAGAGCTAGCATATGTGAATCTTTCTATTCTGCCATCTTGACTCCTCCCCCTATATGCTTTTCAGTGTACAGATATGTACACACAAATCTGAATGCATAATTTCTGCTTTGTTATACTATCTCATTGTATCACAATCACACAATATGCCCTCATAAATTTTGCTGTGTTTGTGAATATATATGCATACAACCCTTCATAGTTCCAATTCTTTTCATGTCATTGGGGAGGGCATTTTTTTACCCTGTAACAGTAAACACCCCAACATACACAGGGGAGCCTGCTATCACAGGTTCTTAGATCTGCATTTATAAAAGGAAAAGCAACTTTTGAGAGGTTAACAATCTCCTTTAATCAAGCACATGCATTCAAATAGTTCAGGGGAAAAAGTCAGCACCTGACCAGAGAAAATTCAGAGAAATCTAAATCAACAGACAGTGCTTTCAAACTGTGACATATATCATGGATCGACAGATAACTGTCAGACCATACATAAACACCAGAGAGGGAAGCACCAACTCCTGGGTTTTCAAAGCTGGAGGGGGTAGAGAGGGGAAGTGTATGGGGAGGGGTGTGGGGGGAGGGGTAGGGATGGAGGTGGAGGGTGGGGGCTCCTTAGCACTTTTCCAGAATCTCATCTGGCCAAACAAACATTTCCAGTTAATAAGCCTCAAAGTAAAACCTACCCTCAGAGTATTCATACACTTTTTAGAACCTGTGGGCATCACAACCCTAGAGAACCAGTGTCTAATAAACAAAAGGTATGGGCCTTCCTACAAATCTTCCCAGGTCCATTAATAGGTAAGGAAGTTGTTTTTTAATCACATTACTCAATCAGAGGCACTTTATACTAAAACAAAAACATCAGAAGATCTTACTTTGCTTGCCATCACAGTCCCCTATTGAAATTTTTAGCCCAAAGGTTCTTTGCAATCTAGCCATTGACGTTTGGATTTCCCTTGTTTTATTTGCTTCCTCTCCTGTATTTTCTTATCTCTTATCATCCTTGCCCCATGGATGTTCTATATTAATAAACCAGGAATGACATACACTGTCCCAAACACTGATTTCATTTAAGTTTAAATAATTTAGTATGAATCTGTTCTCTCAATTTGGACTACCCTTCCATATATATTTGACCTTTTGTTTCTTTTTTTCTTTTTTTAATCTTTCCTTCCCCAAACTCAACTTGCTTCTTTATCCACATTCAGTCAGTATGACCAGTTTCTGGAGATTCCTCCATTTTATTAAACCTGTCACACTCCTTTCTGCCAGTTGCTGTCAAAAGCTAGTTAAATCTTACATAACTCTTTTGGTATGTCCTATGATGTTCTATTTTCAGAAATATGCTGTTTTATATTTTCCTTATCTATATCTTACCTCTTTCTATACACTCCCAGGCTTTACAATTTTCTTCTTTATCTTGGGTAACATTAAGTTTCATGCTTTTCCTGAAACATCTCATAAGGCACTTTTCCTACACTTTCTTCTATTGCTCTGCCCTCCCTTTAATAGAGTGAAACTTTTACAATTTCATTTGTTTATCATATAGCTCCTCTCATTTGTATATTATTCTTTTAATTGGGTCAATATGAATCATAGTAATTGAGGATAGAAATTATAATTGAAAAAGGCACACAATTTATAGAACATCACTATGAATATCAATTCAGGCATGAATTTGCACAATTTACATTTTTTCATGCTTAGAACATATAGATAACCTCAACTAAAGACTAGTTCATTACCAAGTAGACATGGATGTTCTTGTCTATTTTCATCATTTATTAAATGTCTTTTCTGAACATAATGACTTCTAAGTCCTATGAGGATTATAAAAAATTAATTGGGCAATCTGATATATGATTTATATGTTTTCTAGTCAACAGAAAATACTTCTTATTTTGCTCATTGTAATTGTTAAATTAATATTTCCTTAAATGTAAAAATCTCCTTAGAAAATTAAATATAAACTGTGAACTTTCTGTCTATAAAATGGAGTTGAATTTTTTAAGATTCCCCTTTAAGGCAGGGATTCTTAATGTTTTTGTGTGTCAGGGATAGATCCCTTTGAGAGTCTGGAGTAGCTGATTATGATCTGATAGACCCCTTCTCAGAATCATGTTTTTAAAGGCATAAATCATATTCCTGGGCCTACTAAGGAAATCAACTACACTGAAGTTGATGGAATTAAAAAAAAATATAGTGTCTAGTTTTAGAAGCCCTCTTTTACAGGTTCCCTTATTGTTATAGGCACTGTGTTTGTGGTATAACTTGTGTTTGTTCTTTTTTTGAAGAGGATCATGCTATTAGGGAGATGACATGAATTGTGGTTGACTTGGATTTGAGTGGGAGAGGGCTGTGCAAGGTCGCCAGCCTCATTTTCTCCTCCAGAGCCTTCTGGGTCCAGTGGCCAGATAGTCTTCAGAATGACTGGAGATGGCCCAGGATGCAATGGGAGACTCTGGCCCTTTTAGGCTAAGGTCTTTTCAGGTTCTCACTTTGAATGAGGTAATACCCATTCAGTGAATAGGCCTCTTTAAGAGGTGAGTAGTAGTCATCAAACAGTAGGTCATATTGGTTAACACAGCATAGAGGTGTTTTTAAGAATAAATAATTGCTAAGTTTCAGAGATTTGTATACCTAATTCAGACAAATATGATTTTATTTCAAAATCCAACTTCATTAAAATGGCAGCTTAGATATTGTTCAAAAAAGGAGATAACATCTTTAAATGTCAATCTTTTGATGAATATCTGATGATGTAAATATCAATCTTTCCAAATTTTCTCTCTTTTCATTAGACATGTCATCCCAGAAATCAATTGCTGGAAGTTCATTTAACTTTCTTGAGGGTCTTCTTTCTTCATTTCTTGATACTGCTTATGTAGCAAGAGGGGACATGGTGTCCACAAGTGATCTGTCACTTGTCCTACATGATTCACCTTCTCCAGGAAGCTTTCATTAATGCTCATTAGTTAATGATTTTTCCTCTTAGACATCTTTTATAATGTTGTTGTGCTATTTGTATAAGCATTCATACAGTATTGTAAGATGGATAAGACACAATATTTCTGGTTCTCAATGTCTTTATTTTTGAGGGAATTGGATAAAGTCAACTCTCAGGTGTATCCAACTCTAGTTTATGATGCTGTGATCCTACCAGAATGTAAACTCCTTGAGAGCAGGTACTGTTTTATCTAAACTTTATCTCTTTCTAGCAGTCAGCATAGTGCTTTTTCTGTCTCCCTTGTAAAGATTTATCGCTTCATGGTATGATCTTGTCGTTGTAGAGTTTAATTGTGTAATATTGCTTTAACTATTTTGAAGGCAACTCTTAAGAGACACTAAATAGATACCGCAGAGGAAGAAATAATATAGTTTCTCTTGAATGTAAATCAAGCAACTGACATAGCATCACATAAATCACAAGAATGATCTGTTTAAAAAATCAATTTATTCTTAACAAGGATGAGAAAGGAAATAAAAGGAGAAAAGTAAGGAAAGGCATATACATTAGTCTTCATAGGAGGAATGGGAAATTTTGTTGTCAATAAAAAAAATCTGATACCAAAATAATTCTATGCTTTCTCTTGAGAGTTTTGTATATATGCATCCTTGGTTGAATTTTTACAAACAAACAAATGTTCAGTAATTCCACTTTACTATTTGGTTTATGAGTAAAAGTTGAGAAAATGAAGAACTTATCTCCTCTGGAAATTTTAATCGAAGTTTTGTTTTCTATTTTGCTCATTTGATGCTTTCATTGTTCTGGTAGGTTTGTAAATATTTAGTAGGTTTTAAAAACATATGAAGAATATGAAAGGTGACATTCAAGGAGATAAGTAAAAATGCAGCCAGATAATTGCTCTGGCTTCCCAGTTCTTCCTCTATACCTCCATAAGGTAACTTTTTTCTAAAATAATAGCATGGTACTATCCTCCTTAAGAAGCCACCATAGTGACCTCTTACTATCAGAACAAATCCAACCTCAGCTTGAATTTAGATTTCCTTTAAAAAAAATGTCCACAAAAAATAAAATTAAAAAAAAACTGTCCTCCTTATCATACCTGCCTCAGTTTATCTCCTACTGCCCCTTCAAACAAACCTCCCAACTAAGGCTAGGATCATCACATTCTCCCTGTTGATGTACTTTTTATTAGCTACCAGGATCATTGGAGGGGATATCACAAATGACCTAGACTAATCCTTTTGTTTTGCACATGAGGAAACTGAGGCATAAAGAAGTAAAATAACAGGCGCACAGATAATTATGTAGCAGAGTCTAGATTTTCAACGAGGTCTTTAACTCTAAATTCAGTGCTATTTTATGCTTCCTCTTCACCAAATTATTTTTCCCATAAATAATTCCCTCCATATTTTTGTTGTTTAGTCATGTCTAACTTCCTGTGACCCTGTATGGGTTTTCTTGGCAGACATACTATAGTATTTTTCCATTTCTTTCTCCAGTTCATTTTATAGATAAGGAAACTGAGACAAACAATGTTAAGTGACTTGCCCAGGGTCACATCACTAATAAGTGTCTGAGGTCATATTTGAACTCAGGAAGATGAGTGTCCAGTATTCTATCCAGTGAGTCACCAAACTGTCCATTTCTTCACACTACGATATACCAGTTTCAATCCTAAACTTCTTTCTAGACTCAGTTAAACCTTCTGAATACTTCTCAATCTACCTAGTACTCAAAAATCCCTTCAAATTCCTTTAACACTTATGTATGAATACACACAGGATTTATGAGTTCAGTGTTGTGAGGAAATACTAGTGCCCAAACTCAATTTACCAAGTCAAATTCTATGGAACCTTTGATTTTGGAAATGAATGCCATGGAGTTGCCTGACTGAGGATAAGACAGTTGAAATGTGTCACCTAGGGTCATAAGGTAGAATTTGAACAAAGGATTTCATGACTCTAAGCTTTTCTTCTTATACCCTGCTACGTTCATCATTGGTAAAGTATTTGTAACAAATATTCTACTCTTAAATCTCCAGAGTTAGGGTATAAACTTCTCAAGAACAGAAATTGATATCTCCTAGGGCCCTGAGAAAACTGCAGATGTCAACTGTATTTATATGTCTATTTTAATTAACTAAATATAATGGTTGTTCATTTTCAGAAACTTAAATTTCTCAGCCTAGCATTTTGGATGCTCTGGGAGAAACACTGGCTAAGTGACAGACTTGCAAAAGGCAGTGGTAGGTTTTATTCTATATTTATATGACATTTCACTTAATGTGGGACAACCTGAAACCAGGAAAGAAACAGCAATTATAACTAATAAGCTATGGTA
Source organism: Potorous gilbertii (assembly GCA_028658325.1). Taxonomy (NCBI): domain Eukaryota; kingdom Metazoa; phylum Chordata; class Mammalia; order Diprotodontia; family Potoroidae; genus Potorous; species Potorous gilbertii. The sequence goes on along the minus strand of CM053769.1, from coordinate 674,191,281 downwards.
TTCAATTTGCTAGGCTTTCACGGCTGTTGCTGCCATCACTGAACATTTGTTCAGGTGTTATTACAGCTGCAAACATCATAAAACGTCCAGGTACTTTCTGATCAGTTCAGAATCCAAGAAAAGGCTGTTCTATCCGGAGCTCTAGTCAGGTTTGCAGACCCATAGCTTGATAAATTTATAAATCTTCCATTGGCAACAGGGATGATGCCCTGTAGTCCAGTGTGCATACATGTTATCATCATTCCTACTTTTCCTTTGGGCTACATTTTAATGTAGAATTTTTGTCTACCAATTGCTTTTACTTCAGAGGAAGGGAGTTCTGGCAGGGGTGGGGAGAGGGTTTGGTTGTTCGTGTCTTTTCACTTTCCTGTCTCCATGTCTTCTCTTAATTTAGAGTGTTAGAGGGCAGGTATGACCGGAGTAGAAGCAGCATCGATTAGGGATAATGTGTGTAGCTACATTTTCATCCAGCAGTCCATCCAGCAGGGGTCTCCTCTGGAAATCTGATCAATAACCTTGCTTGGCCCTTCCTATGAGAATGATCACGGCTGTTGGTTGGGCCAAGAGGTAGAATGTTCAATCAATTACACAAAGGCCAGCTACTTATGAATGACAGCACATTTTGGTTTCTGGGACACAAGAGAGTTAATTCTTAGAGGATAAGTGCAAAACTGAGAATCAATACAGCATTTTGCTAAGTTCTATTAAAGAGCTTCCTAATTGTTTTTAAGGCAATGTGGTACAGCCATAAGAATGCTAGATTTAGAGACAGTGAAGCTGGGTTCAAATGCCAACTCTTCTGCTACTACCTGTATGACCTTGGCTATGTCACCTTGCTTCTCTAGGGCTCCACTTTCATATATGTAAAATGGGGAAAGGAGAAGGTGAAGTAGAAAACCTACTTTCAAAGCTACAAACTTATGATTCTTTAACAACAATAATTATTCTAACTTCTGAAAATTTTATTTATCTCACATGTTTTCCTGGAACAAATCAGTGGTCAGGTGTTCCTCATAATTGTTATAACCCTGTATGGGAGTCATTTAATATTTATTTAAGTTATTGAGGTATGTGATAAGTAAAGAGACATGTATCAATTTATCTCTTGAAAAGTGTGTCACATACTTGAAGAGTTTAATTTGTTAGATTCCTGTCCTGTCAAGCATTTCCTTCTCCCAGCTAACTTCCAAGACAGGAACAGAGAATATGTGACATCCCTTGACAAGACCCCAATCCAGCCACCTCCTTGTTATTTATTTTTTATTTGGTTCCTGCTTCTCACTAGGGAATTCAGCGTCTTGTTTGTTTGTGATGGAATCCAGCTGCATTCAGATGAGCATCAAATGTTAATGTCACTTATTTTTATAGCATCTTTGGAAGCATGCTTAGAAAGATTCCTATATATGAATAATTTGACCTTGGAAAAAACTTAATTAGATTAGAAGCCCTTTTACCAAGGGCTAGTATCTCGACACAGGACATAGCATGGCCCACTGGTTTCATAAAAGTCTGAAGCATGCATCTCAGTGTAAGTTTTGCTGCCATGGGTTTCAATAAAATATGAACCTACATGCACACATACACACACACACACCCTGAGACACATCACTAACAAATATAAATAAATATAAAGGTGTGCTTCTTCTGTGTCTTGACAGGAAAGAATATTTGATTCATATGTTTAATATTCTCCTCTTTTGCTCTGGTATGAAATCACTGAATGTCATTCATCATGAGGAAGAATTTTGGATTCATGTTTCTTAGAAAGGAGGAGAACACAGATCAGAGGGTAAGGAAAGTCAAGGCAGCAGAGTGGGAGAAAAGAAAATCCACTATGTTAACAATTCTCTGGGTATTTAGAAATTCACAGACTTGTGAGGAACATAATGGTGAAGCAAGGGATCTGGGTTTCATTTTATAAATTGTACCTAAGTGACTGGCTCATCACATCCCCTTTTTGATACTGAACATTTATTAAGCACCCTGATTCCTTATGTACCTAAATTACATTTGCACCAATATATTCATTTGGAAGGACTAGTATGGTACCATTGAGCTTTAGTTGGGTATTTGAGACATTTATGGAATATTAATATTTTCCCTTTTCCTAAAGAACATTTCCCAAGATGATCCCCAAAGAGATACTTTATAACTATTTATTAAATTGAATTGAATCAAAACCCACAAGGTTAGCCTGCAGACCTAAAACATCCAAGCTGCAAGATAACTGTATGCAATGATTTCTCAAGGCTAGCACATGAGACTAGGCAATGAGAATGTTTCAATGCTGCTCCAACCTAATACTGGAAAATAACTTGAAGCACATACTTACCATACTACATGGAGCACATAGTACTCTCTCATCTCACTTATAGTCTTTCTCTATCCCATTCTGTGTAGATACCAAGAGCAGTTTTAAAATGCATATTGATCTGAACTAAAATTAGCATGGGGTGAAGCCGAGTGGGTACTGGCAAACAATAAAAGCCAGTAATGAGTTAGCTTGAGGAATTCATTAAAATTAGGGCTGTAGATGCCACTCCTCTCTTCCAGCAGCTATACTTCAGCTGATCGCTATCTGGTTCCCCACCCTGCTCCCCAGAATCTGCCTACTTTAAATCTGTGCCCATAGAGTTTATTGTATTGGGTACTCTGTCTGTCTCGCTTCAGTCCCTATGGAATCTTAAGGCCTTGAGTCTTACCCTTTATCCCCAACAACTTAATGTATTTAAAAAAATGATTTGAGTATAATATTTTATGCTGTTTTCTCCAGACATCTTTTGTAAACCTTGTTCTGTTCTCCACTACCACTGCCATCACCAAAAACAGTGAAGTATTTATTGATGGTCTACTATATGACAGAACTCTGTCAAATGCAACGGATATGAAAAAGGGTAACTGACAATCCCTGCTTTTTAAGGAGACTGCAGTCTAACTGGAGAAGCACATGTAAACAACTGTGCTAACAACATACATACAGGATGAATTGGAGATAATAAACAGAGGGGAAGCATTAACAGAGATCCAAGAAAGCTTCTTGTTAAAGGTAGGATTTTAGCCAGGACTTGAAGTAAGTTAGGGAAACTAGGAGGTACAGAAGGGTCAGAGAATTCCAGATAAAGGGAACATTCAGGACAAAGTATGTGGAGTCAGGAAATGGTATGTTTTGGATGATAAACAGCAAGAAGGCTAGCAAAAGAGTAGAAAAGCAGACAGAGCCAAGGTTACTAAGAATTTTAAAAGCCCCAAAGAGGATTTTATATTTGACTCTGTAGGTGATAGGAGTCACTAGAATTTATTCAGTGGAGGTAGACATGTCATAGTCAAACATTAGGAAGTTTACTTTGACATCTGAGGGGAGGATTGTCTGTCTCACGGAGAGATTTGAGTCAAGGAGAGCATTAACAGTTTATTGCAATAGTCAAGGCACTAGGTAATAAGGATCTGGATGAGAGTGATGTCAGTGGCAGAGGAGAGAAGAGGGTATATAAGACCAATCACATCAAAGTAAAATCATCAAGATTTGCCAACAGATTGGATATGGAGGGTGAGAGAGAGTGAGGAGTCAGGGATGATGGTACCTAAGTTGTGAGCCTGGAAGATGGAAAGAATGGTCATCAATACTAACGGGGAAATTTGGAAGTAGCATTTTTGGGGGGCAGGGAGATAATGAGTGAGTTTTAGACATATTGAATTTAATGTGTCTATGGGACATCCAGTTCCAGATGTCAAACAGGAAGTTGCTGATGCAAGTCTGCAAGTTAGGAAAGGTTAAGAGATGGATAAATAGATCTGAGAATAATAAGGATAGAGATGATGACTGAATCTATGAGAGCTACTGAGATCACTAAGCAAAATAATATGGTGGCGATAAGGAAATGTCTATTTAATCACTTTGATAAGCTCATCTTAAAGTTTCTCTTTTATCATAACACCCATTTGCTCAAAACCTCCAATATTATTTGCTTTCCTTTCACCAACACTTCTACCTTAATTTAAAACCTTCCATACAATCAAGGAGGATAGAGCCAAGATGGCAGAGTAGAAAGACACACCTACTGTAGCTCTACCCCCACAGCCTATAAAAACCTGTAAAGCAGGACTTTAAACAAATTCTAGAGCAGGAGAAGCCACAAAACAAGAGAGTGAAAGAGATTTTCAGCCCAAAGTAGCCTGGAAAGTCAACAGGAAAGGTCTATCACATGGGGCACGGAGCATAGCACAGGCCATGGAGCCCAGCCCAGCCTTGGTCATGTGGCACCACAGGAACAGGACCAGGGCAGGCCTCAGGAGGTGAAATCTCAAGCAGAAGCTGCAGTTCCAACATCCTTCAAACCAGAAACACCAAGAAAAGCTTTGAAGGTCAGTGGGAAAGCTTTTTCACCTGAGTGTGAAGAGAGCAGGGTCCTCTCCTAGCCCTGGCCCCAGGTGGAGGCAGCAGCAGAAGTAGCATCCATTTTTGGAGTCCTTGACCTAAAGACCCTGGGGCAATTGAACGCCTGATCTGAAAATCAGGCCAGAATGGCGGTCCTGAGGTAAGGAAGAGTGCTGGCATGGTAGAGCTGATGGAGGCTCTGGAAAGGGAATTCTACTTGCAAATCTTGGACAGAAAAGTTTTGGTACCTCCCAGACCAGAGTGAAGGCCAGGAGAGGAGTAATTCCTCTCCCTTGATGGTGCCACCTTGGAGCAACTGAGAACTTACAGGTCCCCAGAGTATAGCCCCCTCTCACAAAGGTCTAAAAAGTCAAGTAACTGACTGGGAAAATGCCTGAAAAAGGAAAAAGAAATAAGACTATAGAAAGTACTTTCTTGGTGAATAGGTATTATCTTCTATCTTTTCAGAAGAGAAAGAAAAATGCGAACCATTAGGGGAAAATATAAAAGTCAAAGCTTCTGCATCCAAAACCTACAAAATAAATATGCAATAGTCTCAGAACACTGAAGAGCTCAAAAAAGGATTTTGAAAATCAACTAGGAGAGCTGGAGGAAAAATTGGGAAGAGAAATGAGAGTGATGCTAGACAATCATGAAAAGTAAATCAACAGTCTGCTAAAGGAGCCCCCCAAAAATGCTGAAGAAAATAACACCTTTGAAAAGAGGCCCAGAAAGCCAATGAGGAGAAGAATGTTTTAAAAAGCAGAATTAGCCAAATGGAAAAGGAGGTGCAAAATCTCACTGAAGAAAGTAGTTCTTTAAAAATTAGAATGGAGCAAATGGAAGCTAATGACTTTATGAGAAGCCAAGAAATTACAAAACAAAACCAAAAGAATGAAAAAATAGAAGACCATATGAAATATCTTATTGGAGAAACAACTGACCTGGAAAATAGATCCAGAAGAGACAGTTAAAAAATTATGGGACTACCTGAAAGTCATGATCAATGAAAGAGCAGACATCATCTAACTGCCCTGATATTCTAGAATCAGAGGATAAAATAAATATTGAAAGAATTCACCGATTACCTCCTGAAAGATATCTGAAAAGAAAAACTCCCAGGATTATTGTAGTCAAATTTCAGAGTTTCCAGGTCAAGGAGGAAATATTACAAACAGCCAGAAAGAAACAATTAGAGTATCATGGAAATACAATCAGGATAACACAAGATCTAGCAGCTTCTACATTAAGGGACTAAATGACTTGGGGTATGTTATTCTGAAGTCAAAGAAACAAGGATTAAAACCAAAAATCACCTACCCAGCAAAACTGAGTATAATACTTCAGGGGAAAAAATGATCATGCAGTGAAATAGTGGGCTTTCAAGCATTCTTGATGAAAAGACCAGAGCTGAATAGAAAATTTGACTTTCAAACACAAGAGTCAAGAGAAGCATGAAATAGTAAACAGGAAAAAAAACTGTAAAGGACCTATTAAATTTGAACTGTTTACATTCTTACATGGAAAGATAATATTTGTAACTCTTGAAACTTTTGTCAGTATTTGGGTAGTTGGAGGGTATTATACATACATATATACATACCTATATATGTATATATGTGTGTGCATAATATATAGTATGCATGTTTATATGTATACATATATATGTGTATATATATATATACACACACACACACACATATATGTATATTGGCAGAGGGCACAGGGTGAGTTGAATGGGAAGGAATGATATCTAAAAAATAAAATTATGGTGTGAGAGAGGAATATATTGGGAGGAGAAAGGAAGAAATAGAATGGGGAAAATTATCTTTCATAAAAGAGGCAAGAAAAAGCTTTTCGATTGGAGAGGAAAAGTGGGGGGGGTGAGAGGGAAATAATGAAGCTTACTCTCATCATACTTGGCTTAAGGATGGAATAACATGCACAATCAATTTGGTATGAAAATCCATCTTGCAGTACAGGAAAGTTGGGGAGAAAGGGATAAGTGGTGTGGTTTGATGATAGGAGGGAGAGCAAGTGGGAAAAGGGAGTAATAAGAATTAATCACTTTAGGGGAGGGACAAAGTTTGAAGAGAAAATAGAATAGATGGGGGAAGGATAAGATGGAGGAAAATATAATTAGTCTTTCACTACATGTTAAGGAAGTCTTTAGCAAAACTGTACATATATAACCTATATTGAATTGCTTGCCTTCTCAGTGGGGATGGGTAGGAAGAAAGGAAGGGAGAGAAGTTAGAATTCAAATTTTAAGGAATGAATGTTGAGAAATGTTTTTGCATGCAACTGGGAAATAAGAAAAACAGGTAATGGGGTATAGAAATCTATCTTGCCCTATAAGAGAAGAGATAAGAGGGTTTAAGGGAAGGGAGGAGTATGATAGAAGGAAGCGCAGATTGAGGGAAGGGGTAATCAGAATGCATTATGTTTTGGGTTGGAGTAGGGGAAAGATGGGGAGAAAAGTTGGAACTCAAAATCTTATGGAAACGAATGTCGAAAACTAAAAATAAGTAAATAAATAAACAAACAAACAAATAAATAAATAAATGGATGAATAAATAGATAAATGGATAAATAAATAAATCAATAAGTAAATAAATGGGTGAATGAATGAACAGATAAATAAATAAATAAATAAAGTGAATGGATAAATAAATAGATAAATAAAAATAAAACCTTCCATACTCTGATACTCTCTTTTTAGCCAACCTGAATTTCTACTGTGCACTCTATGTTCCTGAAACAGTGATCTTGAAAACATTCCTGTTTAACGTCTTCACTTTTATGATGGTTAGTCTAGAATGTTATCTCCTCTCTTCTTCCTCAAAATACATTCATCTCTGCTCTTGGAATATTTAAATTCAAGTGTATATCCTGAAAAAATTCTTCTGTGATGCCATCTCTTTATTCTCTGAAATTCTTATGATGCTTAGGATAATATAGTTTTGTATTTAACTTTCATCTATTAATTATCAGCTCTTTGAGAGCAAGAACTATTTTGTCTTGTTTTTATTATATATGTAGCATATACTAAATGTTTATTAAATATTTTCAACTGAATTTAAATGCATTCATTTCTTAAATCGATGGTAACCTCCTTGAAGTTAGGCAACATTTCTAGTACTTTTATGTCTACCACAGAAAAATGCACAATGTATAAGTCAAATTTACAGGGAATTACAAATTTAGAATTGGAAGTAGTGTTTAGTTCAAGACCTTTAAACTAACTAGCTCTACCCTAGATCTCCATGAGAAATAAGTAGCAGATCCAGGCTCTGAATGCAGGTCTTTTTTTTTCATTCCAAAGCCATGTCTTTGCTTTATCTTTATCTTACTCTCTATATTTTCTGAAGGTAGGTACAAACTTATACACTTGATTTATGTAAAAGTGAGTTAAATTCATGCATCATGTTTTATGATAACTACTTTCCAGAAATGATTTATGGATTCATAGTCTTCCTTGGGCATATTGGTCATTTGGTTACTTATGGGGAAATTATATATGTCTCCTAGGATTGACTCACTCTTTCGAAGGTGAATCAACCCGATTCACTGCTAGATATTGATAAAATGTTGATTATTAGATGTCTATAGATCTTCATCAACTCTACGGAGAATTTAGCTACCTTATTATTCTCTTAGATCACATCAGCAAGAGAACTGTTCCTTTTTGGGATACAAACACAGTATAACAAAACATATTTTTCTGCACTATCTCTTCATCTTTAGACTTTTATCCCATATGGTTTGAACAGAATATTAAACCATTTTCTTGTAAATTTTCCACAGGAATAATGTTGTTTTTTTTTTAATTGGTAAGCATATTGGAGCATGAAGAAATTGAATCAAATTGTGACAGAAGGGCATAGCAGAAAGAGCAGTAGATCTGAAGTTAAGAGATGTGGGGTTGAGTGAAACTCCTAAAACACTCAAGTGTTTGCTATAAGGTCCTTAAACTCTCAGAACCTCCAATTTCTCATCTAGAAAATTAAGTAAAATAGTTTCCCTGACTACTTTTCAATGTCGTTATCACAAAATAATTCTGTAATCTTAGTATAACCATATAAATATGAATGATGGTTTCCCTGACTACTTTTCAATGTCGTTATCAGAAAACAATTCTGTAATCTTAGTATAACCATATAAATATGAATGATGGTTTCCCTGACTACTTTTCAATGTCGTTATCAGAAAACAATTCTGTAATCTTAGTATAACCATATAAATATGAATGATGGTGATGCTGATAATCATTATTAGATCAGACTTATGTTTTCATTGATATAGGAAATACCTAGCGAAGAAATCCCCACTAGCCATAGAGCCAAAGAGACAACTTGTAGTCTTAGGGACCCAACTGGACAGATGTAAAGTAAAATGCTCAGAGTCACATAACCAAGATATGTCCGAGTCCAAACTGGAAACAATTTTGTCCTCAGCAGTGCCAGATCTCAACCTGTATTATAAAGTGGTTACTATAAAAATTATCTGGAATTGTTAAGAAAGAGAATTTGATCAATGGAATAGATTAGCTACTCAACATGGAGGAGCAAATGGATCTAATGCTCTGACTTGATAAAACAAAGGCCTTTCCACTAATTGGGTAAGGACACACTGACAAAAACTAATGAGACATTTGGGTAACAGTATGGAAGAAATGAGCTTTTGACTAACACTCCACATAAACAACCTAAAGAAATATGAAAACAATACCTATAACGTCTACACATAGAAGAAAGGTTCCAAGACTGATTATTTACTGCTTCATACGATATTTTTGTTGTTGTTGTTAGATCTGATTCTTATCTTGTCCTCTTCTCGTGCTCCTGTAGTATTTTTATTGGTGATGAGTTATGTATTGCTTGTTTATATTACATTGACCTTTTTCATTACTTAAAATTTTTGACTTCTTTATTACTAACATAGAAATTCCGATATGTACAAATTTTTTGGGTTCCTTTCCACATGCTTATTTTTTGTTACCCTTAATTAAATCATGCAGCTTGTAGCTTTTTTTCTTGAGTGCATTAGCTAGATATCGATGCAATCTTATGATATCTTTCTAAAGATATTTAATTATTTTCTCTAGTTCCTTCAACCATGATAGCACTGAATGCCTCTCTTTTGAAATGCTCCTTAAGAGAATCAGCTCTCTTCCTATTGTTTTTGCTATAGCAATAGTTGATATCTGTACTAGTGTGAGCAGATGCTAAAATTTTTTTTATGCTTTTTGTGAAGTACTGTTAAGGATACATTTATTCATCATCTTAATAGGATACATTGGCTCTTTCAGACCACTCTACATTGGGTATAATTGGTCTACAAGCTGGATCCATGCAATAAAACTCAAAAAGTTTTTGGAGAATTCTAGTCAAATTTTAACAATCACTTTTTCAGTGTCATTTGAAATATGAAGAGTTTTTGACATTCATTTCATTATCAGTTTTATTTATGTAAGGTATTTAAGTATGTGTTGGAGAGTTTGGAGGAAAGATTACATAAGGACCTTCCACATCCTGCTACTCTGAGAGTAGAGTGAAATCTAGCCAACTTATCCTGAAGCACCCTTCAGAACGTTAGGACATCTTCTTCTGTGTAAATATATTTATTTAGGTAATGTTCATGTAAATCAGCAATGACCTCAAATTCTTCAGTGTTTCCCCCTTCAGATTTTAATAGAGCTTACATTTTATCTTTTGTTATCATATCTATTTTTAGACATTTAAAAAACAATTACATCATATTGCTAGGCGATAAGTTGTTTGATGATTTGCCTACTCTAGCTGTCAACACTTCTTGCACTGAAATTTTCCTAAGGTAGAGGGCTAGTATCTGTGATTTGTTCCAATGTACCTTGTTTTCTGGTGGCAACTAAATATGAAGGAATGCTCCATTGATCTCCAAGTCACATTCATGATTATGATGATGAGGAGGACTGCTGTTGTCATTATTTTTAAATGTAACGAGAAGAAAATCTGTACTTTGAAGTGAGCTATGTATATCCTGCTCTACTATTAAACAGTTCAGCAGAATTGATTTAGATCTTAGCTATCATATCTTCAAGTCAGAATGATGCAAGATGTAGTCAAACCCTTGTACCCCTTCAAAGGAATTAAGATATCAGTTACTTTTGCTCAGTTTTTCCAACAAAATAGACAAAGTGCCAGCTGGAATCAGTTGTTCAAGGTACAGCTTTTACTTGTTATGATCTTGCTTCCTTTAATGGACTCATTTAATGTACTGCCTAAAATGTCCTTGTTATTATATCAATTAGAACAGAAATGATAGGAAGCAGGTTGATGTTTGTACCAGAAGTTTACCCTCATAGCAGTTCAAGAATTCCTTGTCCCTTACCAGAGCTTTCTGGGTTAATATTCATGGTTGCTACACTAGATAGCCATAGTGAGACTAGAAAGTTTGAATTGGTGCTTGCTTCTGCTCTCCTAGTTGAAAATTATACTTCTTGAAGTTCATTCCCTACTTGATTAAATGTGCATTATTTAGTTCAGTTAGTGGCAGTTAATGATTCTGAATCGATATTGAGAGCATAATATTTTGGTGTATGAAGTTATGGCATGGCAACCATTATACAGAAGCTACTGAATTCATTTGTTGCTTGCCTGTAAAATTCTAGGTAACCCAGCTCACACAGATGAACATCAATCCAATCCTTGGAGAGCTTGAAGGAGAGATCACATAAGGACCTTCCACATCCTGCTACTCTGAGAGTGGCCAACTTACCCTGTAGCACCCTTCAGAATGTTAGGGCATTTTCTTTGAAACCATTAAGGAACTCACTGGTCGTGCACCTGGGCCAAGCACCATGCCATTGGGACCCTTATCTGGAAGAAAATCCTCCCAAGTAACATTCCTTTTGGAATTAACTGTCTTCTTCCCTGAATGTGTTGGGGATGGATGGAAGACAAACGATAAAATCAGCAAATATTTCCCTTCTCAATGGTAAAAACAAGATTAGGAAGGAAAATCTGTGGTGGATAGGAACATTGAATATATAAAATGTGTTATAGCTAAAACCCCTCAAATCTCAACAGAGTGATAGCATAAGTGTTCTCTCTAATATATCTGGGCTGACGGCATCCAGGGAATATAAAGTCATTTGAGAAAATAGTAATACATAAAAATGAACACGGGGCCCATCTTCTGAAGCAGCAGTGATGAGAATACTGTATGTTGGCAAAAATCATGCACACTCTCTTTTGTTCTAAATGCATTGAATTTAAGAAGAAATAAAGGGAAATTCCTCTTCCCCCATTCAGTAGAAAATGTCATTGAAATGTCAGAGTTCCTTCTGTGTGAGCACAGCTGTCTTAAGAGATGATAGCTGCAAATTGTAGAAATACTAAACATGTTGGAAAATATTAAAGCCACAGAAAGGAATCATTTTCAGATGATGTTTGTAGTGATGGGGGGAACCTTTGGATACAGCTCCCCAAAATAGACCATTACCTCAAGTTCTGGGACCCTGGTGGGTTGCATCTCAGATTCCACATCTGTGGAACACCACAATGTGGTGTTGGACTTACAGCGGTGAAAAACCTGCAGCCTCAAGGCAATCTGTTGCCTTCTAGGTCCTTGGCTGAAGCCTTTTGATTGAGTCCAAATTTTACAGAACAAATCCTTTTATATAGAGGATTTGTTCTGTGAAGTTTGAATTCAGTAAAAGGGCCACACTGGAGGACCAACCTGGAGGGCCACATGTGGCCATAAGGGTGCAGATTCTGCACTTTGGTAGATAATCTTCAGACTCACTCCCAGCTCAAAATAAGTGATTTCAACATCAAATTTATTATCTGACAAGTTTTATCATTCTTTGTTTCTCAGGTCAGGACTTTCTTATCTCCAGTATGCATTTAAGTCTTATGACTGATCACATTTACAAAGTTTTTTTAAAAAATTAACCTGAATAAAACTTTTGGGGGTAGATAAAGTATGCCTTAATATACACATTTTGAAGATGAGAAAAAAATTAAATTCAGAGAATAAAGTGAACTCCTCAAATTTGGGTGTTTATCTACAACT
>CM053769.1:674144030-674178348 GCA_028658325.1 Potorous gilbertii | reverse complement strand
CTTTTGGTGATGGGGATCATGATATTCTGAAGATATTCTATTTCACTGAATAAAACTTGGTTTTTAGAAAGTTCTTTAGTGCAAAATGTTCTAGTTCCAACTTCCAGATCTCTGTAAGCAACACAGAACAAACCTACTTTCTAATCTACGTTGCAGGGCTTCCAAGATATGAAAATTGCTACTGTCACTCTCATCTTCTACAGGTCAAATATGGTCAATTACTTTAGTGGCTTCACATATGATGTGATCTTCCTCCCCCTCACCATCATGCTCATCTTCTACCAGATTTTCTCTAGATCATCAATGTTTTTCTTTAAAGGATGGCATTCAGAATTGAATATTGTACTTCAGGTCGATGCATTGGTTTCTGTGGCTTCAGGAACCATTCACTTAAGAATGCCTTCTAGTTTCTTACCAATTATTACCAATTACCAATTCACGTTTACTAGTTTACAAATTCTACAATTCTTACTACTTTTAATTTTAAAAAATTGGTTATTTGCCCCCATTTTGGTATCCTGGCATAGTTATTCATTCCAATTCCTCACCTACAGGGAGGACAATGACTCCTCTGTCTTATATACAAAAACTCCTAGTTCTTCAGGATTTAATTTTTTAGGCCCTAGGATTTTGAAGTAATTTAAAATAGCTAAGTGCTTCCTGGCCATTTTCTTAACTATATCTGACATCACCGTTTTTCCTATGAAAGCTTGTCCTACTCTTTCCAGTTTTGCTATCATTTTCTTTGATAGAAAAGACAGAAGCTAAAAGGAGGAGAGAGCCCATGGTCCCATCACTCTGAATCATCTTTGTAAAACTTTAATTTTTCATACATTTTCAGAAGTCTCTCTGTCATTGATACTTATATTTAAGAACATATGTATATATCCAGCTTCAATTATCTGTCTTTGATTTTCATAATTTTCTGTTCTATATATTTTTTCCTTGTGAATTTGTTATTCTGCCATAGAAATGTTAAAACTTGAAGTATTTCTACACATTATATACTTAGAGCTCACAAACTAGTAGGCTTCATCAATCTGTCAAAAATATCAGTTGTTTTAGTGTAGAAATTCCCTCAAAGGTACAGGTAATTCATATATAATATAGAGAGAGTTGCCTCATATTCACTGATATTCAATAATTTTTCCATAGTCATACAACTAGTTTATATGTGATTTGAACACCAGTTTTCCCAATTCTAAGTTCAACATTTTATCTAGGAGGTTCAGTATCAAGAAGTAAATTTATAGAAGAAATAGCTTTGTGATCCAGTTTCCACATTTATCGTGTTGTATCTGAGACTCAAGAAAGGTGAGAAATTTGCCCACAGCCAAAGCTGTATCAGAACTTGAACTAAAAAAAAAAAAGTTTCCTACCTCTTAGTTGAAGACACTTTTCAGGACACAGGGTGCCTCTCATTCAATTATTATGCAGTTTCAACTTCTCAAGAATAAACAACAGTGCAGTTAGTATATATGGTTTACATCCTTGCAAAAACATGTTGGGAGCCTAGAAGATTTGAGACATATTTATTATTTCCTAAATATACTTCTTTTTTTTTTTTACGGAAGGTATACTTTGATGTTTTCTGTGACAAAAGAACAACCAAGAATGTTCATTTTTACAATTTTCTTTGAAAGTGACCTTTTTCCCTCCATAGCCACTAAGATTTAAAGAATTGCTAAGGTAAAATTTCTCATTAAGTGTAAAGAAGGTAAGCTTACTATGACATAGAAGGCAAAAACAGCCCTGGGACCAATTCTCATTGATCAGTTACATAGCTGTCAATCACCTCTCTTCATTTCCTAAGAAGGATTCATTACTAACTGTTTAGTGCTAAATCTATATCCTTTTCTTCCTTATGATCAGATGACTAATTCTTTTTTTAAAATTTCCTTTAAATTATGAACTGCACAATCATAAAACCACCTCACAAATATTTTGATAAGTAAGAGGAACAAGAAAAGATTAAATACGAAATTAACATTTTAAATTAAATATTATATTTAACAAACTAATCACAACAATGTCCTAATTCTGTCCCCTTTTGAACGTTAGAATTTTTTCTTCTATTTTTAAAATAATTTAATGTACTATTTTCTTATGTTTTTCTTTTTGACATCTCTATATATTTTTCTCAAATTTTATTATTTGATTTTCCCCAATTACATGTAAAAACAATTTTCAAAAATCATTTGTAAAATTGAGTTCCAATTGTTTTCCCTCACCTCTCACTCACCTCATTGAGAAGGCAAGCAATTTCACATAGGTTATAGATTTTCTCTTAAGTAGACCATGACATCAAGATGATGACATGACTTGCAGTTGACTTTGATTTGAGTGAGGGAAGGCTGTGCAGCGTCACCAGCTTCCTTTTTTCTTCCAGAGACATCTGAGTGCAGGGGTCAGATATTCATCAGGAGGACTGGGGATGGCCCAGGTTGCAATGGGAGACCCTGTGCATTTTAGGCTAAGATCTTATTGGATTCTCACCCATTTAGTGAACAGCCCTCTTTAAGTAGTTACTCAAAGGATGAACCTTTTAATCAAAAAAAACATCAAACTGGGAGGGAAGAAGACCCTCAGCATTCCTGGGTAAAAGAGAAATAGTTACTATTTAGTATTTACATTGTATTACATTTACTATTTAGATTTCCATGACATCTCTGTCATTAACTACTATCTCAGACCCAAACCCCCACCGAAAAATAGAAACCCTTCCATTGAACAACAACAAAATATAACTATTTTCAAATAAAGCAGCTTAACATATTGGTCATATCTGGATAGATACTTGTTAATAAGAGCCTTATTCATTCTTCCTTATTTGATCATAGTACATTGATCCTAGAATGGAGGACAGAGATCTCTTAGTCTAAACCTCTTTATGTTAAATAAGAAGAAACTAAGATCCAAAGAATGGAAATGCCTTGGCCAAGGTCAATCAATTAATAAGTATTTATTAAATACTATATATCAGGCACTTGTCAATTACTGAGTAGCAAAGACTGGATTTGTACCTATTTACTCTGACTCCAAACCTAATACCTTTTTCTCTGTATGATGATGCCTCTCCAGTGGTCAATACGTACAAAAAACAAACAGACAAACAAAAAACAAAACAAAACAAACAAAAAACTAACACCAAAACTCCCAAAAATCTTAACTTGGGACTCTTTGCCGTGTAAATGGATGCCAAATTCTGGATTTGTTTTTGTAGATCTAATTGAGATATCTTTGAAGACTACAATTACTATTTAGCATATTATAGTTCTTATCGTTGTTTTAGAAATAACTGATATTCATTAAAGAGATTTAGAGATAGGAGAACTACAGATTGATATTATACTTACCGGGTTTTAAAATGCCCAGCATTTATAATGTGATGGAATTAAAACATTAAGTTAGACACGTAGGCAACGTCTAACTGAACATCCATTAGTTTGGGAAAAGACAAGAGAAGAGCTAGATCAATAGGGGGATTCAACTTTCAGACACTTGTTGATCAGGAAGAACATGGATTTAGAGCTCTAAGGGACCTTGGTGGGTCATATGATTTTCCCCTCTTTTTATATATGAAGAAATGGAGACCCAGTGAGACTGTGATTTGGCCAAGGTCGTACAGGTCATGGGGGTCTTTGATGACATGAATGCGCTTTTTATTTTTTTATATATTATGCCAAGGTATTTGAAAATTCTTGAGAAATTTTTGAGGTGGAAGGCATCTTAAGTGAAACTTGACCCTTACTTTTTTTTGCACTTCTTGGAATTTTTTTTCTCTGTTCTAAGGAGCTGTTTTGGAAAGAAAATAAATAGCAGCATTATGTGTCCTTGGGACAATTCAGGATAAGATAGATGAAGCACAGTTGCTAGCAATATTGAAAACAAATATGCTGGAAATTCTCTACTCTGTAGTCCTGAGTACTTCTGAAATTTACATAGGCCTTTGCTTATTTACTGAAGGCCAGTTGCTTCTTTTAAATCCCCAAAGCAAAATGCATTTTCTTTCTTGGCAGAGAGCTTCCCTGAAACTATTTTCTCTCTCTCTCTTATTTTCTATACTCTTCCTTTGCATGTAGTTGAACAGGTATAGAATGGGAGTAGAGCCTTGAAAAATAGGTGCTACAGATTTTAAAAATGAAATTTTAGAAGTCTAGGGCATTTCTTTGTAGAGGAGAATGAGAGGTCAGCTGTTTGCTTCTGAAATTAATTTCTCACAAGCCTCTTGGTTATCTGCTAGAAACAACAAAAACAAACAAAAATCCTTCTTTTCCTTTAGTTTTATTTAACCATGCTTAGACACTGCTGGGGGCTAAATGTAGGAAACACTATAAACTAAACGAATCAATTTTCCTCTAAAAGGGCATCTAGTGGAAATGGATATTGTTGTGTCATACTGTGAGCTACTTAGCTGATATAAGCTGGGGGGGATACATCACTGATGCATTTACGATTTTGGAAAGGGAACTGGACATCTGATTTATAAGGCTACCAGAGGACAGGGGTTATAAGTTTATTGTCATCATGATGTCAGGTGGACTCAGGTGAATATCTGCTGATTCCATCCTCATAGCCTCTTGCCCATTCTTTCCTAGACTCAAACACATTTAATATAGGACTTGACCACTGATGTATCAATTCAGTGAATGGGAAGGAGGATGGATTTTTACCTGGGAAAAATTGTTATCTATTGCTTTAGCTTTAGAGCTAGAAGGGAGCCTAGGGCTTGTCTGCTTCACCTTTCCTCCATGTCCCTCCACTTAGAAGGTGAAGGCGATGAGGTCAAGAGAGATTAAGAACCTACTTGCCAGAGCAAGAACTCAAGCCCAAGTTCTTTGACTTTAAATTCAGTGCTCTTCCTACTGAACATGCTACCTGAATTGAGGCATATCATATATTCTATTTTTGTGTGCCTATTATTTTGTATATATAACAGTCCCTAGCATCTTGTATATAATAGGTGCTTAATACATTTTTGCTGAATTGAGTGAAGTCCCCAGTGTCATGAAAGGGGACTGTGAAAAAAGGATTCCAAAATTAGAAATAACTTTACATACATATATACCTGTGTATGTATGTATGCATATGTGTTTATACATGTGTGTGTTTGTGTATTCATTTTAAATTCTTAAAAATATGAACCCAGTAGTTTCCATACCTATTTCTAATGGGCACAGTGAATGCAATGTAACTGAACATAGAGAATCGTCACATCTCAGATGGAAACCAAGGCTAAGTAGACACTTTCTTCTAAGGCAGCAACTATAATCTCGTTTGATAAAGTTGCCTCCTTCAGAAGGTAAGAGCCTGATTTTCTTTTTGAGTTACTCTTGCTTAGGGTCTTAACCATTATAACATCAATTTTAATTGGCATGCACTGGCCATAGAATGGAGGGATGATAGATGGATTGATGTAAAAGCTTTTACTAATCATTTTCTATGGAGAAAGATCCTGCAAAATGATGAGCATATAAAAAGAATAGTTGTCAAAGATACCTTCTCTTTCCCACACAGCTGGCATCCTTGCTGACTGACCCATGTTATAGATCTAATGGACTTACTTTAAAGGTCCAAGCAAAGAGGAGAAAGGTGGATATATTCCTTGGATATCTCACAGCCCTCTTACAACTTGGCAAAGGGTCTTTGTGAGTTTCTATGGGCCCCAAACTCATCATTCTGACACTGAACTGATGATGAGCCTATCAGAATTTATCTAGGCTGACCCTCCCATTAGCCATGAAGCCCATTGACAAGCCTATACTTGAAGAGTTTTCAGTTTGACAGGGCCTGCCAGGGCTTCTGTTCCGCTGGCATAGTTTTTGAGTACTCTGAATCTTCTTCATGCCAGGATGAGGCATCCCAGGATGCCTGAGTGTTGCAGGTAGAGTGAAGAGGTCTAAGAATTAGCTTTAGAGAGCTACATTTCCACCTAACACATCTTTGATCAAATTAACATGGTTTCTTAATTCACTTGGATTTCTACATCCCATATTCAACTATTTAGATATGAAATACTGGCTTTGAGCAAAACAAAGACAGTTTTGGAAAAGGAAGTGTGTGATTGGAAAGAAGCAGTATTAAGAATATGGTAACAAGTCTTAGTAATCTCTATTCTTCAGTATCTAGAGAATGATCTTGGGACTTACACAATATAAACAGAGTGATATAATGTTCCTTTAAAACTAAGTGGGCTTTTTTTGCCATGATAAAACCACATTAGAAGATGAACAAGACAATATGAAGCATTCTCTGAAAAGATGTGCAGTAGGGGGAGGCAGGCATTTGGCATCCCCACCATCACGGCATCTTCCTTCCTAATTGTTTTGCTTCTAGTGAGGGGAAGCACAAAATTATAATTGTCCATTTACTGCTTTCTTTGTTTTGTTCAGCCAACAAGCAGCAGCCAGGCATGTTTTCTTGTGTGGTTTAATCTCATTACACAGTTTCTGTGAATAAAGCCCATAAGCTAACAGTTCATAACGGGATTACATAGATTGGCTTATTTTATACAATTTTCTAAACAAGGTTGTTCAAGGATTCTTCCTTGGGTTTTCTTTTCTTCCTGTTGTCTTGTTTGTTTACTACATTTTCTAGATTTCACTTTTCAGGTTTGTTTGTCTTTAAATTTTCCCCATTCATTTTTTTAATTCCATGCCTTGTCTTCATCTTTTAGAAAAGATTTTCCACGAGGAAAAGGCAATGTCCCCTCTCAGGGGTGGGATGTCTTTAAGGCTTATCATAATGTCAGCGAGGATTGGAACATTAATCAGCCATGCACATGTGTGTATTGAATACACAGGGAAAGAGGTTTATGACAAGCAAGCAAAGCAGGGCTTCCCTTCCTTCATTTTCTTGCTTTCCTTCAGAAAGAGTGGTCTATGAGATAGTAGGTGGCATCCCCCAACTGGCCAGCCCAGCAATGAATTCAGCTTCAAGGGCACATAATCATTTCTTCCGTAATGAAAGAAACTTAGCTTGTACCCAGACAGTAAATCACAAAGATGAGATCCTCTCAATAAAGCATTTCTTAAATGCTAGAGCAAACCTCCATTAACCAAGTGCTTCCTCGTAAATCGAAGCAAAAATTAAATTAACCACCAGCTTGCAATCCTATAATTAAAATTGCATAGGATTCCCTCATCCAAATATCAATTAATATTCTCTTTTTCTTTTATGCATCTGCCTCAATATAGATGGAAATGCAAGTGTGAGTGAAATAGCTTCTTTTTTAGTTACTTAAAAAGAAAAAAAAGCTAGACTAGAAGG
This sequence comes from Potorous gilbertii, assembly GCA_028658325.1. Taxonomy (NCBI): domain Eukaryota; kingdom Metazoa; phylum Chordata; class Mammalia; order Diprotodontia; family Potoroidae; genus Potorous; species Potorous gilbertii. The sequence continues at coordinate 674,171,079 of CM053769.1, read as the reverse complement.
AGTCATTACCTGACAATAGCTAGAGCGACAGCCGTTTTACAACAAAGAAGGTTATGGAAGTTAAAGAGAAAAAAAGCAGTGTTGGTTCGAAGATTCTTTCTTTCTGAAACTGAAACTAGACTTAATCACAAGAGAATTCCAAGTAGGCAGTGTGGGAGACTCGGTGACCCAATATTTCCATAGCCATTCTCTAGAGGACACAAATTTCCAGGACTGACAGTGTCAAAATACTAGGTTTGTGTTGTTCTGTCCTGTTTTGCTTTAAAGCAATCCTTTCTACCATCTCAGTGAGCAATACCTGGAGCCATTATTTTCTCATCAGTGCTCTAGAGAACTGAAAGAAGTGTGGCATTTGAAGGAAGAAGACTATGTAAATTATTTCAGTGGGACATTTGTTTTTCTTGAACACAAGCTCCATACTCTGGAGTTATAAAAGAGACAAAGAAATACACATTCCCTTCCCTCAAAGAGAGAATACTCTAGCTACAAAACAAAACAAAGGCATAGAAAGATTATCAACAATTCAAAGCTGTATGTGATACCCGCTAGATGACTGACAGAGATAGTAAATGCTATAATCAGCCAGTCAGTAAGCATTTATCAAATATATATACGATGTGCCAGGTACTGCACTAAGAATTGGAAATAACTCACATGTTATTAGTCAGTCAGGTAACATTTATTAAGCACCTACTCTGCGTCAGGCAATTTCTTAAGCACTGGGCAATCAAAGACATGTAAATGACTGTCTCTGCTTTCAAAAAACTCATAGTCCAATGCAGGAGACACTACTCAAACAGCTGTGTACAAGTTATAAGAGAGATCATTTGGAGATAATAAATTAACAGTAAAGGAGATCAGGAAAAGTTTTTTTCTTTCTTTTTTTTTCCTATGGTGGTATTTTAGCTGAGACTTGAAGGGAGTAAGGGAGGTTTGAAAGTAGGATGAGGAGCGAGATAGTTCTGGGCATGGAGAAAAATAAGGGAAAATGTCCTGAGTTAGAAATGGAATTTCTAGAGTTCAGTGAAGAAGCCAAGGGGTTGTTGCCACTGGATTGCAGAATCTGAAGTGAGGGGGAGAGGAAAAAAAAGACTGAAAGGAGTAATGACTGGAAAGTAGAAAGAGGCCAGGTTAGAGGGTAAGATGGGGTAGAAAAGCTAAACAGGAGATTTTATATTTGGCCCTAGAGTTAATTGTAAGCTATTTGAAGCTTGTTGAATGCTAGGGCACAGCAGAGACTCAGTCAAACTTTTGTTTTAGGAAGAACAAATTGACAATAAAATGGAAGCTGTATAAAATAAGAATTCTGAAATTCAGTTGTTAAAACTGATGTATATAGCAGAGAAAGAAATTGTGTAAATCACAGGTATCCGGCAAGAAGTTTCTCTCATTCCATACTGTTGAATTAACCTTGTATCTTCTGCAAGAAGGCAACAACTCTCCATGGGTTACTCTTGTGTGGGGCAGTGGGAGCATTAGGTGATTGGACATGTGTGTAAATTTCTATGGGGCTTTCATCAAAGAAGTTTATACCTCTTCAACCTGTTTTGCCAAGATTAATTAGGCATTTGTTATTGTTATTTTGTGCCACAATACAGTCTGGCTTTCACAACTGAACATTTAATACTATAAAAATAGAAGTCTTACTTCTAAGGACAGGTATATGAAAGAAAACCACACTGAAAGTCTCCCTGAGCTTCTCAGGCTCTCACTCTCTTCCTCTTTGCTTTTCACTTGTTCACATTCCCCAGTGTCCTGTCGTCTCATTGGTTCCTCCTGACCCCTCTCCTTTCCTTCATACTCCGAGCTTCTATACACTTTGATGACTTAGACCAGTTTGGCATTTGATGTTTTTTTTGATTTTCTGAGAATAAGCTCTATGAAATTTCTCCCATCTTCCCTTTAACTTCCTATTTCTTATAAACTTGCCTCAGGTTTGTGAGTTGTTCTGCTGAAGGAAGAGTTCATCCCATTTTACTGCAATTCTTCGAAAATGTGAACATCTCGATTAAGGGCAAGTCACTTCACAGTTCTAATTCTTCACTTTCTAATCTGTAAAATGGAGATAATATGCTTTTTTCTACTCTATCTCCAGGGTTGTTGTGAAGAAAGCACTTCACCCTCCTCCAGTCCCATACCTCCTTACTTCCTTATAGGACATTATTCAAAATTCTTTTCTTTAAGCTGATAAAAAAATTCAAGTCTTAAAGACCTCCTCTCATTATGTATTCTGAATGTAATGATGACCCTTCTTAGGGGAAAAAAAACATTGTCCAAACCAATCATGTGCAAGGAGTCTGTGTTCTATCAGTCGCCCCCCCTTTTTTTTGCACTGTAAGGATAGCAATCTTACACACATTTATTCCTTTATTGTCCTCTTTACTGCTCTGTGTTTTTATTTTCTTATTGTTTTGATTATTTCATAGTTATGCACAAGCTGATGGCTTTAAATATGTGTATATCATAACATGTACATGTGTGTGAATCTAATTAATGCTATATAATGTGTTAATAATGGAACCCTTCACAACCAACTTAGAATTGATTGATAGATCTTTGCTCTGCCTGAATTTTTCTCAGTTTCTTTTGCTGGTAGTTCAAGGGTACTGGGAAAATGATGAGTTATGAAATATGAAATGGACCTATGTGTCAAATGGTTAGTGAAAGACAACAAGGAGACCAGTCTGCTATTAATGGAATCTGTTAGAATCTCTTTCTTTGATAGGACAAATCAGATTGTGACCTCTATTTGTATAGAATCGAACCATTGGGTTAGTCAAAACATTGGTAAATTCTGAGTTTGTCATGTAATAAAAGGCATAGGATAAATATAAGGCAATATACCCAAGTATGAAATTTATAAAACATCACATTTACATAACTCCTACCTTATTTACCAAGTGCTTTCCTCACAAGAACCCTGGGAGACAGAATAGGAAAAAAAAGCATATTATCCCCATTTTACAAATTAGAAAGTGAAGAATTAGAACTATGAAGTGACTTGCCCTAGGTGAAGTAACTCCGAATTCTCAAAACAAGGATCCTTCTCACTATAAGACCGGTGTCCCTTCCACTACCCCAGTCTGTCTCTAAATAAGGTAGCCCTTACATCTAAATATGCCTTGAGGTCCAGAACATACAAGCATTATAGACATGAGTCATTTTCCAGCTAGTTGCCATGGTATCTATACTTACTTTCCCCTCAGCAAAATGGAAACTAGGAGCATGAGTAAAATAAATGATGCCCAGGTGAGACCTGGCATAGCCTACAATGACTGGCAGGAGTAATCATTCCAGAGAAGTGGAGCCGCTGGTGTCATTTTCTCCTATGAAAAGGGTAATCACCTGCTTTGTCAGTAAGCTTTGCCTGAGTCCCCAGGCACTCTTAGGTTTCCAAGAAGCTGTAGTGATAAGCTGAGCCTTTGACTAGGAGATTATGGCCTTCCTGGCATGGAGGTGTAGGCTGTCACTCTTTAATCATTTTAGATGATGAGAGAGGACTCTAAATGTGACTCCTCTTCCTTAGGTCCAGGCAGAAGGCCACTTTAGGGCTGCGATTTGTCCTCAACTATTTTCTGTGTAGTAAAAGTTCGACTTTTCTCCCTAAACCTATAGCCAGAGATGAACACTTGGTTTTGGTTTGTTTGGATAAAAAAGGTTAATTTTTTTAAAATGTATTCAAGGTTAGGAGTGACTGCTTACCACTTGTAAGTCAATTTGTCCAGTCATTTTTTATCATGTCTGACTCTTCATGACCCCATTTTTTTTGTTCATTTGTTTGCTTGTTTTTGGCAAAGATACCATAGTAGTTTGCTGTTTCCTTCTCCAGCTTGTCTTGACCATGAGGAACTGAAGCAAACACGGAGAAGTGACTTGCCCAAGGTCATACAGATAATAACTATCTGAGCTCAAATTTGAACTCATGAAGATAAGTCTTCCTGACTCCTGGACCAAAAATCTGTCCACTGAGCCACCTAACTGTCTCTAGTTTGTTACATTACTGTCATTTATTGTAACTAAAATGTCATCACTATTTAATAATATGCTTGTGTTGTCTGTCTTTAGTGTAGACATTGTCATCAGGCTTTATTTGAAAAATAAGGCTATGGATATAATAATGTACAAAAAAATTATTTGAAAAGCGTCCCCCATATGAATATTTTCTGTTACAAAAGAATTACCGTGGATACCAACGGACTCATTCTTTGACTTATAGCTGGTTTGTAGTGAGATAGTTTTACTCCTTCCCTTGGCCTGGTAATAACTGATGTGGATTTTAAAACATTTGCACTTGTACTGAATCAACAAACTTCCCTTGCTATTCGTAGTTCGAGTTTGGTTTATCAAGCCATTTTCCTAATCATACAGTATGGTTTCTAGTCTACTTCTTTGTAACGGTGCCTCTCACCACTATTGCCCCCTCTCAGTTGTTACCCTTTTCTCTTTGTATGGTAGAATCATATGGTATACATACAGATGGTATATGTATATTTGTTAATGGCAAAAAGAAGACTTTTTTGACATACTAAGAGAAAGTGATGTGGTTTACCCAGGAAAATTCAAGGAAGGATGTATCGATGGCATAGAGAGGGGGTAGGCACAACAAAGCTGGTGTGCTGTCCTCTGATATGGGGCCAAGACTGATTATCTCTAAATTTGGCAGCTGTTGACCCCATCCCTCCACTCTGGGCCTGGATCTGGTATCCTCAAAATGGAGCAGGAACTGGACAAGACCTAGGATATTTCTAGAGAGTTTCAGGTTCAATGAACTTCAGGATATATTAGAAGAAAGACTATAACGCTCCTGAGACATGCTGTTCCCTGGACTTGGTATATCATTACTCCAATATTTTCTGGGATTTCTGGGACTACTATCACCCTATAATCAGACCCACTCATTGGTAGGTTAGATCTTATGTGGATTTTTAAAAAATATATTGGCAATGGGATTTTTGGTGTGTTAAGGGAGCCTTGTTTTCATAGGTTCTGTGCAGAAGTATCTACTCTGAAATGTGTCAATCTTTTCATTTCATCAATAAATGGCCTGACTCTAGGTTGAAATGAAATGGACGAAATGATTGACTTCAATAGGAGAAGTACATTTTGAACACTTGTTGACTTGTCACTCCACCTTCAAAAATCAAGACACCTGACTGTCAGTGATCATGCTTTTTGCCTCTTAACCCAGCATAGCATTATAGTACTCATTTGAGGTGTTCTAATCCAAATCCTTCATTTTATAAAAGAAAAGTAAATCCTATAAGTAGGGAGCCTTAAGGTCAAAAAGCAAGTTAGTGTGAAGTCAGGATGTTGATAATAAGGAAGACTATTATGCAAGAATAAAAATTATAGGGTTTTTTTTTTGTTTTTGGATAGAAAAACATCCTTGAAAGGCATGGGAGGAAATCAGAAACTAGAAAACCATAGTAGCTTCTACAGGGGCTTGGAGCTTTTATCACAAAGTTATCCCATAGTTTCAAGGAAAATTCCTATTGACTTAGTTTAGTCAAAGTCCCAAGCAGAATACATTGCATCAAACTTGTGCTTTCTGTTCTGCTCAGATAGCTTTTTAGTAAATTTAGACGAAACTGAAATTGAACTCATCAGTCATTTCATTATTGACTGCTCTTTCATTCCAGTTATCCCTTCTGATAAATCTACCCTGCCTTCTCCCTGCTAAAAATTTTGCATTCTGATGTGGATGTGGCTATGGGGGAGGTGGAGAGTATCACACTCCTTCCTTCTTGTCCTTTCTGCTAATGATCCTGTTAACTGGTTTCTGTTTATTTTTATAGATTGTTCCCATCTTCTCTACTAGGCTATTTATATTTCTAAGTGCTTCTGATTGATTGAACTTCTTACATCACTGCTTAACTCAATGGTCTCTATTGCCCTTTTCATTTCCAAAGTTTAACTGAGATGAATTTCAATTTCAGTTCCCCTAACTATGCCTCTAATACTGAGTTTCTCATATTTCAGATGAGAATTTTACGGGAGATCAGTCATAGAATTTCAACCCCTTTTAAGTTAGTTAGTTTTTCTGTCTATCCATAAATAAATGCATTATTTGGTCAAGGGTTCTTTCCCTGCTAATTTTGTGTGACTAAGGTTATCTCTTTTTATTGGAGTATCAATAAACCATTTAGACCTCTTCAGTTGGATTCTTCTGAGCTATCTTTTACCCAGGAGCATTTCTGCTATGTCCACTCACCCACCTCCTAGTCTGTTATTCACGAAAATCTGTACATGGACAATCCTCAAAAGCAACTTGATTAAACTGTTTTGAGGGCAAGTGAAAGAACCAGATGACAATTGCTCTATGTTTTATTTGGGGAGAGACCTACTTAATCAAGGAATTTTAACCTTGACTTTATATATAGGTCTTAGGGGATTCATGAATTTAGACAAATATCTACATACGTGTATAAATATATTATTGTTTTTACTAAACTCAAACTTCCTTTTGTAGTCCTTTGCATTTTATTTTCTTCATTCAGAAACTATGCTATGGTAGGGTCCTTTGGCCTCACCAGAATCCTAAGGTGCCCTGATATTCACAAAAAAGGTCAAGAACCCTTATGATAGTTGGCTAAACACTTTAAATCTTTCAGTATACTTTCGATTTGTAAAAGTAGATTATAGGATAACAAGTGTTGAATTGAGGTAAGGGACTTCAATGATCATCTCACAAGTAGTTTGGCATGATACTGTTCTAAAGTCATTAAGATTTAAGTTCTCTCTTTATATTTAGGCATTGTATCCATTTTGACCTTATCTTGGTAAATGGTGTAAGATAGCGATCTATGTCCAATTTCTGCCATATTGTCTTGTAGCTTTCCCCATAATGTTTGCCAAACAATGAATTATCCCTAAAACTTGTCTTTATTTGTCAAACACAAGGTTACTATGTTAATTTGCTGCTGTAAATTTCATGTCGATTCTGTTTTACCAATCTACCTTTTCATTTCTCAGCCAGTATCTGATAGTTTTGATAATTACTGCCTTATAATGTAGTTTGAGATCTAATACTGCAAAACCTCTTTATATTTTTTACAACTTTAAGTGACAAAGTCATTCTGATTATTATAAATACCAAAATTATTTAGAAAGGACCTATGAAGCAGACATCTGCATCTAGAGAAAGAATTAAGAACTAGAAGTTTGTATAGAATAATTTTACATATATATGCTTATATATATACACACATGTTATATGTATATATAATATAATATAAATAATAAATATAATATAAATATAAAATAAATATAAATAATATAAATATAAATAAATATATATATATAAATATATATATGCATTCACACATATATGCAAATGTGTGTGTATGTCTAATGGCAGTCATTTCTAGGGTAGAGGCATGGAGGGAAGAAAAAAGGGAGAAAGAAAGTTACAGGATAATTTATCATATATTTAAAAGGAATAGTAAGTTGTACATAATAGATTTCTAGTTCCATGTACAATCACCTTTCAAACATCTTATTTTTCTGTTTTGTAGGTTGTGGCAATATCTATTTTATCTCTTAAGTTCAGAATAAAATAAACATTTTTTTTTAAAAAAAGGACAGGTTCAAATTCTGCCTCACACATTTGCTATCTGTGTGGGCTTGGGTCTTAGTTTCCTCATCTATACTAAGGGATAATACAGCACTGACATTATAAGTTGTTTTGAGGATGAAATAATAAAACATTGGTAAAGCACTCTATAACTGCTCAATGTTATTGTTGATGACATCTAATCTATTTTCTTTATTTCATAGATAGTATAACCTAGAGTCACACAGCCAGTATACATTAGAGGCACAAAGTGGTTTCAGGACATGGAACTATTAACGTTTCACTTTTACCTCATTGTATGGTCTACAGGAAAGGGTGCTACATTTGATGTGAGAGGATAAAAGTTCAGATTGTGACTTTACACCTTTACTACTGGTATCATTTTGGAAGTACTGGACCCAGATGGCTCTAGAGGAGAAAGTGAGGCTGGAGACTTTGCACAGCCCTCCATCACTCAAATCAAAGTCAACTGCAAGTCATGTCATCGTCTTGAGATCAGGGTCCTCTTCAAGGATGAAGGACAAACACAACAACAACAACTGGTACCATTTTGGAAACAGATATAGATAGACAGAGATGTAGAAATAGATATATTTTTCTCCAGATACTCTTTTCAACTTTGTCACTGGCTTGACAGGTAGCCTTAAGTAAGTTAAGTAACCTCTCGAGTCCTCCATTTTCTCATTCCTGAAATGAGTGGTTTGGACTAACTGGTTTCTAATATCTCTTCTAACTAAAAAAAAGCAACTATGATTCTATGTATAGATTTTTGTATCCCCCTCCACATCATAATTATAAATAAATAATAGTAAGCATTTATATAGTGCTTTAATGTTTGCAAAATGTTTTATCTATGCTATCTCCTTTGACTGTCATAACTCTGTAAGTTAGGTGATAATATCCTCATTTTACAGATGAAGAAACTGGAGGTTGAGAGTGATTAAATGGCTTGCAAAAGGTTACCTTGGTATTAAATGTCTTAGCCTGGCTCGGAATTGAGATTCTGCTGCTACAAAGTCCAGCACTCTATCCCCTATCACATGGACATGTTTAGATGCTGGGTCTCTACAGAAGTTCTGATGAATTGGAATGGAGAGGGAAAAAAAGTTCCAATAGGATATGCACAAATAAAATGACCTAAAAGTAAAAGTGGAATGATATTTCAAAAATGCAGTGGAAAACACAGCAACTTGAGTATATAGAAAACTGGGAAGATGTGGCAGGGAATATAGACATAAAGGTCAGCAAGAGGAAGGAGTATGTTCAGGTCCTGTTGTAGGGAAATCCAGGAGTTTCTCAGGAAACTGTATGGAAGGGGATTGAGAGGATGAAGACAGTGCAAGGATAGGTGAAGAGGACAGAACGGATGAGAAGTGATGTTTGGTGCCAAGCCTATTATCCAGTCAGAAGGAGATGGACTACTGGGATTCCTTTGTTTGGAGGAGTCATTCTCTACAGGACCAAACATCTCATTAAATGTCTTCCTTAATTTTGGTGATGTCCAGAAGCCTTCAGAGATAATCTCAGCAGTCAGTGAACTGGTCGGTGTGACGGCCAGCACAGGAACGGTTGAGATTGTTCAGTGTTTGCACTTGCTGTATCAGCAGTGATAAATTTTAATCGTCCAGCCACTTTTCAAGCATGCTACTGTTTGCCAAACACTATTTTTGGCAGGCATCTGTAACAAAGCCTACTGCATAATTCATATTTTCACAGTTTTTCATTGTATTAGTCTATTTAGTATTTGTTTGGTTTTTTTGTAAATTCATTACCAAAGTATTATCATATTAATAACTTTGGTAACAGAACTATTAGACAAATATTAATATCCACATGCCATATGGCATGTGTCATATGATGAGAAATTAGAAAGCATCAATCACTATTGGAATTCATATATCATTACCATATATTTGGGAATGAAAATATATTTTAGCCATAGGAAAAAAATAATCACTGTCATATTTCAATTCATTCCAACTGAACAATCCTTTGAAAAATAACTGCCATATGTAAGGCACTGGACTAGGGGCTGGTTCCTTGAATATTCTTTTCTGTTTGGTTTCCTTTTGTACCTTCTCTCCCTTTTTTTCCTCTGTCTGTGTCTATCTCTCTGTCTCTCTCTGTCTCTCTCTGTCTCTCTCTCTCTCTCTCTCTCTCTGTCTTTTACATTTCAGGACTACAATATTAATCATCACTCCATAAGAAATGGCATTGTGATATAGTCTTTTTTCCCCTTTTACCAACAACACAATCCAGAGGTGGAGATCTATGCTATATGTTGAGTGGATAATAGAGTCAATGTGACCTCAGAAAAGTCATTTCTTATCCCTGTTCATTAGTTCCCTGGTATGCTTAGTTCCTTTCACTTGCATTTCCTTTTGCTCCCCCTTTCTCCCCATTCATTGGTGTAAGACATCAGTTCATTTCTAGAAGGAGGAGAAGATTCACCCTGAGGAGAATTTTCTCTCCTAAAAGTACTTTGGCTTTTCATTCAAGTGCAGGTTTCCACCCTATTAAATTCCATGTGTTCTTGTCATTGCTCTCACTATTGTTATGTCATAGGAACAGAGAAATCACTTCAGGATTCTGTCTTTCTCCTCAGTGGACTCTCACATCGATTTCAGAGATTCTAAGCACTATGTTTAGTCTTGTTCACAGTGACTCAAATCACAGCTCTAGCACCATTATCTTGGAAATACTTTTATAATTCAATAGTTTCTCACTGTCAGGAAAGGTGATGGCTATCCCTGCTATTCTTTTCATAGTTTTTATTTTTATTCCAATAACACCTCTCTCAAAGAAGTTCAGAAAATTTTTTTCTAGTAGTGCCATATGTATTTTACCGAAAGCCGTCCAGTGGAGGTCAATTTGTCATCATTCTCACCAAAGCAATTATCTAATGATTCTTGTTTGTATTAGCAATGAGACCTAGTGAGAAGTGGAAGAGTTGAGTGAACTTGGTCTGGGTTCTGAAAAAGAAGAGAGAAAAGAAGAAGGAGGAGAAGATGAAGAAGAAGGAGGAGGAGAAGGTAGAGAAGGAAAAAGAGGAGGAAAAGGAGAAAGAGGAAGGGAGGAAGGAAAGTAGGAAGAAAAGAAAGAAAATAAAATTGAATTTCATAATATTGGTTCCTTTTTTAATCCTACACATTTTATTTTATACATTTAAAGGCATTCTGAGAGTGGACTCTCACCAGACTCCAAAGGGTCATATGACAAAAAATAAGAATGCTCTTGTAGCTTGTTATAATTCGAAAAATTATAAAATCCTTTCATATGAGCAAGGTTTTAAAGATGTACATTCATCATAAATTTAATATATTGTTGAAATTATGTGTAAAGAAAGAATTTTAGTGCTTTAATTGTGTCATGTCCAAAAGGAAAATTATAGAAGTTATCAGGAGAAATGCATCACAAGGTTTCCTATCATTTGGAGAATCTCTCTTCAATCTTTCATCTTGGGCTTTCAATAATTATCAGAAAAGGAAAAATCACATCATATTTAAAAGAAAGAATTTTTAACCTAGAATTTCAGTGATTAGAAGAGCTAAGCTACTTGGGCATGTATCAGAGATCTATAACTAGGCTTATGTAAATGGGGTTTTTTACCAGGGTACAGAAATTTGGAAGGTTTATAGAAGCATTATGGATTCAGTTCAGTCTACTACCAAGTTAGCAATGATAACTAGTTTAAAGTAGGAAGGCATCAATTGTGCACTTTGTTGTCACTTTATATGTAGCTTGTATTTAGAGTCATATGGTTTCCCCATTACAATTTTAACTCCTTGCAGGCAGGATCTATTTTAATTTTGTCTTTGTATTCTCAGTTCTTAGCACATAGTAGTATCCGATTCCTACTGCCTCACCACCAGGTGGGCTTCCTCTCCAACCTGTCCAGTCATTACAGTCTCCCCCTGCACCCTATATGACCTTCCCTCCAGTGTGCCATGATGTTCCAGGTTTTCTCTTCCCTTCAACTAAATTTGCCTTTAAAAAGTTGATGTGAGGGCTAGTTACATGCTATTTTCCTTGGGCACTTGGGAAACTTGCCATAGGCACTGATATTGCTAGTTAAGACTAACACATCAAGCATGGTTTCTTATAGTATAAGTGGTTTCCTTGTCCAATTTCAGGTGACAAAAACAGTCTAACTTCAATACTTCCCTTGGGAAATGATTTCAATGTCAATGAATTCCTTATGAGGAAAACATGTTCACACCAGTCATTCTTATATCATGAGACTAAATACAAACCAGAAAGATGGATGGTTTTACTAGCCAAAATTCTCTGGTTTCATAAGAATGGAGGGCTCATTCTACTATCCCTGTGGCTAGTATGGTCATTCCAATTTTTCTTGTATATTTTAAAATAAATCATTGTCTCACTTGTTCCTTCTCCCTACAATGTAAAAATATTGATGCTTTGAACTTAATTTTTCATCTAAGTTAGTTATATTTGGGTTCCTGTCTATAATGCTCACATAGTAGAGGAAGAGAGTCTGCCTTCTTTTGTGTTCTCAAAAACTCTCACTGTGTAAGGAAACGGAGAATCATTCCACTAAAAGAAAAAAAAAATTACTGTTTTCATAATTTGACTTAGAGATGAGGGAAAGGGGAAGCTGAGGGGAGAAAAAAATATAATTGGCTCATTCAAAATATTGTGAGGGCCACCACAAATTTATGTTTTCTTCTATATTCCTTAAAAGGGCAGTTTGATCTTGAGAGTAGAATTTTAAAAGCACAGTAACTGCAGCCCATCCAAACCTTTCAGATTAGTGTGTTTTATAGCCATCTAACGAAAGCCACAGGGACTGGAGAAAAGAGGAACGCTTTATAGATGGATGGGAAAGCCACTTAAAAGCAAAGAAAAATCAATGTTTCCAGAACACTTGACACAGGTTCACTGTTTGACTATAACATGAGCAGGGATATGTTAACTCAGTGGGTCTTGAACAGAGGGTTGTCCTTTCACCACACATTCACATACATTTTGCCTTTCTACTGCAGATGTTTTGTCACATTTTAAAACTAGAAATCTCTTGTGCTCTCAAATTGGCAAATATCATATTTACTCATGTAATTTTCTTTTTATACTCTTTTGTGCTCAAATAACAGCTAACATTTGTATAGGGCTTTACAATTTATGAAGTACTTTACATACTGGATCTCATTTGATTCTCTCTACCTTTGTGAAGTGATACTATCTATAGCCTTTCATTTTTACCATTTTTCATATAAGGAAACTGAGTTTGGAAGAATCTAAATGAATTGTCTGAACTTTTCTAGCAAGTTAAGTAGAATAAGTAGGATCCTAAGACAATTCTTCTGACTCTAGAACCATAGCCTATACCTCTATCCCTTACTATACAAAATAGAGGCAGAAAGTATTATGTTGCCATCTTGCTTTTGGTCTATTGCCATCCTCAGTAATTTTCATTAAAAACATGAAAAAGGATAAAATTAATCAGGTGAGTTCAAATGGCTTCCCCCCATTTTTTTCTTTCTGAAGTCTAGCTAGTTGGACAGAAGATACAATATTAGTCTTGGATTCAGGAGTTTAGCTCCCACCTCAAACATATATTATCTGTATGACACTGGGCGAGTCACTTAAGCTTTATGAGTCTCAGTTTCCTCACAATAAATAAAAAGATTTGACTAGATCAACTGTAAGGTCCCTTTTATCTCTACCTCTACATTCTAGTTATTGTCCCTATGTCTACCTGGAAAGAATTCTGCATAATTGTATACAAACACACACACACACACACACACACACATCTGTCACATTGCCTTCTCAAGGGGTGGGGGAGAGCAGAAGGGAGGGAGAGAATTTAGAACCCAAAATTTAAAATAAAAATCAATTTTTATTTTATTTATTTTAAAATGAATTAATTTTCTGCATGTAATCAGGAAATATTTAATGAATTAAATAAAATTATATCAAAAGAGAAAGCATGCTAGATAACTCATCCTTTAAAGTAGGAAGCTACTTGCATTCTTCATGCCTTTCTCTATGGAGAATGATAATTTGCAAGTGGCATTTCTATTTTTCCTTCTTCTTGTAGGTCCAAGTTTGGGGCTTGGACAAAGAAAGAGCAGAAGGTGCCCAAAGCCTCAGTTCACTATTTCTATAACCTTACAGATATGGATGTGCATCATGGAATCTAACAACCTTGCAACTTCCATCTCAGTTAAAGTAAGAAAGAAACAAAGAGAAAAATGACAGAAAATGAGATTTAGAGGGATAGCAGTAACTGACTTTGCTGTTGTAAGATGCTAGGTTTCACACTGCAAGAGACCTTAAAAATCATCTACTGTAATTTCTCATGCTTTAGATGATGCAAGTGAGGGCAGGGGAACAGTCTTACCCAAGGATAAGCAGGTTGCAGGTGAAGCTGGGATATCAACTCAGGACCTCTGATTTTTAATTGAACAGTTTTCTACTCTTCCAAACTGCCTTCATTCTATTTCATTTTTCATTGAGCCATTTCAAGTCTGAAAATGGTACGCCCAACGTCATATAGTTAGAAAACAGCAAAAGTCAGATTTGAACCCAGAAATACTGTTTGTGGGGTTTTTTTCTGTTTCATTTTGTTGTTTTTGTTTGTTTCTCCCTGCCTAATTATCTGTAAGTAAGAGCTATAAACTTAATTTATTCTTTTCTCTCAGGTGGCTTATGCCACTTAGAGGTCCCTTATTTGTCAGTAACATTATTCTTCAGCAAAATAAACAAAAAACAATAACATCCTCCAAAATGTATTGAAAGTAAAGTGTATACTTGTTTATTTCTCAAAATTTATGTGGATTGGAATATTATATATTGAAAATTGAAAAACAATATTGAAAATACTATATATGAAAATATAGGAGTAAATATGTTCATGCAAACTCAGAATAAGACATAATATAATAGGGTATCATTTGCACAATGACACACTTTGATCATTTATGTAACAGTTTGGGCTACATTGGGGGCTCATAGTGTATCTGTTCTTGTCTCTTTTTCTGAAATGGAGCAGAAACAAATATACGACAACTCCCATGGGCTGTATTAATATCAATTCCCAGGGAGTGTGTTGTACAGCCAGAGGCACTGAAGTGGTTAAGTGACCATGTCCATTGAAAATCAAAGATTTTCAATGTTAGTAGAATTTGGTTCAGTGTCGCTTGAGTAACCATTCTGAAAATTAACATCTTATTAATGTTGACCCTTTATGTGACATATTTTCACAGGAGGTGGCATCTTTTCTGAATATTATTTCATCTTCTGCTTAAACAAAAGGAAAATAAAAACAATTTTAATGGAAAAATAACACTTTTGGTTTGCATTTCAACCAACTTTGCTTAAGAGGTGGTATATTTGGTTTTACTTTCTAATAGGGTCAAATGAGAGCTTGGCCAAGCAGATTTTGGCTCTGGACCAAGATGGTATCAATGAGATCAGCAACCAGGGTGCCTATAAAGAGGAAAAGGCCTCTTTCAACCTACTCAATTGGAGAATGTAAATGAATTGGCTTCACCATGGGAGGTGGAGGCTTCACCACAGTTCTCAGATTAAACAGAACATTGCACTGTGTTCTCCTGTGATTAGATGGGATGGCTCATATTGACATAAAAATAGCCAACTATCTTTGCTGCTTTGGGAGTACTTCTACTCCTCTCCCTACAATTGCTTGTTTCTCATCATTGCTACAGTTGTTGCTGTTTCCAAAGCAGCATTGCCAAAATAACTACAAATGGCTATATTCAACGAGATGAAATGGATAGGGCAAGTTGTTTTGTATCATCCTAAACAGAGAGAAGAAAAGTAAAGTGGCTGGATGGATAAAATAAAAGCTTTGGACTCAGGAAGACTCAAGTTTAAGTCCTTCCTCTAATACATACTAACCTTGTTACTCTGGGGGAATCATTTAGCCCCAACTGACTTAGGCAAATCTCTAAAGCAGTTCTTAACTTAGGATGCACAGTGCATGGATAGAAAGGAAGTCTTTGAACTTGGATGTGGAGGTGGAGAAAGCTTTATTGTCGCTCACCTTTAACTGAAAATGGTCATTTCCATCAATTGTGATTTTAAAAAAATATTCTGAAAAGCATTATATAGAGTTCATCAGACTACTAAGGTGGTCTATAATAACAACAAATGTATTTTTAAACTATAGTTTGTGGAAGGCTGCTCTATCTATAAATTGAAGAAAAGAGTTAATCTGTAATGGTGAAGTAAATTTTCCTTTCTGGGAGTTCTTGATAAAAATTAAATAAGAAAGAAAGAAAATGAATAAGAAAGAGAAAGAAGAATGGAGTAAGGAAGGAAGGAAGGAAAGAAGGAGACAAAAATCCTGAGAAAATTTGTGGTTCTCATGAAAAGAGTAAAAATATTTCCTGGCTTATTCATATCCTTTACCATTCTTCCTGACATCTTTCTTATCTAAAATATGGGCTGAATGACATTATTTAAATCTGAAGAAATACATTCAACTATGCATATCAAACACATGCAGTATTGAGAATAAGACATTTTTCTTAAATAACATAATACAGAATCTCAGTTTGAAGGGAGCCTGGAAGCCAACTAGTACAGCCCATACATTAAGTAGATTGTGCTGTACACCATACCCAGGGAAGGGTCACCCCATCCTTGCTTAAAGATCTCTAATTAGGAGTTAAGTTCCTTGACTCCAATTTTAGTGCCCTTTTCAAAAGACCTCACCTTCTCTCTGCCAGTAGCCTGAAGGACATACTAGCACTCTTGATTTGATTTTCTGCCTCTTAGTCTGTGAGCATGACAGCAGACAGTGTGTTGCCTAATTAGCAAAATTTGTTGACAAATGTTAGTGGGTTTTACTGGAGAGGTTTGGCAGCATTGAAGATTTCTAAAGAGTATATAACTTGGACCGTCATCAGAATTTTAAAATCATTGTTTCTGTTCATATTCCACATGAAGGAAGGGACAAATATTTATTAAGCACCAACTATGCACCCAGGCACTGTTCTAGATTCTTTACAAATATTACATCTTTCAATCCCCAAAAAAGTCCTGGGAAGTGCTATTAGGATGCCATTGTGTATTTCAGGAAATTGGGTAGAGGTTAAATTTCTTTTCCAAGATGACACAGTTTGTAAGAGTCTGAGGTTGGATTTGACTGCAGGTTCACTTTGTGAAAACTGTGCCACCTGAGAGTACAAAGACAAAAGTGATGCATTCAGTTCCCTCAAGGATCTTCTGTGCCTTCAACTGGAAACATATATGCATATATGTGTGTATATATGTATATATATATGTGTGTATGTGTGTATGTATGTATATTTGTGTACACACACATACACACATATATATAAATATATATACATATATATATACACACACACATATCTATATATGTTGAAGGTAGGAGGTACTAGCCACTATGGGTATTAGAAAAGCTTTCATGTACAAGGTCGCACTTAAGCTGAAGCTGCAAAGCAGCATGGGATTCTGATGAGCAGAGACAGAGGAAGGGTACCCTGCTCATGAAGGGACAAATTCATCATTCATATAAGAACAAATGTCATATCCTATTCTTGGTTTTAAAAAAAATTGAACATGTTTGGAAGAATAAAAATGTGACTAGCACAGGACAGTTCATGTGTAAATAAGACCTGGGATTTGTAGTGGAATAAATTCTTACTATGGGTGAGCAGAGAAACATGACCACTCAAAATGCCAGTTCAATGCTGGACTGCCTTTATAGTGTTCAGAACATGAGAGTTTGGTAGTTGGTTGTAGTCTGTCCTGGTCAGTCTAGAATATTGTGTCTAGTTCTGGGTGCCATATTTCACAGAGGACATTTGTCAGTTGGAATCTGTCCAAAGAAGCATGACATCAATGGTGATGGAATGGGTTGATGGAAAAGATGAAATTTAGGCTGAAGAAGAGTTACTTAGGTGGGCTATTACTGCTGCCATCATAGACCAAAAATGTTTTAGAGGACATTCATTTTATTTCTTTTACTGTAGTCCTGGATTAAAGCTATAGGAAGACAAAGACTGAGTGAATATAAAGGACTTCATAGAAATTATGTCTACTCAAAAATGAAATTGATCACCTTGGACAGTTTGTTTCCTTCATTCAGAGACTGAAGGGTCTTATGGTAGGAATTATTTTTATGGTAGATATTTTACAGAGGGAATTCACAGTTGAGTAAGAAAGTATAGTAGATGACTTTCTAAGTCCTTTCCCATTTTAGGAATCTGTGTAAATGCTTTATGTTAGTGTATTATTTTATGCCTAGGGAAAGTAATTTCATATTTATTCCTCATTTGATTCTTAACAAATTTTAAAAAATTATTAAGTTTTTACTATGTTTTTACATGGTATACGGTCAAAATTTTTAATGGCCACTCCCCATAAGGAATTTACCTTCTACTGGGGGAAACAATAAGTAATTATATTAGTGAGATATCACTTTGGAAGGCATCCAACATTCTTTTGTTATAAGGGAAACTTGTGTGGCTATGCTTCTAAAATGTTATTGCTCAAAAGTTCTCATTGTTATATGCATTCCATTAGCAATTTCCAGTAGATGAAATTAGCTCTTAGCATAGGGCATTTACTATGATAGCACAGTAAAAAAAAAAGAGTAGTTATTTTCCCCCTAAAACTAGATCACACTCTCATAAATATATATTTATATTGACATCTATGTTTATGTGTCTATCTGTCTATCTATCTATCCATCCATCCATCCATCCTTCCATCCATCTATCCCTCTATCTATGGCAGCTAGGTGGTGCAGTGGATAGAGTACCAGCGCAGGAGTCAGGAGGACCTGAGTTCAAATCTCACCTTGGACACTTGACACTCACTAGCTATGTGACCTTGAGCAAGTCACTTAACCCCAGTTGCCTCATCCTGGGTCATTTCCAGTCATCCTGATGAATATCTGGTCACTGGATTCAGATGGCTCTGGAGGAGAAGTGAGGTTGGTGACCTGCACAGTCCTCTCACTCAAAAGTGAGTCAAGTGCAAGTCATGTCATTTTTTCTCTGATGGCATGATCTTCGGCAATGAAGAACAAACATGACATCTATTTACCCATCTATCTATCATCTATCTATCTATTTCTAGCTTCCTACAGTCCATTGAGAAGAGCAGTCAAATAAGTGAAATAGTAGTGATGCTCGCTTATAAGATACATATGTGACAAAGGCAACTCACAATTCCAGGTACTGTTGGTCCTAGAAGCTCTTTCTATGTAGAGGTCTCATAAACCTTCACTTAGCAGTGTCTCTGATGGGTGCATGACTCATCTGGGTTACATATCATTTGCCTCTCTCTCTCCCTCTCTCTGTCTCTGTCTATCTCTGTCTCTGTCTATCTCTGTCTCTCTCTTTCTCTGTCTCTATCTCTGTCTCTGTCTATCTCTGTCTCTATCTCTGTCTCTCTCTCTGTCTCTGTCTCTCTCAGTTTCTATCTCTGTCTCTATCTTTGTCTCTCTCCCTTTCTCTCTTTCTCCTCTGCTGCTAGGTACTCTGTTCCTCAAAGCTATGTCCTCTCTTGCTGATACTTTCTGTATATACAGTGTATATCTGTGCTGTCTCTGCTCCTTCAACTGTGTTCCAAACCATTTCAAACTATGAAACTTTCAAACTGGGGAAGGAATGTCTCCCTCAGTGTAACATGCTTCTAGGTTACATGGCCCAAGGGCAAAGGAAGAGAGAAAAATCTATGTTTGCCTCTTTGAGAATTTTTGTCCCTATCCAATTCCAAGCTTGCCATTTCTCCCACTCATGAAATGGAAGTGCATAAATTCCTCTAGGGCTTAGATCTTTAAAGCCCTCAAAGGGCTGCCTAATTTGTTTGCTTAACAAATATCCTTTCTCTCTTTTTGACTTAATTAACGAGATGTTCCTACATCATAAAGATATTAGTATCTCTCTGTCTCTCTCTCTCTCTGTCTGTCTCTCTTCTCTCTCTGTTTTTCTGTCTCCCTCCCTCTACATGTGTATGTTTGGATGTATACACACACAAATATAACAAGTATCTTTATTATGCGTGTGTGTGTATATATATATATATATATATATATATGCATATATCTTTTGCAGTTGAACAATTCATTAAAAACTCATTTTGACATTGATGTGATAACATCAGCTGAGTCTCCCCTATCAGCTGGGATAGGGGAAAACTTTCCCCATTAATTATGTATTTACATATACAGTTTCATAACAGTCTTATGAGGGAAATAGTGAATATATTGTCATCCCCATTTTATGCACATGGAAACTGATGCCAAGAGAGCAGTGTCTTGTCTTAGGTCAAGTAGCTTGAACAGAGATCTTTCTTAATGCAGACTCAGTCACAATGCTATGGTAGTCAAAGTATATACTTTACTTCCATTAAACACTTAATGTAAAAATAATAACTAAGCATCTACCTTTCATTAGAGGCCGTATTGTATTTTGTCAGGCCTTGTTTAAAGTTACTCGTGTATTGGGGACTCTTACAAATCTAAAACCTCTGAGTTTTCACATTACAAAAGGCAGACCCAGTTATTTGACTAATCTTTATTGACCCTTATCATTTCACTTTTTTTTCCTCCTCTCCCTATCCGGTACCTGCTCTTTGGTTGCAGTCTGTCTGCCAAGTTTTAGGAAGTCAGAAAGAAAAGAAAAAGAGAAAACTGAAAAATGAAAACTTTTTGTAACAAATCTTAGTCCCCAAGGGGCCAGAGAATTAGAAATCAAATGCAAATATTAATTTGCTGTATTTGGTGATTCCCTAAATGGGGAACCAGGAAACCTTGGTCCAGCCTCTATATTTGATAATAGATGTTGAAATAGTCAGATGATTTTTTTAACTTTCCAACTCCATAATTCTCTAATACTTCCATTTCTTCAGATGGACTACACTTGGGGGATGCGGGGAGGGAAATTGAGAAATAAAAGTACTGGATTAAATCATCCTATCTGTCATCCTCTGTGGATCCATTCCAGCTTTATTTCTAATCCCCCTCAGAACTACTAATGAAAAGATGCTATATTACTTCAGAATGTTTCCTGTTATTGAGAATTCTTTTATATAATGAGTCCATTTCATTCTGCACTCATCAGAGACTTTGATGATGATGATGATGATGATGTGTATGTGTGTGTGTGTGTGTGTGTGTGTGTGTGTGTGTGTGTGTGTTTTAAGAGAATCCTTGACTGACGAGATCCTGGTAACTCTAAGTGCAGTTGAAAAAATACTTGGGGTCCTGAACACATTGAGCAGTGAGCTGGCACATCCAATTAATATATACCATAAAGAAGATGTGGTTTGGCATGAAGAAAATTATGAAGCTTCAAAATCAGTTACAGATACATGTATGATGACCTTAATTGTTTAGTTGGGTCAGGAATATTATTAAGTACTCTAGAGACAATTCTCTCCTCTGGTAAAACAAACTAAACCCGATATTCTTAGCCTGTTTTGTGTGATGGACCACTTGGGTAATCTAGTGAAGTCTGTGGAACTTTTCTCAAAATCATATTTTTAAATGCGTAGAATACACAGGATAGAAATCAATTATGTTAATACACACACACACACATACACACACATTTCCTCCCACATTCAAGTTCATGATCCAAGAATAAACCCTTCTTCCCCCCAAAAAATTTGTAGATCTAAAATCTCTCCCATACCTCCTACCCCACCCTTACACCTAAGAGATGGAGCATTCACTTGGTCATTCCCTTTCTTCCTCTCTTTCAGTAGCCACATAAAACTCTTTCTGCAACATCAAGGAACAGGGCATGTCATCTTCTCTCTTTGACTGGGTCACTGTAAAGCAAGCAGAGCCCATGTAAGGTCTAACAATGGGACAAAGGCCCTTCTGTTCTTCGGCACGGCTCCTTTCTCATGGGCCATTTAAGTTTACATCTCAGCAAATACAAGGCAGCTGCACATAGTTGGTCAGTCCACATTGATTGCTTCCTATTTCTATTACTGTCCTGAAAATGAGGAAAAGAATTATTTGGAGCAGGGTAGGAAAGGGGGCAGGTTGGTTAAAAATGTTTCAACAAGCTGTATATGGCCATGTTCTTTATTTAAACCATTGTTTTGATGTTTCCATCATTAAAAAAAAGTAATGGGCTTATGGGTCTCTTCTGACACATGGTATCTAGCTGCCACCAGGTGAATTTGGTACCTTAGTAAGATGATGCAGGAATAACAATTAACCACAGATAAATAAAAGAAGTGATATAGAATATCTTGATTCATTCACTCTGCATTTGTATTCATGCAGAGATCTTAGTTATTTAGAGAGCAGTGAATACATATGTTATTGATTCTTTATAAAGTATAAAATACTGTAGATAGAACAAAGGCTGAAAGAAATAGAGCTTACTAGGTAACAATTAAGTATCTGCTATTATCTTACAAACATTTATTAGTTTACTACTATATGCTACACCATATGCTGGGGATACAAATATCAAAAATAACCAATTACTACTTTGAGAGCTTACAACATTTCAGCACCAATGTAAGAAGAGTATAGATAATAAAGATATGAAGAATGAATGCAAATTAATGATGAGGTCATTAGAGAAGGAGCATACAAGCAGGTGGGGGATTCAGAAAAGACTCTCTTTGTGTTCCACTTCTCTAAATATTTCCTTGTTTATCTTTCTCCTTAGCAGCTTCCCTAGTCCTCTGTACTTCTCACCCCCCATATCTGTTTAAATTTGTAATGAGTACTATTTCTGGCAGATTTATTGTGTCATTCAATTTAGAATTAGAAGTGACTTAAGAGGATATCTAACTCAACCCCCTTATTTTGCAAATGAGAAAATGGAGGCCCAGAGAGGTGAGCTTGCTTGACCAAAGTCAGATACGATCACATATGTCATGCAGGTGACCTCTCTGGGCCTCCATTTCTTCACCTAAAAACAAACGAATCAGACTAGATAGTCTCTACAATCCATCCAGCTCTAAATCTAGGATCTGCTGATCCTGTAACTTCTGTTAGAATCCAGAGTGGACACTTCTACCTCCAAATCCCAGTATAACAAGCTGCTTCCTCTTTAACCCCTGTGTGCTACAGGCTTGAAAACTAAACACCAAAAATGGCTCGGAGGTTTATCCAGCCTAGATGTTTCTACTGGTGACCAGATCTCAAAATATTTTCCCCCCATTCTGAATAACATTATCTCAAAAAGCATGTCTATAATGACCATGAACCTGCACTGATTATTACACGCAGGACTCTTTTCACAGGATGAAGAATACCTCCATGTTAATGTCTGTGTCATTAAAGGAGCAAGTCCTTTAGTCTCATTTTTGCTTTTGTTTTCCTTGCTATTTGTTAAATGAATGGAAACAAAGGACAGTTTTTTCACTATATTGTTGTTATTTGTCCTTTGTTCTTAAAGAGGGTCGGTGACATCAAGAAGGTGATGTCTTGACTTGCAAGTAAATTGGCTTTAAATGAGTCAGGACTGTGCCAAGTCACCAGCCTCACTCATACCTTCAGAGGCATTTGGGTCCAGTGGAAGACAGACCAGGTTGACTGGAGACGATCCCATATCCAGTGGGAGACTTTGGTCATTTTAAAACCAAGGTCTTTCCCACATCTCAGTTTGACTGAGGCAACACCCATTTAGTGATTAAGGCTAGGTAACGTCAGACTTCTCTTCATTAGTGCTGACCAGCATCTCTCCTTCTAACTTGTAGACTCAGAAGTTGAGTGACTTACTGGGTCACAGAGTGAATATAAGTCAGAGGCAAGGATCAACTGCACAGCTTCCTAACTTCAAAGTCAGACTTCTATCTTTTAAGTCATGCTTTCTGACTAAATTCAAAATTCTGAAACCAATGCCTGCAAAGAACACATATTTAGTACCGCTAGGTACTTCAAATTATGCAAGGTCTTTGGGGTCATCATCAAGGAGGATCTTAAAACCTGATTTGGAAAAGAAAGTCAACTCTAAGAAAAAAAATGGCAGAACAAAAGAATAGAGCTAAGTTAAAGCTGTTTCACCTTAACAGTTGTGGTCTACAGGAGCCAGAAAACAAAGAAGTGATTAACTTAGCAGAAATGCAGGTGTGAGAAGGCAAGAAACACTGGACCATATTCCCAAATTGTGAAGATGGTTCCTGGTTTGACATTCTCTAAGTAGTTTCCTGAAAGCTGTCATGAAAGACATTGTCAATGCCCAACTAGTTTCATGGTGCTTTCAAATCCAAAACCTCCTGGCCTATCAAAGTAGTCTATTCTGCTTGCTTCACTCAAATGCTTTTATTGTTTATTTGCAACCTGCTATAAATATAAACCAACTGGCCTTCAATCCTCCATGCATGGCTAAAGGAATAAATTTCTCCCTACTGAGTTGTGGAATTGAAGTGTCCATAAAAAGGGAGTGCTCCATGTTTGGCAGTCGAGTCTTTCCCTCTCCCATTAACCCATTTATCACTACTTTTCAAACAAATGCCCTGCTATTACTATTGCTTTTTAAGAAGGGAAGACAGTACATCAAGAATTGTAAATTAAAGCCTATTCAAGTACAGTTGGCTATGATGAAAAATAAAATTCTGCTTGGTTGAAATAGGACACTAGGGTACAAACATGGGTGAACATGGATGGTCAGACAATCCTGAAAGGAGATTAAACCTATTCTGCTGAATAGCCTTGATAAATTAAGAACTGAATCTTTGGCTTAGAGGCTTTAGAGAAAGGTGTTATTTGAGTGGTGTGCTAGAAACCAGAAAGACTATCTTTTTTCAGCTGAATGGTGTGACCTTGGAAGGGCACACTGAGTCAGTCAACATTTTCCTGTTGGAAAAATAAATAAAATAAAATAAAATAAATATTGAGCATAGAAAGCATGCAATTTTATATTAACTTCTGTTTAAAAGAGTGGATATCATACACTGCATACAAATGTTTTAATAGGGAAATTCATAATTTATTGTGATTCATGTGACCATCAAATGATAGAGACATAAAATGAAAACACTTTTTTTTAAAGAGGTAGTCAGGGTTAAGTGACTTGCTCAGGGTCAAACAGTTAATATATGATTGAGGCAGGATTTGAACTCACATTTTCCTGACTCCAGAGCCAGTGCTCTATCCACTGAAGCACCTAGCTACCCGTAAAAATACTTTTTATCAAAATGAAGTTTATGTGTTTACATGAGTGCTGTCTTGGCAACTAATTACAAGAAACTAATTGATCTTTTAAATAAGTTAATGTGACTACAGACATTTTCATCTGTTGTACCCCATATTTAGAACTCTGTCCTTCCTCATCTTCATATGCTGTCCTCCCTGACTTTTTTGAAATAATAGCTAAAATATTCTACAAGAAACTTTCCTATTTTCCTTTAATGCTGCTCCTTTTCTTATGCAAATTTTCACTAATTTATCTGGATACATTTTATTTGTATCAGAACTTGCATTTTGTTCACACTATTAGACTATGATCTAATTGAGATCAGGAAATAGTATCTTTTGAGGGAGAAGGTGCAGGGGGTTCTTTCTTTGTTACCTTAGCACTGGACAGGCTTGGCACATAATAGGTTCTTAGTAATTGCTTGTTGACTGACTGGCTTTTCCAGTAACTCACAAAAGCATACCTTAACTCTGGCCACCTAGATACCATTTCAAGCTCTAGCTCAGGACCCACATCTTTTATGAGGTTTCTTCATACAGCAGCCATCTTAAATCTTGTGTTGCTTCCCCTCTCCTCCTCTTCTTCTTTCCTTTCCTTTGTTTTACGATAGCCTCCAGCATACTCCCGTAGACTTTCTGGACTTTCTACATAGTAGACTTTCTGGAATTTTGAACATTGTATTTAATGATTTAATCAGAATATGGAAGAATAATGTTTAACCAGCTACTTTTAGGAAATGTGTTCACCAGAGTAACTAGAAATTAAAATAGAGTATGGTCACCTTAGTACAAAATTATCCTTTAGGGGGTGCTGGTGGCGATTTGTGTGAAGCAATAATTTAAAATGCAAACCGTTTGAAAAGTGAGATAATATTTATATTAGTCTATTTTTAAAGCTGCTATTTTCCTCAGCATTTTTTTGTTTCCTTTAGCAAGCTGTTGACTTCGTTTTTCATGATTTTCTTGCATCACTCTCATTTCTTTTCTCAATTTTTCCTCTACTTCTCTTACTTGATTTTCAAAATCCTTTTTGAGCTCTTCCATGGCCTGAGATCAATTCTTGTTTTTCTTGAAGGCTTTGGATGCATGAGCCTCTACTTTGTTTCTTCTGGTTGCATCTGTTGATCTTGTTATCACCCGTGACATAAGAAAACAACTTTTCATTGAGAAAGTAAGAATCTTTGGTCTGTTTTTTCCCCCCCCGTTGCTCATCTTCCTAGACAATCACTTGACATTTGAGCTCTTTGTTAAGTGGAAGGCTTAGAGTATTATTAAAGCTTTTTGTTTTTGATGGGTTTGGGAGGAAGGCTCAAGGTGGGTCTGTGATTCTGCTCTGCCATCTTGACTTCACCCCTCCCCCCATCCCAAACCAAGCCCTGGAATTCCTAAAAATAGAATTTGACCTTTGCTCAATATGCAAATATTATGAAAGAGAGATCAGAAAAAGAAGTGAAGGGAGGTAGGAAATAAGTTAAAATACTATTACTATGTTCTAGGTAGATAGTCATGATGGACTGTGCTAAGGATTATTGGAATAAAGAGAAGATTATGGAAGAGAGACACTAACATTAACAGTTTCCATAGGAATAGGTACTAGACTTGTGATTTCATTGTTAGATGGAACTTCCAGATCAGGAAAATCCATCACCAACACAGGTCAACAACATTTTTTGGAATTTTAAGGTTTGTAGAGTTGCCTAGAATATTGAGAGACAGTCATTTTTGTGTGTGTGTGGAATTGCATAGCCAGGATGTTCCTTGCAGGCTAAAACAAGGTTCTCCTTGACTTTGAGGTCAACTTTCTAGCTGCTCCACAATATTAGGGTAATAAAACAAAAACAAGATCTTTCACTGATATAGAATTTGTTTAATTGAATGAAGGATTACCAAAAGTAGTTTCTTGAAATGCCTGGCACAATCACAGATGTACCTAATTTTATTTACTATGTTATTAAATTTTGCCATATGGCAATGGTTACATTTTTTTAAATTTTTGTTCTAAGCATTTCTTCTGATTTGTGACTATAGGTTTCTTTCCCTGATGAAATGACCACTGTTTCATAAATATGAGGGATAATGTAGTTGAAATTATAAAGGCAACAACAACAAAATTTTTTAAATCATTTTGTTCTTTTTGTTTACATTGCTGTAGTCATTGTGTTTATTGTTTGCGTAGGTCTGCTAACTTCATTGCATCAGTTTATATGTCTTCCTATACTTTTCTGAATCACATATACACACATTTGCAGTAGTATCTAATTATATCCATATATATCCACACCTACATACTCATATATACATATATATATATATATATATATATATATATATATATATAT
>CM053769.1:674121286-674143530 GCA_028658325.1 Potorous gilbertii | reverse complement strand
ATATATATATATATATATATATATATATATATATATATATGTATATATGTCGAACCATTCTCCAACCCATGGATATCTCTGTTTCTAATTCACTGATACTACATAAAATGCTACTGAATACTGAAGCTGGAGAAAAATGGGGTTGATGGTGAGAATAAGAAAGGTCTTGTGAGAGCTAGAGATTCTTTAAAGCAGAGTTGAGAAAGATATAAGAATGTATTTGCCAGGCATGAGGGACAGAAAGAGTTAGGCATGGAGTCAGGAGATGGGCTGTTTAGTATAGCAGGTCACTCAAATGGTACAAAGGGTATGAAGAGGAATATTACAAAAGACTAGAAAAGTAGATGAGGCAGCTAGGTGCCACAGTGGAATCTGGAAGATTTGTCTTCATGAGTTCAAATCTGACTCCCCCTATTTTCTAGCTGTGTGATCCTAATTCAATCTTTTAAAGATATCTGCCTCAATTTTCTCATCTATAAAATGAGCTAGAGAAGGAAATGCCAAGCCATTCTAGTATCTTTCCCAAGTAATAGAATCACAAAGTGTCAGACAACACTGCAATGACTGAAGAACCACAAAAAAGAAAAGTGGATGAGAGCTATAGCATGGAAACCTTTAACTCTTAGCCTGAGAAGTTTCTATGTGTGTGCATGCATGACACTGCAAGTAGGAGAAGAATATAAAAGCATTTCTAAGTTATTAAAACTATCCAGTACAATACTTACTCAGCCACTCATGCTGCTTCCTCTCTTAGAACACAAAGCTGCCAAATAATGCACTTCGAGAGTTCCCCGAATATGTTTGTTTTAAAGAAGGTATAGAATAAGGGTTCACTATTAGACAAAAATTACTGGGAAAACTGTGTAAAAATGTGGCAGAAACTAGGCATAGACCAATGCCTGACACCATACACAAGAATAAAATCCAAATGGGTACACAATCTAGGTAGAAATACTAATACTATGGACAAATTGGTGGAGAAAGGAATAGTGTATTTACAGATTTATGATGAATTTTTGACTAAAGAAGAGATAGAAAACATTTTGAAGTGCAGGATAAATAATTTTGATTACATTAAACTGAAAAGTTTTTGCACAGCCAAACTCAATGCAATCAAAATTCAGAGGGATGTAGAAAACTAGGAAAGAATTTTTATAGCTAATGTCAGTGACAAAGGTCTCATTTCTAGAATACGTAGCAAACTGAGTCAAATGTACAAAAATACAAGTCATTCCCCAAGTGATAAGTGGTCCAAGGACATGAACAGGCAATTTTCAGAGGAAGAAATTGAAGATATCTGTAACCATAGGAAAAAATGCTCTAAATCACTTTTGATTAGAGAGATGCAAATCAAAACAACTCTGAAGTACCACATCACACCTATCAAATTTGCAAACATGACAGAACAGGAAGATGATAAATGTTGGCAAGGATATGGGAGAGTTGGAACACTAATACCCTGTTGGTGGAGCTGTGAGCTGATCCAACCATTCTGGAGAGCAATTTAGAAAAGGCTACAAAGATGTACATACCCTTTGACCCAGCAATATCGCTTCTAGGACCGTATCCCCAAGAGATCATAAAAGTGGGAAAGGGTCCCACATGTACAAAAATACTTATAGCAGCTCTCTTTGTGGTAGCCAAAACCTGGAAATCAAGAGGATATCCATCAACTGGGGAATGGTTGATTAAATTATGGTATATGAATGTAATGTATTGCTATTGTGCTTTAAGAAATGATAAACAGGAAGACTTCAGAGAGGCCTGGAAAGACTTATATGATCTGATGTTGAGGGAAAGGAGCAGAACCAGGAGAAATTTATGCACAGCAATGACCACAATATGCGAGAGTTTTTTCTGGTAGATTTGGAACTTCATTGCAAGGCAAGGACTTAAAATTCCCAATGGTCTTCTAAGGCAAAATGCCTTCCACATCCAGAGAAAAAATGATGGAATTCAATCGCAGAATGTAGTAGATCATTTGTGCGTGCGTGCGTGTGTGTGTGTGTGTGTGTGTGTGTGTGTGTGTGTGTTGTGTGTATTGCGTTTTGGTTTGTTAGATGATTTCTCCCAGTCATTTTAATTCTTCATCATAGCATGACTATAGTGAAAATATATTTAATAAAAATGTGTGTGTAGAACCTATACAAAATTTCATGCTGTCTAGGGGAAGGAGGGGGAAGGGAGGGAAAAATAATAAGTTATATGGTAGTGATTGTAGAACACTGAAAATATACAAATTAATTAATTAAAAAATAAAATATAGAATCTTGAAAATAGAGTTTATTAGTTTAGTCAGATAAATTGTCAAACATGAAAGGTGAGCCTCCTCAATTTCAATGTAAATATATGTGTGCGTGTTTGTGTGTGAGAGAGATGTATTTTGGTGTAATACAGAGATGTCAAACATGTGGCCCACAATGCTGTCAAATGTAGTACAAACCAGGTGAAAATATGGGGATGTTTAATAAATACATAAATATATCCATGTATGTTCATAGCTACATGTGTATGTACATACGTACACACATATATTTTTTCTGAGTCAGCATGTGCCCCACAGAAATCCTTATATACATGTTCATGGGCCCCTGTTTCTATTTAAGTTTGACATCACTGCAAAAATAGTTGCAAAGTGCTGACTGGCATTCAGAAAAACTTGGGTGCAAATCTTGATTCTGACATTAGCTGCAAGATCATGGCTTAGTCTCTTAACATCTTGGTGCCTCAGGTTCATCATCTATAATATGAGGTAGTTAGACTCTGGGTCCTCAGG
Source organism: Potorous gilbertii (assembly GCA_028658325.1). Classification (NCBI taxonomy): domain Eukaryota; kingdom Metazoa; phylum Chordata; class Mammalia; order Diprotodontia; family Potoroidae; genus Potorous; species Potorous gilbertii. Next base: position 674,140,754 of record CM053769.1, on the reverse strand, counting down.
GCCCTTCTGCTTTATCTGTAATCCTATTCACACTGGAATTTTATACGTATGAAATTGAGCAGTATCTGAGAATGAGTAAATGTCGGGTTTAAAAATTATAGAGAGTTACTGGTAGTAGCTACAACCCGGACATAGGAGACTCATCAGAATTTCCTCCATTTCTCTATCACCAAACCAATTCCTTCAAGCATTTGTTATCATGACGAAGGGATATTGACTCCCCATTAAACTACACATTATGTCCAAGTTGGAAAAAATTCCTCTAAGACCAAATCAACACTGAAAATTCTTTTATTTAACTAAGTCATTATTCAGTGAAAACAGTAGCAGATTTTTATTTGTGAACAAAGCTTGGGCAGGATTAGAAACATTCCGAAGTTGAAAGCGTACTGATCTATTCACTGGAGAGAACTAGGTTTGTTATTGTTTTGTTGTATATCCCTTGCTGGCATTTGAACTTCTAGAATGAAGTTGTTAACCTTGACAAGAGGTAACAAAATTTTTTCTTACTTTGATTTAGTATCACAAATGATTATTTAAGCCAGGCTTTCCCTTTGGAAGAGTGTGTGTGTGTGTGTGTGTGTGTGTGTGTGTGTGTAACTACAGTTATATGTCTTTACCCTTTGTCCATTATAATCCAATAGCTTCTCATAAAAAGTAAGTGCTGAAAAAATATCTGACGGTGATGGTCTAAAAATGAAAGAAAAGTATTTGTGATTATAACATTTTATCCTTTGGTTGTTAGTCACCCAATAATTGGCAATGCATTTTTATTTAGAGAAATCAATCCATCCCTGAAATGAATAGAATTTACTTATGTAAACACACAATTAAACCACCAACTAGACTTGGCTGAAGAGGAAATATGTTGGTACATTGATCTGAGTGATTTGTATTATTGTAATTGTTTAAGTTATTATTTCTGTTGCCAATGAGTTTGACATGTGATCTTTCTTCACTTTGAGAAGTTACTTTCATTCAGGAAACCAGGTCATCTTTTGGTGCCTTGAACAAGGAACTAATGTACTCTAATTATCTAAATGAGTTCATGTTCGAGGTGACAATTAATGATGCTCCCAGTCTAGGTCTTCCCAGATTTGGAAGTAAATGGCTGCCATATGTCTAATAAATTTGGGGTGAATCATCCCATATGTCTGGCTACAAAGTCTATCCTAACCAGATAATGAACACTACTTTTTACCTCATGATAAATAGTCAAATGTGCTTCCCTATTCTTCTTTTGGAGAAATTAAATAAGTAAAATCTTGAAGAGAATTTTCTTGGAAGCCCAGTCCTTGTGATGAAAATTGAACAAAAGCTACTTTGGCTTTGCATTCATGCATGCATATATACATGCACCCATACATACACGTAAATATATGTATATATGTGTGTATGCACATATACACATATACATATACACACATATATAGGTATATATATATATATATATATATGTAAAATAGCTTTTTATTTTAAGTATTTTTTAAAAATTAGACTAAAATTAAACTTAAAATTGTGGGGTTTTTTTAATTTCCTGAGCACATACTGACACATATAAAGTATATCTGCAATGGATATCAAAATATTCAGAATTGAATCATGGTTTTCACGGTGGCCTTGAATAAGTACAAAGCAAAAAAAAAAGCAAATCACAATCAAAGCAAATCAATCAAATGAGACTTCGTTGTGTTGTTATTTATATGTCTTGATTTATGATTAATGGAAAAGGATTACATTTTCTTTAACAAAATATTCTGAATAAAATTTTCTAAGATATGCTTGTCAATTGTACTCATCCATTCAATTAAAATGAACATCATTTGATGACTAAATAATGTTGATTCTATTTTATTCTAAAATCATGAAATTCTAAAGCTCCAAGTGGCATCCATTTAAATCTTATTATTGTATGGATAAAGAAAATGAGTTCCATAAAATAGAAGTGACTTACCAATGAAGGTGTCAGGATTCAATAGAATGAATCCTGTATTTGGAGTCAGAAATCCAGGTTTCAATTTCTGAGTGTAGTGTTTATTTCCTTTGTCATCTTAGACAACTTATTTAACTTCTTTGTGCCTCAGTTTCCTTATCTGAAAAAATGGAGGAAGATGAGTTGGAATAAATGGCATCACTTCCAGCTCTAAATTTATGATCTCAATTGGACAATCTCAGAGAAACAGGATTCAAATATATGACCCTGGAAAAATTATTCAATTATACTGAATCACTTTTTTTATTGTTAAAATAAAGATGTTAGACTACACGATCTCTAATGTTCCTTGTGCCTATAAATTCTATGAAGTTAATAAGGCTACTCAGCTGCTAAGAAGCAAAATCAGAACTAGATTCTGGAATTCCTAATTCCCAGAACTGTGACTTTCTTGCTTTTATATATTTCCTGTCCAATTTTTCTTGTCTTTGAAAGATAAAGACCTAGTAATACACATTAAGATGCTTGTTTATAATGTTTTAAATCATAACTAGAAGAGATCTTCAAAAGTCAATCTTCAATACTAACCTTGATACTTAACATTCATGTACCCAATGACACAAAGGAGCTCAACATATGTGTGATTATTTGGCTTTTTTTTTAAGTAAATGCTCTGATTGAGAGAGAATAGTAATCAATTCAGGCCCAAACTACCTAGAAAGGAAGGGTAAAACTGGAGCATCATCTAATTGCATGCCCTGCGGAAATGACTAGATGATTATTGACAATCAAATCACCCATATAAACATAGTACTCTAGCCCTCACTACATAGTGCATTGGAAATTCAACATAAAATGGACTGAAATGAAACTAGGAAGTCATCCACAGAATGAAAGTGAAGAAGTTTTGGTTGTAGTCATGTATAAAGGCATAAAAGATTCTATTACTTCCTCTAGCTATTTCCTCACCACCAAATTAGAGTCGTGCCTATGCAGACAATGTTTCATCTATATGGGACTGGTTCAGGAAACCAGGTTTACTCATTTTGTGTTCACAATTGTGTTGTTGTTTTACTGAACAAATATTTTATGACATCATCATTCTTGGCATGAGAGGTTGTTTAAGTTAGAAAGACCAGGTTTCACATAAGCCAATTGACACATGTGCGGTCCTAGGCAAGATATTTAGCCTCTCAGTATGTACATGTGACTCTGCTCAAGGGCCTAGAGTATGTTATTCAATCCCTTTTCCTAAGGGGACCCTCTTTCCTCTGGATCTTGACAATGTGGTCCAGAACAAATTGAGTTCTGGGGAAACCTGGCTTAAACTGATAAGGGGCTGGGTTCTTTAAAAAATCATTGGGTCTTTAAACCCCACACTGATGCTCTGGGAACAAATTATTTAAAACTCTAATATGGGCTTGTATCTAGGACCACTCCAAAGGGAGGGAGGATAATGGTATTCATGTCCAGTATGAATCAGTTATGAAGCTGTTATTTATTTCCTATTTGGAAATGATAAAGCACAAAAGACTCAGAATGAAAGAGTGAGGAAAAATGTAGGATTCATTAATTTAACTTTTAACTATAGTTGCCATCTTTGCCAGTAGGCTGACAAATAAACCTACACAGAATATAAAGCAATTGTGAAGATTGCTGATAGCATGTTCATATTTTGCATTGGCTCTGCATCATCCAAGCAATTCCTACTTAATATCATGCTCATGGCAATCTTCAATGAAGAAATTCCCTTTCCTCTCCATCAACTAGAACCAGTAAATTTCTGTATAACTTGAACACACAAGTTCACGGCAAATTTGGACATATCTATCTTGAGCTTGAAGCTTGGCCATCTACTGAGAAAAGGATATGAAAAGTAGAAATGGCAGTTGGCCCTAGATTCAAGCTTACCTAGTGAAATTTTCTTCTCCATCTACTATGTGAGATCTGTTGCCATGATGCCAAGGTGTGGAAAGGCCAGCCCATATTTTTTCCCTTGCTGGAAGTGTCAGTGTTAAATGATGCCATGTGGATGCTTCAAGGAAGAACAGTTGCTGTAATCCTATCTTCCTGATGCTGAAATAGAACAGGAAGAGGATTTAGGGAACAACCAGGACTTGCCACATCGCTAATAACATAAAAGTTGCTTTAGTAATGAATCATCTTATGACCAGAAACAGAAAAGTAGTAAATCATGGCTAATGTGCCCAGATATTGAATAACATATGTAGTTAGCTGGAAGCAAGTAGATAATTTTTATATATACCCTATGCAGTGCAAGTTACAAATATAGAAATAATCCCAGAAGATTATTTATAATAATCCAGATCAACCCATTTTCTAACTATGTTAGAATAGCAACTCATAATACTTCAATCTTTATAGAGTTTTCCTTTCTAGTATTGTATGAAGTACATAGTGCCTATCTATTTTAGAGATGAGGAAATTAAAGTTCAGAAAAAAGCCAAGTGACTTTGCCAAAATTTCATATTGAGGAAGTTCCTCAGGATTCCAAAATTCAATCTCCTGATTCCTCTTACAGTGTTATTCCCACAACAACACATTACCTCACAATTGCAGTTATCTTTTCTTCAGCTATTGATTCATAATATAATAAATAATTTGACATACTTCTTTTGAGAAGAATTCCATATTTCAAAGGAGAATATCTTAGGCACATATCCTTTGTGTTCATCCCTCAACTAACTGTTCTTTATTCATTCTTCAAAATGACAGAAAGACAAGTCAGAGAAGACTGGTTTTAGGAAAGAAAAAAAAGGACAAGGCTGGATTTCTTCCAGGCATTCATCTCAGAAGTAGTAAGCCAAGATAGGTCAAGGTAACTCCTGAATACAACCCTTCAATTAAAGGAAGGAGAAGTACACATGATCTACATCTCTTTTGTACTCATGAGAAAGTTGGTAAGAGGTTTTTTTTTTTTATCACATAACTGCCACATAAATCAGTCCAGTGGTCGAAAGACCACAAAACTAAAATCCCTGACACCTTTTCATTGCTGTGCTCATGATATATGGCATGGACCATTAGTTTAAGTGCAGCAGGGCTCATGGAATATCTCAGGAGCAGTTCTAGCAACTGTGTGGGCACTATGCAAATGCACAAATATCCTTCCTTCCCTTGGCTGCAAAATTTTGAACAATGAAACATATGTTTTCTTCCCACTATCGTCTCATCAAATTCCTGACCCCAAGAAATATGGCAGATAGACAGACATGACTTTATTGACTGGGCTGAGGCATCATAGAGGGATGATGACACTCTGGATCTTTATCAATCTCTTGGCAACTAGCTATGCTTGCAAATGGGAGAAGGGAATGTTAGTATGACCCTTTCTCCTCTCCACCATCTACCATCCCTCCCCTCCCCACCTTCAGCAGTAGGAGGAAAAGTCATTAATATTCCTATTAACATTCCACTTTGGCATTCAAAGGGCCCTTGTTATTAGCATAATCAAGAACTCAAGGCTGATGGGTTAGACTGTTTGTTTCTGTACTGCCTGCTTATTTACTGCTAACAGGAACACTTCTGGATGAGCTTGGTATGCCACCATACTAAGAGCTGTTCTTCAGCTTAGAAAAGCCATTTGTTGATGAAACACTAATTGTAAAATAGTTACCTCAGAGAACCCCAATGTAATTACATTAAGTTTGATTGCATATCATTAATTATATAAAATATTTAAATTGTTCTGTTGAATTGTGCAACACTGCTTGCTGTACATTTTGTTGGTGTGTAGAGCAGATGTGCATGAAGAGTTTGGATGTCATCCAGAAGTTAGTGAATTGTAACCATTTGGATAAGCAGAGTCTGATTTACACTATCTATTGAAAAACAATAGCTCCGTATTTTCAGAAATGCAGCGATATCAAGTGGTAGGATGAAAGTTACTCATTGCTAGGCAACGTTTTTGTACTTACAGACTATGAAAAATTTTGGCTTAATCAGCCATTTAAAAAAAAATCTGAAAACTTAAGTTCCCCCCAAACCAATGTCAACCATTGATTGGGTCCTTGCTGACTGCATTACTAGTCAAGTTCCTGCCTACTTGGTCAGCAAAACCAGGAAATATCTGAATTATCAAGTAATCATAGGACCAAATGTTATGTCAGAGTCCTTCAAACATTCATTTAATCTAATTACTTCCCTTCTAGGTTCAAATGTGGACCTTTCTCACACACTTTCTTTTTGTTTTTTGTTTGTTTGTTTTGGTAGTTGACATACGATTTTATTGGTATAGTGAATTCCTGATAAGTAAATAGCATTTTTTTTGTGCAGATCAGCACTTTGTCTGAAATTTAATCTTAGAGATTTTCCTGGGATCACAGAGAAGTTAATTTAGCCAGGGTCACCAAGAAAAAAATCTATCAAAGGCAGGAATTGAATATTGGTTCTTCTGACTCTGAGGTCACATAGCTAGTGAATATCTGAGTTCAGATTGGAACTCAGGTCTTCCTGACTCCATTTATAGTATCTATCCTATGTGTCACCAAGTTGCCATTTTTAGATATGAATTTACATGAAATAGATCAGAAAATACCTTATGTTATGGAAAGAAAGGTACTGAACCCTACTGAACCTTAGCTGATGATATTCTTTTTTGGAATTGACTCCAATATTATTCTGTGTTTGCTTTTTTAAGATGCTTTTTTTTAATATATTGCTTTTTGATGTAAAAATTTCAGCTGTAATTTTTCTCACAAAGACCATGTGGGTCTCTAGTGGCCATCACCACCTCCTGAACTTTCCTGCTTCTTATATTTCATGAACTAGCTCCCCTTCTATCCCCTGCAAACAAGCTTGTTAAGAATTCTGTCATAAACAAAATCCTTAAGGCTCTGAGGGAATGCCTAGGGTCCAGTCCATGGCTTTAGTACAAAGGCTTTAAAATGACAGCCTCTTGGAGTGCCCTGAGTCTTTTCCCCAGGATTAGAGTCAGTTTCTGGAGGGCTTACCTTTACTTTTTTCACTAGATATACAAAAAGCTTTATAATTGGACTGAATTGGGGTTCATATGTAAATAGATTTTATACATGATCCAACAAGGACATGGATTTGTCATGTATGAAAGCAAGTGCTAACAGATGGAGAATCTCAGTGCTGCACTAGTAGCCATGAAATATTAAAGAACCCAAAGGAAAGAAGGTTGCTGGTATTTTGGGGCAGATTCTCAATGGAAGACTTATGGAGGAAGTATATAAGGATCATGTAAGATGAGAAAGCATGGATAGATGCTGCTTTGAATTGAGGGATGGAATATCTAAATCATGAGATCCAAAAGCTACTGATACATTTAAGTAAATTATACAAGTTGGATTTTTTCTGACACCTCATTACTATCTGAGTAATAACTTCTGCTAATGAATACAGTTCATTCTGAAGGCAATCTTCTTTGTTAAGAACTTGATAGGAGGAAAAACCCCCACAAAATTGGGGATAAGGATTACACTCCAGGATGGCTACATAATGGAGTGAAGAAAGTAGGAGTTTGGAGACCAGGCCAAAGTCCCTACTTTGCCAGTATTTGCCCTACTTTCCCTATCTAGGTCTCACTTTTCTAATTGGTATAGTGGAAATTTGGAGCTAGATAATTTTTAAGGCTTTGTTTAACTGTAAAATATTTAGCATTTTTAAGACATAATAGTAACCATAGTAAGAAAAATCATATAACACAATGAAGTTGTTAATTGCGCTAGAAAATAACCTTTGTATCTGGGAGGCAGTAGGCTCTGTTAATTTTACTTTCCTAATATCTGTTGCATACATGCCCTTTTCTCTTCTGATATTTCTACTGCCTTAGTGTGGGCCCTCATTACCTCATACCCAAACTGTGGCAATAACTTTTGCATTTTTCATCCTGCTACAAGCCTCTTCCCTGTCCAGGCCTCTTCCCTGTCCAGTCCACGATGCACATAGCTATCAAGTTGTACTTCCTAAGGCACGTTCTGACTCTACTCATTAAACTTCATTATCTCCCTATCACTTCCAGGATCAAATATAAAATTCTTTATTTGGCTTTCACAGCTCATCATCCTACTTTCCAGACATCATTCACCTTACCTTCCCCCATCTATATTGTGATCTATGGGATGTGGTCTCTTTGATGTTTTTCATACTCCATCTCCCAACTCTGGACTTGTTCACCTGCTTTCCTCTAAGCCTGGATTTTTCTCTCTCTCCTCATCCTTACCTCCTGACTTACATAGTTTCCTTCAAGCCCTAGCTAATATACCACTGCAGAGAGTCTTTTCCTGATGTCTAAATTTTAGTGTCATCCTAATTTATCCTGCATCTAATTTTTACACAGTTCATCACATATTGCCTCCCCCATTAGACAGATGTCCTTGAGAAAAAAATTATCTTTTAACTCTCTTAGTGTCACCAGTATTTTGCACAGTGCCTAGAGCATAGTAGGTTTATGGACTGACTAACTGACTACCATTTTCACTGGACCAGGCCATCCTTAAGGGATCCAACGACATTTTCTTTGTTTTTGTCCTTATTATATGTCCTTTGTCCTTCAAGATTCCTTGAAAGGACTAAATCATATTTGGCTTTAGGGGCAGCCAGATACACCACATGTAATTTCAGGAATTCCCTTGCCTTTGCTGCTCCCTCTCTCTTTCCTTAATCTCTTTATTTGCTTGGTGAATCTGCTATTTGCTAAAGTAATTGAAAAAAAAGATTAGTATCCAAATGTCTTATTGAGGTTATATTTTAGTGTGAGTGAATTTCAATTGCCCTGTCACTGATCAACAGGCATAAATAGCTGTCACAAGATTCCTTATGAGTTTGACAGAGAGATTGGAAGGTTGGATGAAGAGGGAGAACAGGAGGGCTTTGGAATGAAAGTTGCCATTGTCAGTATGGAAAAGGTGACTGGGAACACATGCAAACTTTGGAGACTTCAACATTTTGTCCATGGTCACCCTATTTTACTTTCACCTGGTGGGATATAAATTAAACTGTTTCACTAAAGAATATTTTGTTTTTGCTGTAAAGCAAATAGCACAAGCATCTCTGTTTGACATCATTTAGGAAGACTTTTATCAGATTTTCTTTTTTTCTTATTCTTTTAAAGATGAGTGGTTTATAAAGAGAGATTTATTCCTAGGGACTTCATTAATGGAGGCATCACTGTGCTGCTAAAGAAAAGCTAATGTAAACTCATTTGGGAAGTGTAAGCATTAATGGACAAGGATGTCACATTAATCTGGTGTGGGTGTACAAAGCTTCAGATGAGGACAAGTGTCTAAAAAGACAAGTTTCTGAGCGGTGCTAAGACAAGATGCTATCTCCAGTAGTAGATGATGTCCAATTAGACATCCTACCCTTGCTCTGCCTAACCAACTATGGTCAGGAAGGTTGATTTTGGGGGTGGGGAGGTAATGTTCTTTAGTTTCCATACTTGCTATAAGAATCTTGGCAGAGTTTTTCACTCTTAAATGTGAATCCCAGAATTTCATCACTGAATGACATATTAGACATCATTGAGGAAACAGCCCCTGCATTTAACTAACCAGGAAGCCACGTCCCAAAATAGTGACATGACAAACCAAAGGTAGCTAATGAAGCCAGAACTCAGGCTCTTTTTCTGACTTCCAGTATACTTTTCATTACCTTACTGTTTTGGGTTCACTTTTTGTGATTTCTATAATATTGGAACTAAGAGAACTATGTGTTCCAATGTAATATATGTTTTATGTAATATCAACCCTGAAAAACAGAATTTATTCCTCTATTCTTATGGATCTATAAACTCAGTTAATCTACCCATTGCAAACCAGAATACAACAGAAAATGTTTTTGCCTGGGTTCAAATCCCACCTAAGACCCTGACTCTTCCCATTTCAAGAAAAAATAAAAATACTAGACTTCTGAGTCCTATGAGCAAGAATTCTGAAGTTTTTATTGCCGTCTAGGAACCTAGGTAGCACAATGGATAGAGTGTTTAGTCTAGAGTCAGGAAGTCTCATCTTCCTTAGTACAAACCTGGGCTCAGACACTTGTTAGCTGTGCAATCCTGGGAAAATCTCTTAACCCTGTTTGCCTCAATTTCCTCAGTTATAAAAGGAATGACAAGGCACTTCAGCATTTTTGCCAATTAGATGGGATTGTGAAGAGTTGGACATAACTGAAAATGACTAAACAACACCTTACTACCGTCCATCATTAGAACTAAGACTTTGGAGATCACTTAGGTCAAACTCCTCATTTTATGGGAGAGAAAACTGATGTCCAGAAAATGTAACTTGTTTTCTCAAGGTCACTCAAGTAGAAAGAAGCAAAGCTGGAATTGGATGCAGGCACTGACTCCGATTACACATCTCTTTCCACTTTCCACCAAATTGCTCCAAACCCTTCATTTATATAGATGAGGAAACTGAGACCTAGTGAAGTCACTTGCCCAAAGTCATATGGTTATTTACATCATTGGAGAACCTTGGTCTTTTGATGCCACTATTCCTAACTCTTTCCATTACATGAAAAGTAATAGTAGCTGTAATATATCAAATGATTTGAAACGTCATCATTTGATACAAACTCTCCTTGAGATTGGCATTATGGATATTATACCATTTTACAGATGAGGAAACAGAGGCTCAGAAAAGTTAAGTTTCTTGCTCATGGTTATAAAATTTAAAAGTAGTGGAGGACGTGAAATTTAAAAGTAATGGAGAACAACTTTTTCCTCACTCTTGCTTCACAAAACCACATTGCCTCCCATCGAAGCTAGCCTTTGCTGAATGAAAAGATGACAATGAGTTTATAGTCACTGTGTCATGCCTCCTGATGTGATTAAGTTGCCATGCTTAAACAGTACATGCACTAATGCCCATCAACACGAACCATTTTCTAGGATCACTTCCCAATTAAGAATTAATTTCTCTTATACAACATAGTACTAAAACCAAGATTGTGCCTGTTGGTATAACAATATTATGCCAGTTAATATTTTCCCTGGAGGTCCAGGTGGTTTATCTTCTAATTTTATATTCAACTGACTTTACTGATCACTCCTGAATATGTTGCCAATATGGTAGCATTTTACTTAAAGTAACTGGTTTAAAAAGAGTTTGTTAACTGGATGAATGAATAATGAATGAAAGAATTGCTATGGTGGTCATAAAGCAGTCTCTCCTTTGTTACTCACTCTATTACTTTCCCATATTACTTTAATGGGAAGAGATATTAGTTGCCATCCAGTCTAATCTCTCACCCTATATAAGATTTCCTTCTATAAGATGAAGCACGACATAGTAAGAGAACATTAGCCTCGAGTCATAAAAGCCTAAGTTCAAATCCTGCCTCAGGCACTTATTTGCTGCATAATTTCTTGGAGCCCCTGTTTCTTTATATGTCGACATAGTGGTAATCATAGAGCACATATAGCACAGAGTCAGCATGAGGGTCAAATGAACGACTATGGGTATAGCATTTTGCAAACCTTAAAATGTTATATATTTGTTAGCTGTTATCGTTATTAGTTTACAGCTTCCTTGACAAGTGGTCCTTTAGCATTTCATAAAACACTTCCTGGATCAGGAAGTTCATTACCTCAAATGACAGCCTGCTCCCTTGTTGAACAGCTCTAATTATTAAGAATGTCTGCATATTGTGAAATCTACCTTCCTTTGATTTCTACCCATTTGGTCTGGTTCTTCCCTCCATTCTAAAGTGCCACAAGTTTCCCCCTGTTTGTAGTTCTCAGTTGTCAGGACTAGGTCTTGGCAGGAGGCAACATTTGCATCTTTGCCCTTGAGGAAGAGTAGGGGTGTCAGAGCTCATCTTAGAAATCCCCTCCCTTCCTTTGACAGTTGTGGCAAATACACACAATTTATCCCTGACAGCTTTAGAAACAATATCCACTAATTTATGCACTGCTTTTCCTCGGATAATTGGGACCCAGACATGCATGTTCTGCATAAGCGCCCATGGCTTTGGGACACCTCAGGCTTACCAACTGCTGCTCCTAGAAGAAGAGGCAGTAGGGTGAGCAGATTGTGCCTTTTCAATAGAAAGAAATTAGGGAGGGTAAGAAGGTTCAGAGACAAAGGAGAATGCATTTGATGGGTCATCTGTCAGAAGTCCTTGAGAGGCTGGTGGGAGAACAATGAAAAACCTTTTGAAAATGAACAATGCCATTTTGAGAATGTGCCAATGTAACCAGGGGAGAAAGAAAGAAGAAAAAAGAAGACATGTCAGCATTTAAACACATTCATTAAGGGGCATATTTCTCTCCCCCCACCCATCTTTTCTACTATTTTACTTTCCTGTAGGGATTACAAATGACTGAGTCTATCAAAGCAGGAGAAAGGTGTGAGGTTGCCAACTTTCTGAAAAGGGAAATAGGGACATTTGCATTAATGAAACATTCATATTTGGGCAAGAAGAGGGACCTAAATTTGTTCAAATTCAAAATGACCTCAACTACTTTAGGATGGTTCAAAGTCCCAGAAAGAGATTTTTGAGCAACTCAAGTTATCCCGAATGGAAACTGAAGGCTGGTTCAGATCTCCATAGGCAAGTTTGAGAGAGTTGTAGATATTACTTATTTAAGAAGTAAGATTCATTGGAAAGTGATAAAAGAGAGGTCATTTTTCATATTTGCTTTGTCTATTTATGACCCTGTGATAGCTAAATAAAAATGGGAAAAGATAAAAGAAAAAATTAAATACTACTTTTTTTGTAGTTAACAAAAATCATCTTTAATTTGAAAAATGTCTGATCAGTGCTTTGAGTTTGGTGATAAAAGAATTAATGCCAAGCGGTAATCATAAGAATATAAGAAATACTATTTTAAGTCAGACCAAGGAATCATTCAGTCTAATATATTCTACTCAATAGATATCCAAGAGTAAGTTGCAAAAGGGTATAGTTGTTCACCTTTATTTCCCTCTGAATTTCAGATACGATTAACACTAGAGTCTCCATTATTGAGATGTATTTGTGTTGATATTTCTATATTTGGGTAGAAAGTATATACATGGCTCTTCCTTGTTTCTTTCATTATCCCTTTGATTTGTACAAATCAAGGCAATATTAATTGTCGTATATGCTCCAGGACTAGATTCCAAAACTCTTGAGGGTCGGTTCAAAACTCACATAAAGAACACAACTCAATACACTTCTTGATTGGATAATTAAGGCATAGAACATCTTATCTCCAAAAGCTATTTCATTTATTTAGGGGAACATTCAATGTGGATAAACAGATGTGGTTACGTAGAACTAGAGATCCTAGAATTGCATTATTGATATTGAATGAAACATTTATTGAGCATTTCACATGTAGAGCATGGTTCTAGGACTAGAGGTTTCCCAGAATTAGCAGAAGCTGTGGTTCCTACTTGTGAAGAGTTTACCCTTTAAATAGGAATTACCCAAAGAAGTACATTATATACCTGGACATCATTGCTAACATATGGGTCCCCAGGCATAAACACAATCAACATGGGTAGAGTGGAAATATAATAGAAGTCTAGATAGTAGTGTTTAAATATTGACTTCAAAAGAAAGGAGTATCTTCTGCCTTTGTTTTTCTCCTCCCATTGTTGCAATTTTTCATAGGATTCTGTATTTATTAGAGATTATTACAGAGCTGGGGAGGGGTACAACTCTGGGCTTATTTGCTATAGGCATCTTGATTCTCATAACAATGATACGAGAAGCAGTAGGAGATAAACGTTGCTTGGAGGGGGACAGAGAGGGGCTATTAGTAAACCTGGATGAAATCAGTAAAATTTTTTTAACAGAGAACATTTTTTGCAGCCTAATGTATTTGAGAAATACTTGTAAGGCTGCTTTTAATCATACATGAATGAATATGTGCACACAAATATGTATGGATACAGATATACAGATGGTATATAGCCACCTTTTGTTTCAATATCTTGTTCATTGAATAATTCATAATTTGAGTAATGGATGTATGATTCAAAAAATAAACAGAAAAAAGCAGACAATTTTAATAGCATTTGATGCTGTAATTTCTGGAAAATGAATTTGGGTGGTGATAGTCTTCTTAAAAGGTTTACCCAGAATCCCCTTTTGAACTTTGAATTTCCATATATGGCTAAATGCAATTTGTTCTGATGCTTGTTTTCTGTAAATGTTAACTTTCTTTATAAATTTCTAAGGTTTTCAGATGAAGTGTATATTCAACCATTCTTAAAGGCTCCTCCCTTGCACATTGCTTATAGATGAGTTATTTAGATACCCATGTAAAACTTCAGTAAATTTAACCTCAGTCAATTCAGATTTCCAGTTATCCCTGTCTCTCCTTTTTTTCCCCTTGTCCATATGTGAAATACAAATATCATTGCATTGGGAAATATTTAGCATATTGTCAAGGAAATCCATTCAGTCAGTGTTTTTGACATCGGATTCTTCTCTTTTTGTCAGCTGAACGACATTCCATGTTATAACAGAGCTTATATTTTTCATTAACTTAGTGACCCCTGCTGGGGAGGTTTAAGATAATCATGCTTAAGTTGTTAGGTTTGCTTTTAGGAAAATAGATGCTTGGATAGCAAACATGAGTTTTCCCCAATTCAGAGCTGACAGAACAGACAAGCTGATTGTCATTCTCGTCACAGACAGCCTCAACTAGGAGAAGATGACCCTTGCTAGTCAAGTGATTGAAACTGACCAATTCTAAAAGTAGCATCTTTAAGATTAGCAAACTCCCCCTCATAGTCTGGATCTATTTGTTTCCTTGCATTTGGCATTTTTTTGTTCTGTGTGATATGCAAAGCGAATCTTCTTGATCCCTTTCCAGTAATTCTCTCCCCTTAAAAATACATCAAAAGACACAGATGATAATATTTTCTCTCTGAATTTTGTTTTTCCATCACAAGGCCATCATTTGGTTCCATATTCCAACTGTTTTTGCTATCATGCTTGTGGAATTAAGATGCTTGAGAAAAGAGCATACACTCCACAAAGAAGTATACAGGTTTTGCATGAATATTTAAAGAGCCATATGTACTTTTGTTGAAGCATAAACTTGCATTTCTTATATTTTTCCTAAGAGCTAGAAAATTGACCCCCCACTGTCCTTCTTATTACAACTGACCAGTCAGGATAAATCCATTTAATTGGCATTCCAGGAGGCCAGACCACCAAAAAAATCTGAATTTTCCAAATTAAAAAAAATGCCACAACTACATCTCATTTTAAGCATCCAGCAAATAAAGCATTGAATGTTTATTATGAAGCATATACTACAAAAAATTCTCTGTGAATATATATGTACAAATATGTGTGTATATGCACATATATACGTACATATATACACACATGGGGGAGATACAGAAAGAAAAAGAGAGAATATATATTCAAGTTGAGGATGCATATAATTAAATATATCTCTTGATGGTAATGTTAAAATGGTGTCATATTTTTCACATATGGTGTTTATTACACAATTAAAAATCCAAATGAAATGAAAATCTCTCAAAAATCTATCAAAAACCTAACCTAATTGAACTCTTTTCTACTTTATTTCAGGCCAATTAAACAAATAACAAGAAAATCAGTTTTCCCCTGATCTCAAAAATTAAGAAAATTTTTTTTAAATCTAAAGAACATCATAATTTTGTGTTCAAATTTACTCAATAAATGACTTTCAACATTCACACTATTTTTAGCATTCATGACCATCAGAAATGGCATTTGGTTGCTGACTCTAGGGTACAACAAAGTACTGTTTTCCTCTCCAAAACTTTTAAATTCAAAGTGCATTGGTGTATTTAGGAAAGCAGTAAAATTATTTCATTTTATTTTATGTTGTTTTACTTTTTAATGAAAATTCATTTTAGAAGATTTTCAAGGAAGGTTGAAATGTTTTTCTCACTAGCCTCTGGGTAACCAGAAAATTAAATGAGCCAGTCATTTGATTCCCAAAACAATTTAGTTCAATAAAAATGTTTTAATTATTAATTGCCCACTATGTAAAATGCACAAAAAATCACAACTAAGAATTCTGGTACTTGGGAAAAATTCCATCGTGAGTGGGGGCAGGGGTAGAGAAGACCTCCTGCTATAGTTTTGTGTAGTCCTTCCAGAGAAAGGATATCTTCTGCCCATAGAGCTGGGTACAGCCTACTGTGGCATAGTATACCAAGATAGTATGTAAAATACATGATCATGACATGATAAAGTTCTTTTTGTAAGGTTCATCATCCCTGAGAAAATCTATTTCTTCAGCCCATTACACAGTAAAAGTCCCAACAGATGATGCTCTGAATTGTTCCATTATCAATGATTTCATGACTGTCATTTGAACCAATTTGTGAACCTCTCCATCTAGGGCCATTTGGAAGTGCCTGACCTCCTTCTCTCTGGCCACAAGATCAAGATGGAAGGGCCTTGCTTTGGAAATGAAAGGACTGCCACTATTTCCTTCAGCTTGAGGGCTCAAAGAAATCCTTGTGATGGATATTTTTAACTTCTTTATTTTTTTTTCTGCTTTCATATTTGTGTTCTGGCAAAAGGGGAGAGAAAGATTGACTCCCTGAAGAGGCTGCAACACTCTGTTGTTTCTGATTTTCCACATGAAAGGATCCCATTCAAACACAGGAGACTCCACAACCGATCCTTGTGGGTGGGTGGGCAAGCAGGGCAACACCTCCTACAAGTTGTAGGCAGCCCCATCCCTGACAATTATTAAAAAAAACAACAACAACCTAGCTACTTCAAGATTTGGAAAAAAATTAAATCAAGTGCTTTGTAATGCAGTGCTATCACCTAAATATAGTGCAAACAAATGAAAAGACTGATTTCCATGGATTTATTTGTTTTGTCAGTCTGTGCAAGTTCATATTTGGGCTTGCATAATATGGTTATGATATTGTGGATGCCATTATTATTGAAATGGACTTTCATTCTTTATTCTATGTAAAAGAGATGTGACCTTTAGATATGCTTTCTCTATAGCTCCTACCCACAAACCCTAATCTGCCTCCTCCACATACACACCTATTTTCTGGCATCTAAAATCACTGATGTAATAATAGAAAGTTAAAGTTAGTTTTATGACTTTTAAAATTTATTGTAATGCTCAAAAGCAAGAAAACATCTTTACCGTTGTCATATTGGCCCTTATTCTCTTAGGAATCTATATAATATCTACAACTCAGAAACTGACACTTCACTGAATATTTTGGAAAATAGTTCCATGTGGGTTGTATGTATTCTGTTATATGTAGATGTGTCCACTCTACTATCCACTTTTAATGGGAAAATCTTATATGTATTCCTGGAGGGGGAAATATATATATATATACGTATATATGTATATATATATATAGTATATATATATATATATACATATATACGTATATATATATATATATACGTATATATATATATATACGTATATATATATATACCTAAGTTCTCATAGAAACATAGAGTGAATACCTTTACAGACAAAATGAGCTAATAAGATTTATTTTCAGTTCAACAGTTATGCATATACAGCATTCCACTATACCTTTGGTAGAGGCAAGTCATGGATTATTGTTGTCTTATTAGAAATGCATCAAATAGTTGTATGAAAAGAATTTAGGAATGGATAGTTAATATCTGTACATAAAGAAAAGGAGCTCTTCAGCATGCCATTCAGTAAAAGATTTAATTAACCTTTTCAGTAAGTCAATTTCACTCATTGCATCCATTTTTGCTGCTTTCTGCCTTTTATCATCTCTCTCTCGCCCTCCCTCTCTCTCTCTCTCTCTCTCTCTCTCTCTCTCTCTCTCTCTCTCTCTCTCTCTCTCTCCTTTCTCCTTTCTTTCTTTTCCCTACTGCCTCCACCCCCCCACCAGCCCCTTTTCATCATTTTTAAAGGTGCTCTGTTAGTATATGCCATAACTACTCTTAGAGAACCTTCTCTTTATTCATCTCAAAATGCTATCATCCTGTCTTCTGGACAGTTCCTTCTAATGTCACCTGCTTCATTGTTATCTCTATTCCTGATAAATTTTTAATTGAGAAGTCAATACTGACCCAGGACAGCAGGGTCAGCTTTGGAGTTTTGTAGGTTGTAAGGGATAGAGCTTTAAAATATTAGTTTTACTTCAGAGCATAGATATTTCTCTTGAGTTGACATTATTTATGGAAGTATAGGATGGAAATGGGTTATAACGTGGGGTGTCAGAGAATGCATGGAGAGAAGGGAAGAATGTAAAAATAGTAGTTGTCAATAATGATGATATTGAAATAAAAAGGCAGCTAAGTGGTAGAACAGATCAAGTGCTAAACTTGAAGCTAAAGAACACAGGGACAAATTCTCTTCCATGATGCTCAGTTATGTCTCAATGTATTTCAACATCAGTTTCTCCATGTGTAAAATCATAATAATTATAGCACGTCTCATAGACTAGTTCTCAGAATTAATCAAAATAATTGTCAAGAATTTTGAATACTTTAAAATTTTATTTCAATGTTGGTTACATTTTGTTGTCTTTATTAGCTCTTAGATGGATACATTAACCATTGAAAGAGACTTGGGAGGATGACATGCACGTTTAAAAATCTAATAAATATATCTTCTTTGCTACTGTTACTTTGCATGGATCATAAACTACCCTATTAATAAAAACTATACTTAACCATTTATTGAGAAATGTCTTCAGGTTCCTAACCAAATTTCTAGAAGTTCTAATGCTGAAATTAATTTTTTTTAATTGTTGCCTTCCCCTCCATTTCCTCCTAGCTGCTGGAACAAGAAAGTAGAATGTGTGTATTCACGTAGTTCCATCCTTAAAATACCTAGACATGTTGGTTGCCTAGGTAACCAAATACTATGAGGGAAGTAAGTTGTGTAATATGTCTGATCAAGCAGGGAGTCAAAATGAGTAGAAATCTCATCAGAAGTGAATTCCTATATGTCTCCCTGCATATTTGCTGCACAAAACAGAATTCTGATTTCATGACAAGATACTATTTAGGATCATAGAACTTCCTGGCAGTTTCAGGTTTAATCATTAGTATGAGGAATCTTCAATTTTCCCTTGCATATTATTTTATTACTTTTTATTTTTTTATATCTAAATTTATTTATTTAACTTTTTACATTCATTTTCACAAGATTTTGGGTTCCAAAATTTTCTCCCCATTTGTCCCCTCTCCCCTCCCCAATACACTGAACATTCTAATTACCCATATCACCAATCTGCCCTCTCTTCTTTCATCCCTCCCTTCCCTTACCACATCTTCTCTTTTGTCCTGTAGGGGCAGATAACTTTCTATTCCCCATTACCTGTATTTCTTATTTTCTAGTAGCAAGAACAGTATTCAACAGATGTTCCTAAAACTTTGATTTCCAACTTCTCCCCATCCCTCCCTCCCCACCCATTCCCTTTGGTAGGGTAGACAATTCAATATAGGCCATATTTGTGCAGTTTTGCAAATGACTTCCATAATAGTCACGTTGTATAAGACTAACTATATTTCCCTCCATCCTATCCTGCCCCCCATTGTTGCTATTCTCTCTTTTGATCCTGTCCCTCC
>CM053769.1:674032934-674120786 GCA_028658325.1 Potorous gilbertii | reverse complement strand
CCATTTTGTCATTCTTTTGGTTTTGTTTTGTGATTTCTTTGTTTCTCAGAAAGTCATTAGCCTCCATCTGTTCCATTCTAATTTTGGGAGAACTATTTTCTTCATTGAGATTTTGAATCTCTTTTTCCCTTGGCTGATTCTGCTTTTGAAAGCATTGTTCTCCTCATTGGCTTTTTGAACCTCTGTTGCCAATTGAGTTAGCCTATTTTTCACGGTGCTATTTTCTTCAGCATTTTTTGGGGCCTCCTTTATCAAGGTGTTGACCTGTTTTTCATGCTTTTCTTGCATCTCTCTCATTTCTTTTCCCAGTTTTTCCTCCACCTATCTAACTTGATTTTCAAACTCCTTTTTGAGCTCTTCCGTGGCCTGAGCTCATTGGATATCTATTTCAGATGTTTGGGATACAGAGGCCTTGATGCCTATGTCTTTACCTGATGGTAATCATTCTTCTTCCTCATCAGAAAGGAAGTGGGGTATCATCTGGTCCCCAAGAAAGTAACCTTCTATGGTCTTATTATTTTTTCCCTTTTCTGGGCATTTTCCCAGCAAATTACTTGACTTCTGAGATTCCTTTCCACACCCACTCCACTTGCAGATCTGCCTAGCTATTGCTTGGGGTCTGAGATTCAAATGCTGCTCCCCAGCCTCAGGGCTTTTGGGGGCAGGCCTGACTGCTATTCAATGGGAGCTTAAGTTCTGGTGCTCAGGTGGAGGCAGGGCCTCCTCCCAGACTCAGTTTCCTCAGGGGGTTTATGCAGAGACCTTCTGTAATGGAGTTCCTGCCAAGCTCCTCCCTGCTCTGGGAACCTCTGGCCACCTGCTGCCTCTACTACTGCCTCCTGAGGCGGCCTGAGTTGTGGAGAAACCCTGCTCCCCTCTCAGCCCATCCAGACATCTTTCTCACTGATCTGTGCATCTGTGGGTGGAGGGACCTTCAGGGCCACTGGAGATTCCATCCCTGAAGCCTGCTCACTCCTCTCACCACTGCGTGGCTAGGGCTGGGCTCCATTTCCGTCAGGTGCACGACGGACCTTTGGGATTGGTTTTTCAGGGCTCTCTGGAATGGAAATCTCCTTCACTGTGTTTCTGTGTGGCTTCCACTGTTGCAGAATTTGTCGGGAGTTCTTTTTAGAGGAAATCCATGGGCTGTGGGTTTCCGAGCTAGCATATATGAGTCTTTCTACTTCGCCATCTTGGCTCTTCCTTGAGTATTATTTTAAAACTGTAAAGTGCAAAATGAGAACAATGTCTTCTCACCACATCCCTTCAAAACTTATCTGTCCTACATCTCATTCCTTCAGTAGTCCTACTGGGTACCTGAAGCTAATCTCTTCAACTATGGCTGGTAACCTGGTGACTTACTGGTAACCTGTCCTACGTGACACTTGTAATATTTTCTTATGCCTTGGCTCCAAGAATGGGTATGCCAGAATGTTAGCAGAGTAGAATAGTTAAGGAATATATGTAGAGACAAGTAGGAATTTCCTGATATTTATTATAACATCAGGTTTTCGGTAGAGGTATGTTGCAGCCAGCTTGTAGTGGCACCCAACTGTTACATTTTCAGTGTAAACACTTAGAACTCAGAAATTAGCAAATACTACAAATCATGCTGGAATTAGTCTTTTGTTGATTGTCTAAATTTAAAAAAGTGATGGAGAAGATGTGAAGTGTCTTATTTTTACAGAACAAATTGTCAAACCTTTACTACATGGACTGAGGGATTCCTAAGCTTGCCCTGAGAACAATTGCTACGATTTTCATGTCAGTATCACTGAGATAGTGGTAGCTATGAAAAACAAAACAAAAAATTCCCCATCATTTTCTAGTAAATTTAGCATTTCTCACACCTGTATCACCCAGCTAGGCTATGTGCTTTCAATAAAATGTAGGGTTGACATAATTTGTTTAATTTTTATAATGCATATACCTTCTCCATAGAGAGAAAAAAAAATGTCTAGGGCTCTTACCAAGGTACTTGATCATTTTTTGTTCTCTTCTAAGCCTCTGATACTTTCTGAAAAGGCAAATGTTATGTGGAGGGAAATGTGTGTGTGAGTGTGTGTGTGTGTGTGTGTGTGTGTGTGTGTGTGTATACAAGGTTAAAAAGTCTCTATTGCCAAAACAATAAATGACCTAATATTTTTTCAATTTAACTGTGTTGAATGTTTATATTATATATGTATATGTGTGTGTGTTCATATGTGTATGCCTGTGTGTATACACACACACGCACATTGTGAGCTTGGTATGACTGACAAATTTGATACGCACACAAATACACACATCTCCAGATTTTATATACACATACCAACATACATATTTGTATGTATGTGTATTTACATTGTTGAAATTCACTAAGTACCTTCCCTGCCTCTGCTTTCTGCCATTGTAGAGATGACATTACATAGCATCATACATCACGAGCCAGAAAGGACCTTAAAATCTGTCTAGTACAATGTTCTTAATTTAGTCAATGAGGAAAAGGAGGACCATGTTGGCTAAGTGATTTACTCAAGGTCTCATATGTCATAAAATCAGAAGTGAGATTGAAACAGGGATCCTCTGAGTACAGAGTTAGGGGGTTTTTGTCTGTTTGATTTCCAGCTATATCATGTTCACTTCCTTAGCCCTCTGGTGCTTCAGGCTTAAGCACAGTAGTGATTTATGAAGAATTCATCTGTTTGGTTGTGAGTTGGAGGTGTTGTTTTACTTCCAAATTGAAATTATCAATTGGACGTTTGTTTTTCAACCAATAGACAAGAAGTTATTTTCCAGAGAGTGATAATTGTTGTTCCCTCCTTGGCAAAAGTCAGGAAGTTTGGTTCCTTTTGTCAGTAAGTGTTAAAAACTAAGGAATGACACTGGTTTTATTTCTCCTGACCTAGCTTTGTAGTTGCAGATAGGTCAAGAGTGAGCAGACTGCTGGGGTGAAGGACCTACAGCCTTCTTGGTAGACAGCTTGTTCCTTAATATGATTAGGCACCATGTGATCAAGGAGTTGTAGCTTTTCTATTCACCTTAGAATTTAGGGGAAAGTACCACCTGAGTGTAGCTTCCTCTAACAAAATGTGGTTATCCCAAGTGAAAATTTATGATCTTTCCTTTCTCAGAGAACCTATACAATGACAGGAGACCATCTCTACTATCCTGGTCTATATCTTGCCACTGGATCCAGAGGGATCCAGAAGAGAGAGTAATGCTGGTGACTTTGCACATCCTTTCCTCATTTAAATCCAAATCACTAGCAAATTGTGACATCACCTTCCTGATGTCCTGGTCCTCTTCAAGAAGGAAGGACAAATACAAATGAATATAATCACAGTACCTTAAAATATTAATGACCTCACTTTTTCCCATTTAAATCTTCAGGTTAAACCCATTAAACCCATTTCAATAATGTTCATTTTAGGGGCTTTGGAAGCTCTACAGCTCAAATAGTGCTAAAAGCATTTGCTTTGTCAAATTCACACCAAGCTTTCATGGTAAACAGGAAAGGAGAACTAGCTACTTAGTAATGAGGTTGCATTTATGGCATATTATTGACAGTTCACGTTTGCCAGACATGTGTACTGGAAATTTTTTTAAATATGAACCTGCCAATGGTAAATGTTCAGATTGATTTTAGTTTAATAAAAGAATGTGATTAGGTGAAATGCTTAGAAATAACTGAATGGGAATCAGTCCCATAATGTATAGTAGAACTGCTCTTTAAGTGTTTTCAACCATGATTTACTCTGTGCCAAAATAGGGGTGTCAGGTTTTACAGACAATAAAACTGGGTTTTTTTCCCTAGAGCATTCATACCTCTGTTCTGCCTTTTCGGGAATAAAACAAAGCAGGAATAAAATTCTTTGCACTATTATCAATATTTTCTTAAATATTTATTTTGATGAATACACATTACATAATAAAACATCCATAAAATAGCTATTTATAACCATGGGTCTATAGCTAATAATACTCTAGTGTCACATGTTCAATACAGTGATAAAAGTTTATTCATAGCCAATGGTCTTCCTGACTCTCTGGAACTTCCAGAAACTTATCAGACATTCAAATGGCAGTCCAACTTGAAGGCTCAAGATTCTTTACTTCTGGATTTTGAGATCAACTCATGAGTTAATCCTTCCAGGTCACATGGATCTCATTTATCCTGTATTCTGAATCAGAGATTGGAAAAAAATAAAACAAGAAAACTCAGGGTCAAATTGTCCAAGCAAAGTCATAAGTGGAAGGTTGTGAGGGTAGTGTGTTTTGCAAATTCACTTGTAAAAACAAATACACAAAAACAGAAAAGAAAGAGACGGAGGGAAAGGGAGTGAGAGAGAGATTAATAAATAATCATTTCAGAATCAATGAATGATTCCCCCCTGCATCTTCCTCCCAAACATAGATTTTTAAGTTTGTGTAATATGTGCATACTGTCCATTTCTCCTGTTTAAGTTTCTTTCCAGTGAAGATTTTGCGCTGATGTATAGAACAAGTAAATAAAAATATATTCAGGACATTTATTGTTTTTGACATTAGCTACTTTTTAACCTTGATCCATTAATTTAAATAAATATATTGGACAGAATTGTTTAATGAACTTAGCAGTAATGTTACACTTGGTACATATCTGACCCTGCTTAATAACAACATGGCCAAAAATTAAAACATTCACGTTGAAGTCATGAATAGGACTGGGAATTAGTTGGTTTGATGGAATCACAACTAGTAATTTTAAAATGTGACTGATTTCTTTCTACAATTAAAATCTTTCATTATGCTCCTTCAAAGCTAATTTCTTTCTTGTTTTTGTGAATAGTCGCTTCCATTAATCTCACTCTAGGTAATGATACAATTATATGTAATCATTGGCAGAATTCAATATGCAACACATCAGGCCCTTTGTGTAGTGATTGTGCACTTCTCAGGCTTGGAAGTGTTCCCCAGTATCATGCCAAAAGCAGATGCAAAAGTCTCTGACATTTTGCATGACACCAGTTGAGACTGGTACAGTGACAGTCTTTTTTCAGCAACTTGACAAAATCATCCTTCTTGCAGGTATAGGTTTGAAGATAGGAAGCAAACAGGTGTATGTGCTGGGCATCAAGAAGCTTGGATCATTTTAGAAAATAAGCAAACAGACTTGGGATGTTAACACAAGGGCCTTTCAATGTATAGAGGTCTCATGTTCAAATGG
The DNA here is from genome assembly GCA_028658325.1 of Potorous gilbertii. NCBI lineage: Eukaryota > Metazoa > Chordata > Mammalia > Diprotodontia > Potoroidae > Potorous > Potorous gilbertii. Next base: position 674,115,598 of record CM053769.1, on the reverse strand, counting down.
CTAATGGGAAAAATATACTTCAAGAACTGAAAAAGCTAGCTTATTTCATTGATAGTTGATAGAACTGTATATTTCATGCAAGATAAATCATCTTTTTTGAGTGTTATGTGCACAACCCACATCCCATATTCTTTTAGGATGCTTAAAACTGTTGTGTTTAGGTAACATTTTTTCTTCTACTTTCTATTAGACATAAATTTTAGCCCATAAAATGTGTTTGTTGATTTTCATATTTTAGAAACAAATACTGACTTTAATATTAATATTTAAATACTATCATCCAGAATACCGTGTGAACAAAGAAGTTTTGGGTGAACGTATTTTTCACTCATGTAAATTAAATATTTTGGACTATCTCAGACTTCAAAAGAATCATGCACATAGAGATCAAGCACAGGATTGGGGGAAATGAGTCTTTAAGATCTTATCTTGTTTGGTTTTTAATATAGTCTTATAGTTCACTCTCTTCTTTGCCCCACTATCGTTCTATTAGATATGTGGGAGAAAAGGAGGAATGGAGAGAAGAGCTTAAAAGGGATTCAGGATAGATTAGGGCACATCAATAAAAGGCAGGAAGGTGATTGACTTGATTTTTGTTTCCTTGCACACAAGGCCAATTTTACCATGAAACTTTCCCTTAATGAATGAAAATGTATCTTCTTCCTTCTCAGTCATATAGTAATAGTTTCTAGATTATCGTGACACCAAAGAGACACTTTCAAAATCTTTCTTATTTCTCTATGATTTAGTCATGTTGTCATGAGCTATTGTATACTTTAAACCTCATTCTGTACTTGTAAAGTTAATATATCAAATCCAAATGTGAGAGTTTATACTTTCCCATATCTAGTTTCAACTTATTTAATTCGTTCCTACTTCTTTGTGGATCCTGTGAACCAATGGGTTAGCTATTGCTCCCCATTTATAATATCTGAAAATTTGACAAAACCATACTCAGCCACATGATTAATAAAACACATGATAACCAAGGACGAATTTTTGGGGTGCCTCTCTATAGACCTTCCACTAAGTTGACCTTGACTTATTAATTAACTTGAGGATTGACCTAAGATTGACTCTTTAGGGGGAAGGGGGATACTCAGTCATGAAATCAATCCTGAATATTCCTCATTATGTTATTATCTTACCTACATCTCTTCATCTTGTCCACAAACTTGAGGGACTTTGTCAAATATTTTGTTGAAATATAGGTGGCCATATCTATAGAATTCACCTGAATTAGTGACCCAGTCAAGTAAAAGAAATGAGACTGTTTTGCCAGTAATCTGTTCTTAATGCCATATTGGCATTACTGCTTTCCTTTCAAAATGTGTGAAACTATGTCCTCTCATAATATGCTATAAAATTCTATCAAAAATCAAAGTTAAGTACATTAACCTTTGACCTCATCATCTACCTTTTTTTAAATTTGGGAAGTTTGCACCTCTCCCATTTTCCATGATCGTTCAGTGGTCTGTGACAGTAGGTCAGCAGTCACATTTATTGGTTCTTTTAGTGCTCTTACATTTCATTCAGACCTAATGACTTAAAATCACTGAAGTCACTGATCCCTTACCTTCCTTCACTTATCTTGAGATTCAGCTCCCTAGTAAATATTTCTGATCTGCTCTTCCCTGTCAAAATATCATTTTTCTTGGAATAGAAAACAAGGAAAATAACGTTCAAGTTTTGCCTTCTCTCTATTATGCCTTGTCAACAACCCATCTATCCCAAAGAGTATTTTGATGTCCCACTTGCCCCTAGCACAGATTTAAATGAAAACACCATTTGTTGGCCTCAGCATTCTGCAACAGCTTTCGTTTGTTCTGTACTTTAGTTTGCCAGACACTACTCTTACAGTTTTTGTATCATCAGCTTTCATCCTTTGCTTCTAATTTCACCATGTGATTTTAAAGGTTTATGGTGGTCAGGACTGACCGAAAATATCAGCCTTTTCAAATACAAACCCTCAACCATCAATTTGTCATTTTGTGAACTTCCCATCTCTTTCAGACCAACTTTTACTCCAGAATTTTAAGCTATACAATCTTTTTTTCCCATTTAAACCCTTTGCAATTTCCTCACCTGACGGCTAAGTTATAAATAAGACTATTTTTGACTTTCCTTTCTTTCTCTATCATGAATTCAATGATAACTGGTTGTTTCTATCTGTGAAATCTGACTTGATGACATTCTTGCACCCTATCATACCAATCATACTCTGCTTTTATATAACTTCTCCCCAAATTTATTTCCAGTTGATGGCATTGTACTTGAGGCTGACATTCATCCAGTCATGGTCCTTTGCCAGAGATTATAATCAATATGTGTCATTGCCAACTCTTTTTTTTTAAAACCTCCACCTTCCCCATTAACAAAAAAATTTCATTATGGGATAAATGACTATATAGTCTATATAGGACATAACCATGTTTCTGATAGTGGCACCAACCTTTACTCAGTTATAAGCTTAGAATTGTAAGGAATTTGAAAATTCCCCTAGGAATTCTGAAAATTCCTTATTAACATAATCTTAATCTTTTTTTCCCTAATCATTTGTCTCACTGGCAGTCTGATGAAGCCTATTGGTACCTTTTAAGAACTTTGTTCACTGTATACATTCATAAGTGAAGGAAATGTTAAATTGGTGATTGAATCTAGTGCACAGAAATATGATTCTTTTGTCATCTAAGTTCATAGACTCCTCAGACTGTATTTCTAGGACTTTTTGGGTTCTGTCAACCCCAAGTTAAGAACTGCTTCTGTAGTCCCATTATACAAATAAATCCATATGAATACAATACAGAGCTGGGTATTATGGGATATATGAAATCGGCCATTTTTTTGCCTTTAATTTTCTGGCTCTACGATGGTTCATCAATTCAGCTAAAGCAAGTCCAACAGAAAATGAAGATTTTTTTTCTTTTAAGTTTTAACAGTCACTAGAAACAAAGTTGCTTGTTTATTTTCATTTGATAAGAGGAAAAGAGGAACAGAGATGCTATGACTTTCCTACTAAAGTCACAGGACTGATTAGAACCTGAAGCCAGGAGCATCATTCTCAATTCAGCATTTTGTTCAATATGCCTGGTGATTGCCTTAATGTCTCAGCCATCTCAGCTTAAAATCATCATCCCCATCCTCATCTTCATCATCATCATCGTCCTCATCCTCATCCTCATCCTCATCATCATCGTCATCATCGTTGTCATCCTCATCATCATCATCAACATCATCATCGTCATCATCGTTGTCATCATTATCATCGTTGTCATCCTCATCATCATCATCATCGTTGTCATCCTCATCATCATCATCATCAACATCATCCTCATCATCATCATCAGTTCATGACTGTTTTGGCAGTCAGGTGGTGTAGTGCTAGAGTGTGGCTCTCAAATGAGGAAGACCTGAGTTCAAATCCAACCTAAATTGTGTGACAATAGGAAAGTCATTTGACCCCTCTTTGCTTCAGTTTCCTCATCTGTGGATCAATAAATTACCTATCTGCTAAGGTTGTTGTGAGCGTTGAATAAGATGATAATTGAAAAGCGCTATTAGCTATGACAATATCTTAGATGTGACAGCTTATAGTAGAAACTGCCTTAGGGACCCTGTTAGTAAGGCTGACAATTTTTACATTCATATTGACTCATTATTTTACTATCTTTTTAAATCTGGAAAACAACACCTACAACATATATACATGCTGAAGTAGGTATAGCCAACAGAGGCAGGCAATCCCATTGATAAGAAGTAACCCAGTGAGTACTATTGTACTAATGTGGAATGATAGAATTTGTCTTTTTACCACTTGTTATACCTACTGAATCTTTCTGCAAGAAATATATTAGTGGATTTAGGAGGGATTCATAAATAAAGGCAAGAAGGTCTACAATGAAGTGCAGATTAAAATGCTGAAGTAAGCAAAATCCACAGGTGTTCTGAATGGGACACAAAATAAAATACAAAATGCTGAACAATGCCTCCAAAAAGAAAGTTATGATTTATAGAACTCTAAATGACTCCCAAATCCACCCAAAGCAAACACTCATATTTTCTTGTCTATTCAGATGTCTTTGATCTTTGCTTTCAATGCATTTTTCCCCTATGCTTTTCTTCTTTAAAAGATACCTTTGATTCAACTTGGTTTCACAGTGCACTGAAGTCTGTTGAAAACCAAGGGTATAAATTCTCATGTCTTTCTCCAACCAACAGACTGAATACAGCTAGCTTAGATCTTTTAAAAGGAATCTGAACATTTTTTTTCTTTACAAAGATCTTTGAAAATGTTTATCTTTCTTGGTGGAGTTGTTTTTATTATTCACATGTCCTAGATGTGCAATGGTGAGTTTTTCCCACTGGGTTTAATAAAGCAACCATGTTTCTTTAAGAAGGACCTGGGGGAATAGTGGGAGTAGGAATCACACACTAGGAGGGGACTCTCTCAGGAGAGTGACAAATGTTCTCTCTGGTAAAGAGACGTGACTTGTAGCTCCATTTTATATGGGAAAGAAAATCACAGTAGGACTTCCTATTATTGCTCCAAACATTAAGAAATGATCATTTCTGAAAAGATAATATAATGAATATAGATTTTTATTTTCTTTAAGCTTTTATGTAAATTGGCATTTGGTGATTAGAACAATGCCTAGCACCTGGCAAGTAGATAGCAGATACTTGTGGATTGATTGATTGTCATTTGGATTCATGTTAGCCATCCTTATTACCTGCTGATTCTAGTAGTGCCTTCGGTTAGGTAAAGTTAATGAGTAATATTTATAGAGTACTTAAAGGTTTACAGATATTATCTCACTGGATGATAATGATGGCTAATGTTTTTATACCATTTTAAGGTTCACAAAGTGATTTAAAAAGATGAGCCCATTTGAGTGTCACAGCAATCCTTTGTGGCAGATGGCTCCAGGTATCATCACCGCCTGTTACACATAACGGAATAGAGCTTCAGAGAGGTGGAATGATCCAAGCAAAGTCAGAGTTCAAAGGACACAAAGCTGGACTTTTCCCCAAGTCATCTGGATTCAATCCTCCACATCAGAGATGGCAGGGTGATGGTCATTTATCTTTAGGTCAAAGAAAGACATTTGGTTATGATCATTGAGGCAGGTACTCACTCAATTCAGTTCGGTACAGTTTTATTTAGCACCTACAGGGAGTTAAATAAAGGATACAAAGGTGGCAAACAAGTATGTTCCCTGCCCTCCAGAAGCTTACATTCTGTTCAGGAAAGCAGACATGGACACAAAAAACTAGAACTATATAAACTATAAAAAAGAACTACAATCAGATAAAGGCCCCAATCCAGTAAGGTAACTACAAAAGGTCAAATGCACATCCCTGATCATATTATATTGGAGAAGCAATCACATGAAATAGAAAATTCTCTAAAACAGCTCATCATTAAGTGCTCTCCTATGTAAAAGGAGTTAGAAATTCTTTAGGAATTCAGGTAAGCTTTATTAGAGATTTAGCGCTGGAAGGTACCTTAAAAGTCATCTATTCCAGCCCCCTCACTTTACAGATGAGGATCAGAGAGGTGTGTTGAATTGCCCAAAGCCACCAAACTAGTAGATGTCAGAGATAAGATTTTATTTCAGGTCCTTTGATGCCAATGCAAATTCTCTTTCAGCTGTGCCAACTCAGTAAGATAAGAATAGTTAGGCAGAGCCTGGAGGAGAGGTACAACTGGAGTTGATCTTTGAAGGATGAATAGGTTTTAGGTATAGAGATAATAGAATTAAAGAGTTAGGGTATGGGAGAAGGATAACAAGACGAAAGGAATGGAAGCAGAAAAAAAAAAACTCAATAAAAACTTCCAGTGATCAGATCACTGGAAATGGACACAGAAAGACTCGATTTCAAATCCAGCCTCAGCAATCTACTAGGTGTGTGACTGGACAGATTCGCTCAGTTTCCTCACATGCTAAATGGGCATACTATTAGGACGTATCTTCTAGTATTGTGAGGATGATAGGAGGTAATGTTTATAAAGTGCTTGACACACTGCCTGTTTCATAGTAGGATATCTTTACCCATTGCCCGTATAGTTTAGTTCTCTGCAGAGTGAGAAAACAACAACAGAGATAACACTACTTATGCCTCAAAGCCAAAGGCAGGGTAATTTTGGACCTTCTCATGAACCTCCTTCCCTTCCATCAATACCCTTCCCCGCCATCCTTTCACATATCTGTCACTTTCTAATTAAAATGAGCATCAGACTAGATTATCACTACTAGATCACGAGCCCAAGGTGCTTAGGGTTTCTTGCCCTCAAGAATCATGCGAGCTAGTAGGGAACATTAGACAGGGACATAAATAATTACAGTGATAGCACAATCGAAATCATGACACTTCCTACTGGGAACTTCAGAGTTTTCAAAACCCTTTCCACAAACATTATTTTATTCTATTACAAGATTATTATAAAGATTAAAAGGCAGATATTGCTATCCTCAGCTTATAGATGAGGAAACTGAGGCTAAAAATGCTAATCCTATCATCTCATATCACATAGATAATTAAATGCCTGAGCCAGGTAGACTGACTCTCCATTCAGTGCTTTATCTACTACATAGTGGTATAAGGCAGTGAGCAGCGAATGTTCTACTAGTGACCTGAACAATGGGTCAACAAAAGTTGAGATGAAGAAAATATTACCTGTGGTTTGGTGATAGGGAGAAATATACCGTTATTATTTGATGTTCAATAAGTCAACACATTATTTATTGACTTCCCTTTGAGCGGTATACATTATAGTAATTAACATGAGAGGTTCAAAAGAAAGAAAAGGCATGGTTCCAAACCTAGAAAAGTTAACATTCCTCAAGGGAGCACAATATTCATCCAAATAAAGGAAGCTCAGAATGTGAATATGCCACCTGAAAATATCACCAGCAAACAATTAATGACGTAGCAAATGTGTAGTTGCATATCAGCAGGTGCCCTTACATGTTTCTATCCTGAGGCTGAAAGTCTAAAGCAAAGCTGGATGCATGTCTCTGCCAGTTTAGACACCATTCTGGTTCAATCAACCTCATTATGAATATATTTCTTACACATTCCCCTAATTCCTTTTAGCCACGAACAGATACAAACTCAATCCAAGTTCAGTCATGTGTGTTTATTGTTCCTGGTCTGAATTTTTCATTCTATTCTATGTTATTTTAGTTAAATCATTGTGGAGCACAAAATAGCATGCTTTTTCCTCACCTCTTTAGACTACTAAGGAAATTTAAATACATTTCAAAGTTTCTTTAAAAACATACTATTTAAAATTGTTGAATTTTCTATATTAGAGAGTTAAATGATCATTTTTTAAATTTTGTTTTAAGCATAGAATAAGAGAAAAAATATAATAAAATCTGAGTACTTAATTGATGGAAAAGGATACAGTCTATCAAAATCACTAAGGAGGTGTCATGGTTTAAGTGGAGGAAGACACCGAGTTAGCAATCCAAAAAACTAGTTTAGACTTGCCTAGTAGGTAGTTTTGTGACCATGACCAAGTGATGAAGTTTAGTCCTCAAAGGAGGAGGTTCCACTAGATTAGGAGTTCTTAACCTGGGGTTGATGAACTAAGGTTTTTTTTTCTTTTAGTTAACCATATTTTAATATAATTGATTTCCTCTGTATTCCTATGAATTTTATCTTATGAATTAAAAAAAAAACTCCCTTCTAAGAAGAGATCCATAGTCTTCACCAAGCTGTGAAAGGCATTTACCACTCCTTCACAATAAATAAATAAATGTTACGGATGCCTGGAATACAGACTTTTTTGAGGTGCCTTCAGATCTAAAATTCTTTGATTCTTTTGGGTGATTAGAAGTGGTTACATCTGGGTCTTAACAAGGCTCACCTGAGTAGTACGCTACTCTATTTCTGAGTTCAGGACACTGACAGTACTAGGGAGCATAAAATGCATCTTTGGATATGTAGATGTTCAATAAATTAGAAATTAAATCTTCAGTTCAGTCAAAGGTAAGATGAAAATATGCAGGCATTATTTGGCCATTGGAAAAGGAGTTCAGGTAGCCATGGTTTAAGTCTGTAGAGAAGGATAATTTTCTTTAATCCTCTGGGTAACTACCCCTACTTTTTCATGAGTATCTTGGAGCTTTCTGGCTCATACCAGTTTCACCACTTTAAGTTTTAGGATGAGTCTTTTTGGCAAATTAATGAATAGGTTTCTAGAAGTCTGAGCAATCAATTATGGAATGCATTTTCTTTTAGAAAGTGCTCAGCACAGTGCCCTCTACCTAGTGTGTGCTTAATAGATTCTTGTTGATTTGATTGACTTTAAAGGAAAAGTCTGAATGTAAGAGAGAAATCCAATGGGAATTATTGATTTGTATACACACATAGAATATAATATGTACTATAATGTCATATATTATTTGTATGTTGATGCATGCCCTAGGAGGATTGTATCCTATTACCTTGAAGAGGTAGTTTGAAATAGAGATTGGGACTCTGTGCCATGTTTTCATTCTGCCCAGGACTCAGAGGGTTACTGTACTGTGCAAAGATAGCATGTGTTAGGAATCAGAATGCCTGAAATCTAGCCCTTACTCAACCACTGACAAGTTGTGGCTATTGAAGCAGGTCACTTGATATTTTTATTTCCCAGTTTTCTTATATTATAGGAACACAAGATTATAGATCTAAGATTAGAAGGAACTTTAGAGGCTATCTGTGCCAACATCCTAGTTTTATAGGTAAGAAAAAAGAGGTCAAAAGAGGGTAAGCAACTTACTAAAGGTCCCATTGATGATAAATCAATCAACAAATATGTATTTCTGTCTACTACCAGATACTGTGCTAGATACCAGAGATATAAATCATCCCTAGTCACATAACTGAGTTCTAAAAAGGGAGACAACAAGTAGAGTTAATACTGTATACATTATATAGGTATATACATATATGTATGTACATATATGTATGTATACATATTCACATATACATACAAATAGTTAAATATGAGATACTTGAGTAGAGAGAACACTAGTTGTTAAGGGGATCAGAAAACACTTCATGCAAAACATTGTGCAAAGTAAGTTCTGGAGTCAAAGGCAAAGAGGGGAAGTGTGTTCCAGGTAGAGGAATGGCCAGTTACAAAGGCATCAAAATTTGAGTGTAAGGTTTGTTTGCACGTTTGATAATGTATGGGTAGGGTTGTTTTATTATTTTGTACTCAAAGGAATCTGAAACAACTATATTTCTGCTAGCAGAGGACAGTAGGATAGGATGGGATAGTATGGGATGGGATGGGATGGGATGGGATGGGATACGATAGGATAGGATAGGATAGGATAGGATAGGATAAAAATGAAACTTCAAGGTGATTCTCAGAAAGACCCAATCTGGGGTAACCAGGATAGACTTTGCCTCTTTATCTATATTCCTGATGTGAGTCTTGAAGATTTTTTTAAGGTATTAGTGAGTGAAAATAATGTACGATTATGTCCATGTATGAACTGAGACACACACACACACACACACAAAGGGAAGACAGTAGAAACCATTGTGTATGGTAGCTGGTATTCAAGGAGTCCATAGGAGATTAATAACTTGGGAGTCTTTCAAATCAAGAAGATTTATGTTAAATACGTTTTGTTGAGGCGTCTACTTCTGCTGAGGTTTGATTTTTTTCTTTTGCTGGCACATGATTTTATGTTATTGTAAATTAGATTTTCAGTTGTATTCTATTCAATTCTTCCCTCCATCCTTCTCCAGCCCTCCCTCTTCTGCTCAGGTGCAGAGGAGAAGCAGTTTGAAGACTCCCCTGGGAGCCATGCTTCTGGCAGTATAAGGCAGGTAACGGAAAGACATTATTCCTATTGTCTTATTTGGAGGCATAGGGCTGCATTGCCAAAGGACCTGGGATCCAAAAATCACTCCCTGCTTATTTCTGGGGGCCAGCCTCTAAACCTGCCTATAATTCCTTTAATTCTTCCAAGAATGTGATATACCCTCTGTACTCTACTATTATAACTTGTTGGCTACCCTGCCCTCCCCATGTTTTATTATGAAGTTGTCAATAAAAATTTCTTTACCTTGTTACCAAAATGCTAGTAATTAGCTTTTATGAATTTACGCTCATCTCAGACCTTACGATATTACCTTATGTTTTATTGCACATGTGGTAATTCTGCAAAATTTTTTTCATGTGTATTCGTTCATTTGGTCCTCAAAAAAAATCTGTAGTGTTCATAAGAGAGGTATTATAACACTTTTTTTTACATAGTAGGAAACTGAAACCCAGAGAGGTTTTGATTTCCTTATCATCCTCTCTTTCGCAATTACTTTGCCATTGAGTTTGGGACTAGGACTTCCCTATACTTCTAATTGAGGGATAATTCTACTAGGCCACATCAATATTTAAAAACAGAAACTTGTGCCCTGGGAAATAGCGTATCCTGGCAAGTCAGTAAGTACTCAATAATACCTATACATCCTAAACCCTGTACAAATACCAACTTTGTGATGATGATGATGATGATGACCACTATTTGTATGAGTACTTGTGTTTGTCCAGAAATGAAATCTGCGTGGGCATGGACCTTATCTTTCTCATTTTTATGCCCATTGATGGACACAGAATTTACATGTGTTTTTATGCTGAGGACATTGAATAAAGACTCTAAATGTGTTCGAGTTGAAACAAATTCTGTTTGAAAGTATTTTCAAATTATTGGTTCAATTCAAAAAGTATTAATTAAATTAGTGGTTTTTATTCTCAGAGCTCTGACATGATACAGATGTGAAAAAGAAGACCTGGAGGTTCTACCATGGTACATACAATTCAATGCAACAATTATTGAATGGCAACTAGTGTGTAACATTGAAATTCATACAAGAATCTCCTAAAGATACTCTTTAGGAAACAGTCAATGATTTTTAATCTGAAGAATAAATTAGGTCAATTCTATCATCACACTCAGAATTTGCTTTAACTTTTTTTTTCCTAAGTTTTTTAAAACACAAACTATGAAAAGAAATCCTTCAAGCCCTGCACCATCACATCACTTCCTCTTAAATCTTTTACTTAAACTCGAGCTATAGATTCTTATCAAGTATTGGAGGGATGGTTGAGTTGTGAGTAGAGTCAATGATTCTGTCTAGAAAATGAAAAGATGAAAAATATATGGGGGTAGACTCTACTCTCCCCCTAAACCCCACAGTAATTCTGCTTTCTAGTCTCTGGTTTAAATAGAGGTCAATATCAAATTTTATCAAATATATCAAATATTTCAATATCAAAATTTCCTATAGTCAGACTTTCTTGATATGAAGATAGTCCCCATGTCAAAGATTATACTCACTAAACCAAATCATTTATAGACAACTTTGTTGATGCATACAAATCTCTTATAGTTCTATGTCTAGACATTGTATAGTATTGAGATTTTGAACAGTCCTTTTGTTTTTTGCCACCCTCATCTCCTCTATTGTCACAACTTCACTAAAAACATGCCTTTATCTTATCAAAATTGATTTTCTGATGATATCAAAGGAAAATTTTGAATATGGGAGGAAAGGACAGGAAGTATTTTGATGGTAGTTGTCTAACTTAAAAGGACATCATTAAGTAAGGAATTGAAAACCTCATACTGACTACAAAACTCAAAGTTGAATATGAAATGTAATGGATAATCCAACAGATTCCATTAAAGAACAGCTGCTGATGCCTTCTGGAAAAAAAATTGGAAGTATGATTTAGAATCTATTTTGAATGCAGCATGTACCTCCTTATATATTTCTGCATTTTTCTACATTACTGCTAAAGGGCATCATCTGTTCTTGATCTTTTTTCTTTTAAGCCATTGACTTTCAGTCAGGTCATGTACAAAAGTCATCATGGTAGAAGTGAATGTCACATATAACTCTCTGAGGGGTGATTGATATGAATTGTGTTTGTAAACTTTCTGAAGTCTTACACTAGCAAGTGATCATCCCAAAATATAGTTTTTTTGAAGCGAATGTGTCATCCATTGAGAGAAATGTTATTCAGAGGCATATAAATGACAAAAGGAGATTTCATTTTTAAAGAATTTTGGATCCATTCATCATTACACAGACAATGAAATCAGAAATTTTTAAAAAGCAAAAAAATACCCTTCTAAAATTAAAAAAAGTATCAGTTTGCTTTATTCATTTGATTCTCCTTCCCCCCCAAAAAATAACAAACTTTTCTTTTTAGTCTTTGTTTTGAGAAGAAACTTTACTAATACTTACAACTGAATCCCAGTGTCTGATGTACATATTAGTAAAAGTTTAGGATATTAGGAAGTTTCAGGAATGAATAGTTATCCTCTTTCATTAAAACTAAATGAAGAGATCTTGAAACATCTAACTTATTCTTCATATCCAACTGTAGAACTGAATTGAAAAGCAAGACATTTCTGATAAAAATTGAGACAACAAAAATGGCAGCATTTTTATTCAGTTCAGTATCTTTAAGGTCAGTCAAAAACTATGAACTCAACGGTGTCTGCCCATGTACTTAAGAGTATGTCTACTTTTTCTAAAACTTATTTTAAGCAGTGTATTGGTTCCAAAGCTGAACTATTTGTTAAGAATAATGCCTAAGTGCTTTTGAGACTACGGTAGGTAACCTCCTTTTACCACTTCTGATTTAGTGCAAGTTCCAACTACTTTTTATTAAATTCAATATGAGTTTAAGACTCAGTCCTCTTCCCTATTCCTTTATGAATTCTTCTTTGTTCATACTCTGCAAATGAACCCAGATAAAAATGTAACTATAGTATATGTACATATCCACTGTTAAAGAATCAAAACCTCATCTACTATACCAGTCTCATTTTCCACTTTCTAAATTAAAGATTTCAAATAGATGATTTCATAAATCCTTTTCATGTAAAAAATAAGAAAAAAATCCTATGGTCAGGGGAAGCTGTAACTCTTAAATGGATTTTTTCGTAGGTGGGAAACACATTACATCATGTCACAATATTTCTAATGGGTATAGAACTCAGGGCATATTGAGCTACATATTCCTACCTGCAAGCATTTTCATAAGGTAAAATCATGTTTAAAAAGATTAAACGCAATACTAATGGAAAGGAGAAATCAAATATAAGACATCTATTTAGCTACTAGATGATTTTTATTTCTAGACATAACTCAGAAAGGCAGTTTGCTAAAGAATAGGAGGTTTGGGATGTGTTTTGGTACAACAGGAAGCCTCATAAACAACATCACAGATTCTTCAGTTATTGAAACATTTTGACATGACATCAGTAGTCAAAACTGGGTTCTGGTGTCAACTCTCTGTTGACTTGTTGTATGACAAGTCATTTAACTTCTCTGAGACTCAGTTTACTCACAATTCCTAAGACCTAGTCCAACTCTTATAGTCTGTTATTCTAAATCAATACAATCTATGAGTATTCACCCAAAATCAGTTCTACCAAATCCTAAGAAACACATTTTAGTTTAGATTTCTTTCCATTTTCTTGTTTTCTTCCCTTTCTGTCTTATCCCATCTTGAAAAACACATCCGCATACCCTCACCACACACATATGCAAACCTACTGAATGCCTTCCACTCTCACCTTTTTGAGTGTTAACTACCTGTCAAGGTTTATCTACTTTATTAAGACTTCCTTGAATGACCCAAGTCATAATGTTTCTTTCCTCCAAATGTCTATAGAACTTACATTAGGTTCTGTATCACTTTGTATTTGGTTATGTAGCACTGGTTATCTTGCTATTTTGTTTATGAATCTTTCTCCAGTTGCTTCATGCATGTATTCCTTGGCTACCAAACAAAACTGGAAGCTCCCAGGCAGAGATGGTATTGTTTGCTAGACTGTATCTCCTATGGCATCTAACAGGTGCTCAATAAATACTTCTTAAACTGCTATCAGAAACAATGTTCCTGAAATACATATGGTTGTTTCAAATATAGGAAAATTCTTTCTATTCTGGCTGCCTCCCCTGGCTTGCCAAATGCTCAAATATCTGGCAAAGGAAACCACTTCAATACTTACTAGGCCTAGAGCAATTACTGAAGGAGCAACTGAGCTCCTTAAAATGGAGACATCCATGCTGGGGAATAAATATTGCATGCAATTGATTGAATGACATTGTAAGTATGTAATTCCATATTGTTCCCCAATGGGAGTTAAAATATAACACTTGTACACAGACCTCAACAACAGGCACATCACCATAGAAAATTTTATTAGTCACAGCAAATTGTATCCGTAATCATATCTGATCAATGGTTAATACAGTTTGGGGGATTTTCTGGTTAGGCAACACATGGTGGCTACAGATAAGATCTTATCTAATATGATAGATGGCCAAAATCCATTTCTTTCAATCCAATCAGATATATTTAGATTGTATTAAAAATATGTCCATGCATTTTTATCTTGACTTTGTTAGTATAGTGGGAAGAGTTTATCTTTTTATTAATAGTCAAATATAGTTTAGTGACTTTGGAATGAAGTGAGTCCAGAAGGCTGAGGATCTGAATTTTTTACTATGATGAATTTTTGTAGTATCAACAACTCGGTGACTAGCTGTGTTCCCATTACATGATGTGAATATGCCAGTTCTGAGAATTTCTAATTTGTGCCTGATGAATAGTTGGGATAGAGGGCATCCAAGTGTCATTCCATAGAAAATCCAACTTTAGCTGTCTGGAGGATAAAATATTGACTCTGTACTCAGTTGTGGTGTTATGAATATATTTGATTCTCACAAACATCTGTATCTGTAAATGAAAACTTTTGTATCTCCCGGGAATCATAGAAAAACTACAGTTAGAACACCTAATTTTCAGAGGAGGATTTTAAGGCTCAGAGCAGTACAGATATGTCTCACCACAATAACTTGGGAATTGTCTTGTGCCTTCAGTCCATAGGCACATCATTGGTATCAACTTCTGGGGTTATCTTAGGACTTGGGATCTATAGGGTGTGACTATGAAGTAATCACAATCTTAATGCTAGTGTCAGATCTGGATCAAAATTCAAATGTCCTGATTTCTATTCAACTCAAATTTCCTTGAAACTATAGACTCCATATTCTTGGAAGCAGCATTGTTTGCTTCATGTTAGAAGAGATGCCTTAGGTCTCATGAAATCACACCCAGTGGGAAAACAAACCTGACTAGTAGTGTAGCAAGAATCAATAGAAGTATACAAATTCTATCTACTGACCATCCTACTCATTCCAGGTTTCCTTAGGGGTTGTATTAAGAGATGAAGAGAGGCTGAATAACTCCTCAGTCCTTGCAGGAGGTAGAGAACAAAATTTTGGTTCCCCTTCCCCTTCACACTTAACTCAACAGCATAAACCTGTATAGAGCTCAGGGTGAAGTGGAGATAGAATCTGGAATGGCATCTTGGAGACATAGTAGGATGGGTGTTGGAATAGTGGGATGTTGTGAGGATAAAGTGGAATAAGCAGATATGGCACTGTCTTCACAAATGCAAGGTAATCGAATCATTGTTAGCCAATTCCAGGACATCAAGGAGTTCTCCACTCTTGTACATGGGAAAAACCAAGTACACTGATAAGTCATTATACTAAATCAAGGCAATAGTGATATTTTCAATTACATAGCTCTTAGGTGACATATGCCTCTGTGTGTTTCTTACCTATGCCTTGTCTGTGTTAAATAATTCTTATATACACTGAAACTTTAGGACTGAAAAATCTGGCTCCTTCCTACCTTTAAATTGCATTCTTGATTTAATAAAACAGATAATGAAAGGTAGTCATTGCCTTACCAAGCACAGAGATTTTTTGAGTTTTGTTGTAATTGTTCCACAGAATAGTCATGGAAATTCTATTAAGTAGGTCTATGGGAGATGGCCTTGTATCATGTACACAGGGAGATTGAGAAACTAGATTTTTATTATATTTCAGGTACTTAAACACTGCTTCCTAGAAGGAAAGATGGGAGCCTTACCTAGCTGAAAACTAAAATATCTACCTTTGTGCCTTATTCTGCATGCCTCTCTCTTGAAACAGATAGATGAATAGATGGTAGGCTCTGGTTCTCTCTCTCTCTCTTTCTCTCTCTCCATCCCTCTCTCTTTTTTTTACTAAGATTAGATGTCTGTATTAAGGGATTTAGGATTCAGAAGATGCCAGTTCATGCCATAAGTCCAACAATTCCCAAGTTGAATGACTATAGGCAAGTCATTTTAATTTTCTAAGATTTAGTTTCCTCATGTCTAAAATGAGTATAATATTGCTTGTGCTAACTACTTCATAGGGTTATTATGAGAAAAAAATGTAAAACTTAAAGTACTATACAAATACACTTTATTATAAATTAGTATTACCACAGCACCAAGGTTCAGAATGGTAATATTGTTGGTTGAACCATTAACTGGATTGCCAGAAGTGAATATGACTCTTTGGGGGTCCTTCAGGATTGGTTTTCGATCATCTCTACATTCAGTCTCCTTCATTTAGAGTCTCTTCACCACGAAAATTTGCCCCAGGATTGCTGTTTGCTTTCCAGGCCTAATTTATTACTAGGCATGCCTTGGGCACCCTGTGCTGCATCTAAATAGGAAGATTTAGAGTGCTTCACTCTTAGTTAGGGGAATTATCATGTGCATTATATCCACAGCTGTGCCTCTGAGTTCAATGTCTGATTTCGCCTTAGGATCTTCACTGTATGAGGTAAGACTGCAGACAGGAGAATCATCCCCATAAGCCACACAACTGGCCTTATATTTTAATGAGTTACATGATTTATCTGCTCTTATTATGAGCTCCTGATTTACTTGATGCAATGAAACATTAAAGCTACCATCCATGAGCTGTGATCTTCACAACTGGAAGTCATTGGATTGGTTGGGTAAAGGTGCGATATTAGCTGCAGTAATGATGATGTCATTGAGATTTCGGTAAGATTCTAAGATTTTCAAAGCACTTTAAATATTTTTTTCTTCCTTACAATAATGAAATAGGGAAGATGCTATCATTATACCCATTTTATAGATGTGGAAAGTGAAGTTCAGAAACAGACTTGCCTATGGTTACAAATCCAGTATGTATCAAGTTGGGAAAAGAACCCAAATCTTCCATATTTCATCCCCAGCACTCTGTCCATTTAGCCTTAATGTCTCTCAAGAGTAAACGTGACCTACGTACATCCCTGATGATAGACCTTTAGGGAAATATAGAAAGGATGCGAAAGTATAGTTAGAAATTTGGAAGTAAATCTGAGATAAGTTGGAGCTTAGTCAACAAACAAACCTGTTTCTAAAGAAAGGTGACTAAACTCGGGGGAAAATGTATTTAAAATAACTCTTTTGTTCTTACTTTTATGATGATAAAGTTCACAGGTTGTCATTCTTAATGATTATGAATGGACATAGGTCAATGAGGAAGAAGCAAATAACATCTGAGCATGTGTTAGGTATCTTTTCCCTCTCTGGGGACTCAATGGCATAATCTATTGATTCTGGGCTACTCACAGTGAGCAGCAAAGGAAAATAGCGGAAACATTTATGTTGGACATTAGGGTACTTTGAAATATAGCTGCATTGGAATATAGGGGAAATAAGCATTGAGATTGTCATCTCAATTGTAACCTTGCCAAAATGAGCAGTATAACCTTGGGCAAGTCACTTTACAGGGAAATAATCAATAAACATTTATTAAATGTTTACAATATAGCAGGTATTTTGCTGGGGATTGAAAGGCAAAAGACAGTCACTTTGTACAAGTTCACCGATTAATGAGGAAGACAACATGCAGACAATTACATATGAGCAATTATACATAGCATAAATTGGAGAGAAGCACCATCCACTAGCATTAAGAAGTGTCCAGAAATGCTTATTTTAGAAGATGGAATTTTAGTTGTGACTTGAAGGAAATTAGGAGAGAGAGATGAGGAGAGAGTATTCCAGGCAGAAGGAAAAGCCAGTGAAAACATAGGATCATAGATCTTCAATTGAAAGGAAGCCTAAAGACCTTTGCCTTCTTGAGTCTTGACTTCTACACATGAAAACTGAAAAGGTGCCTTGGTTAATTTTATATGTTCTCTCAAAGTACTCACATTCTAAGATCTCTACAGACTTGATGTCTTGAAGCCTTAGCTTCACTGTAAGGGATTGGGCTAGATCATTTCTGATAGCTCAATTGAATTCTAACATTCTAGGATCACAATATGATATTTCTGTGACAGGACACTGTGGGCACTCTCTTGTCATGTAGCTCATGTAAACAGGGAAATGCCTCAGGCAGGTGTGCTGAAAGTCATATCATGACAGAAGGAGCTGGATAGGCAATTGTAGATAGGCTCCTAAGGAACTCACAGTTTCCACACTAAGACATGCCTATGAATTTGTCAGGATCTTTCAGGAAATAGAGGTGAAGATTGTTCACCAAAGTTACAAAATGGAGGGTATCTGGATTATAAGGAAATTGACTTTGGGATCAGAAATTAAGGTACATTGGTTGAGTCACTTAAGTGCTTTTATATCATTCTTTCCAAAGGACTGATTATAAGGTAATGGGTTTAGGAATGTCTACTTCTTACTCTACAGTAGGATTTCCATAAACCAGATAAGATTTTTGTTAACTTTGTTTTTAAAATTCTTTTCTGTTAATAGCTAAGATTCTGTGTACACATGTATATGTTGCCTGATATATTTTACAAGTTTAATTAAATTATATATTTCTAAAATTACAAGGTTAAAAAATATTCTGTCAGTATAAGGTTGTCATATTCCTTTCTTATAGTTTTAAACTCTCTCATTGCAATGAATACTTTACCACTTTCAATGACAAATTTCATCAGTATATATTTTGAAAACAATATGTGGAAAATATGTTTTGTTTGTTTTACTGTGACCTGTATAAGGGAAAAAATAAACCTCAAAATAGAGGAATTCTGTTAGGTGTCTTATACCTTCTATCAGCAACTTACCACCCCAATGTTTGAGTTATTTTAGATCCTTGTCTTTATCATATGTTCATTCACTAGTTCAAAAACCATTTAATAAGCACCTTGGCTACAACCTGATGTAAATGTTTGCTACTTTTCATTTGTTTTAGAACAATGTGGTACTGACCCAGTAATATTGCTACTAGGACTGTATCCTCAAGAAATCATAAAAATGAGAAAGGGTCCCACATGCACAAAAATATTTACAGCAGCACCCTTTGTGGTGGGCAAAAACTGGAAATCAAGGGGATGCCCATCAGTTTGGGAATGGCTGAATAAATTATGGTATATGAATGTAATGGAGTAGTATTGTGCATTAAAAATGATGAACAAGAAGACTTCAGGGAGGCCTGGAAGAACTTATATGATCTGATGCTGAGTGAAAGGAGCAAAACCAGGAGAACTCTATGGACAGCAACAACCACAATGTGTGAGAGGTTTTTGTGGTAGACTTAGAGCTTCATAATAACATAAGAACTTAAAAAAAAGAAAATTCCCAATGGTTTTCTAAGGCAAAATTCCTTCCACACTCTGAGAAAGAACTATGGAATTCATTCGCAGAATGTAGTAGATCATGTTTGTTTGTGTGTGTGTGTGTGTGTGTGTGTGTGTGTGTGTGTATTATATTTTGATTTGTTATGTGATTTCTTCCACTTATTTTAGTTTGTCTACATAGCATGACTATAGTGAAAATGTATTCAATAGGAAAGTATATGTAGATCCTGTACAGAATTGTATACCGTCTTGGGGAAGGAGTGGGGTGGGAGGGGTAGGTATAGGGGGTAAAAACCTAAGTTTTATGGTATTGACTATAGAGCATTAAAAAAAATAAATAAAATAATAATTAAAAAAAATCAAAATAAAGCCCCCATATATCTATCTCCAGTTTACCAATCATTGGTAAAACACAAATAGAGAGATCACAAGCTTAAAAAAAAAGAAGTGAAGATTAGGCCAAAACAGAAACCAAATAGCTTGAGACTCTCTATTTCTGTTGGGACTTTTGTACAGTTTATGGTATTTGGGAATGATCCACTGTCAATGCTAGTGACCTAGTCTGAGCTCTCCTATCTCAAAGTATAGATAGTATTATCACTGAGATTGATGGATAAGTGCATGCAACTGTCGGGTAGCAGAGAACAAAACAGGATACTTTGCCTGTTGATACAAAGTACTTTCCAAACCTGAGGGCTCTATAAATGCTAGGTATTATTGTTAGTAGTGGTAGCAGTAATAGCAATAATTAAGCACTTACTGTATATGAGGCAATGTGTGTGATACAATGTCAAGTCAGGTCAACAAGCATTTATTTATTAAGCATTAATATGTCAGGGACTGGACGAAGAATATTTTCTTGTTTTTATGCTGCATACAGTAAAATTTAGAAGATGAGACATACATTTGAACCTGATGCCATATGGTGAATAGCAAGGAGAGATAGGTAGAGAAAAGTATCATCTAAGAGAGATAAATCCTATAAGATAGTGGTCAGGAATGAGGAGGAACATCCTGAAGGAGGAACAGATGAGAGCTAGGTTTAATGATGAAAGGTATTTAACGAGAACATAGGAATTCATAAATGCAAATCATATGTGCAGGATATTTTGTTTAATGAGATGTTTGGAGGATAGTTTCACCATCTTTTTTGCCCCTCGGTACCAAAACACACAATTCATACGCTTTTCACTCCTGTATACCAGCCTTCTGCTTCAGAAGGTTTGTGCAGTGGAATGGGTGATAAGGGTAGAAAAGTAAGGCTAAGAAAATCGTGGAAGTCATGAATGCTATTATATAAAGGTCAGACTTTATAATGTGGGCAACTGGGAGTCAACAAAAAGCTTTTTCGTATGGGAATGACATCATTAAAAGCATATTGTATAGGAAGATATATCTAATAGGGATGTGTAGGGTGGATTTAAGCAGTTAATTTTATAATTGTTGGCATAATTTCCTTCAGAAACTGGTTCTAGGTTTGAGTGGCTCACACATAGTTCAGTGATATTATGCAAACCTGTTTGTGGGTGCTTTGAAAGCATAATGCAGATTTCAATATGGGGAATACATAAACATTGTAAGGTCTTAATCTGTGGTCTCATCTCATCCCTAATATCTGTCAGGATGACATTACTGCCTGGAAAGCTTACATCATTTAAATTTTATATTGCAAAGTCATTTTTTTCTTGAAACCATGTTCTCTTCAGTATCTCAGAATTGTCTCCATCCTTTCCATGTAACACTTGCTACTTCTGGGATCCCAAAGCTCTTCATGAGCTATTTAAATGAATAGCTATGGGTCTATGGTCTTAGTACAATGTGAGATTTCTTTTGAGTGGAAGGACTTGGTGAGGGATTTCTGAGCACAGTGTGAGACATATTTGGCATTCTATACATACTGCTGAATTAATAGACAGCACTTATTCTCATTAGAAAGCAATCTATTTCTAATAGACTTTTCCCACTAATTTGACCAGGAAGGTCCTAAAAATAGGAAAAAAAACTTTGCAGTGAGTGTGTTAGATAAGCTCTATAAAACATTAGAAATAAAACTAATATACAGGGCATTTTTATGAAAAGAATGACAGACTGGGGTCCATCAGTCCTAAGTTCTAGTTTAGCCCTTGCCAAAAGCCAACAGTGTGATCTTGGGAAGGTATTTTTATTCTTAGGCCCTCCATTTCCTTGTATGTGAATGCCTCCTTGAGGTAAGGGACAATTATTTTATTTATTTTGTTCTGTCTTTTAATATACTGCACCTAGCATGGTACTTTGGATATTGTAAATACTTATTGGACTACATAGTAGGGAATTATAGCACCTACAATATTTCTAGAGTTCTTTGATTTTATGGAAAAAAAGAGACATATTCCATTCTTACGTTCATATTATTTGTTTCAGAGGTGTCCTTTCCCTGAAAAATTTATTTGATTTCTTAACAGGGTCTGTATTAAGCCTTCATGTCAATTAGGCAAAAATGCAAGACATTTGATTTGAATGCACAGACTTGTTGGGTGTGAGTATAAAGCAGGCCTATAACTAGAATACAGAGTATTTTTTTTAAAAAAAAGAAAGCTCCTGAAACTGTATTCTTACACTGTCTGTCAGCTGAAACACTTTGGAAGCAATTTTTAAGCCTAAGTAAAGCTTCATTCCTCCCATTTGTGCTCTAAGGAAAACAAAGCCACCTCTATCCCCTATTTTTGTTTTTTTTTGAATTAATTGTCCTAATTGGTAGACAGTACTTGTTTGGGATGTAAAACTACTTTAGTGCCTACCAGGGAAATTTCAGAAAGCTCAGTAGATGAAGAGAATACCAGAAATGCAACAGATGAGCGACTATTCTTTCAACTTCTGTAGGCCAAATAGCTGCTATTGTCTCTGTTGCTGTCTGTTGCCTGTAATTTATTGTGTAGAGATAAATTTTGAGCCAGGGCAAGTAAAGATATACATTTTAACCTTCACTTCTAAAGGTACAGAATATATGGCAGGAAAATGCAAATTATTGGGATCACTGATAGTCAAATCATGTTGGGAAGTGAGAGATCCATAGAGACTAATGACCAATTAAAAATTTAATTTTTATCGCTTCACAAATGAGGGAGGATAGCAGGGACAGAGGAGAGAATTCTTCCAATTCAGAAAAGCATGAGCACTTAAAACAAAAGGAACACAGCCTAAAATCAAGCTTCTCACTGTCGCCTGGGTTACCTCTGATGATTGTGGGTACAGTGCAGCTTATTAATGTGCAAAGCACAGGACAAGTCATGTGGAGATGAAACAAGCCTTAAGGACTGTCCCATGTACTAGATAGATCTCCTTTCAGTTTTGTGCAGGAAAATTGTATAATTGCACTTGTGATTAAGATGTTCATTTAATGTGCATGACTGGGAACTAAGGAGGAGTAACCCCTTACTGGCCAAATTCTAAGTCAGATACTACTTTTCATCATTGTTGCCATCATCATAAACAGAAAGTATGAACTGAATCCTTGGCTACACGTAAAGCTGAGCCCTCTACCAGGATATATACAAAGATGGGATTGGTGTCCACCAGAATTGTTTCATCAGATACAGTCAACTGTAAAATACACTAATAACTACTGGAGAGAGAGCAAAGCCAAAAAATAAGGTTAAGATAGAAATTACTTAGAATTCTTCATAATAACACATTTTTTTGGAGCAGGGGATTGGAGGTTGGGACAGAATACCTTCCTTTCCTTCCTTCCTTCCTTATTTCCTTTAAATGATAGATTTGATGTTTCCTCTTGTTTTTATGCCACAATAATCTCCCATTAATATTCTCCCATATTTTCACCCTTTCTTGTAACAAAACTAAGAAGAAAAATGTATGTTTCCTTAACAGGACTCAAGGACAAACATACCAAGATTGCTCGTTTTAATTCATTATAGTTCTATTTTTTAAATGTTATACCATTTACATTATTGTAGTAATTTTTTATATCATTCTTTCACCATGTCTCTGCCCATACAAATTATTCCATACCCCACCCTCAAATTCACCGATGTTATATTTAATTCAGTTCTGTCTTCTTAGAAGAATAAAGAATTACATTGAAATTCGGTCCAACAGGATCACTTAATGACAGAGTTAGAATAGACATTGGATGTGATCTATTCCAACCCTTTCAATTTACAGAGCGCCAGAGAGGGTAAGAGACTTGTCCATTTAACTCACAAGAAGATCTAAACCTGACATTTTCTCTGCCTTTAAAAAGTGTTTAATTGAGGATGTCATGGTTCTGACATAGGGCAACAAAATAAACTTCCACTGTATGAGTAGATTTTTTCCCTTATTAGAACACAATCCATAAAACAAAGGTCATTTAGAAGCTGAATTCGGAGGACTGGATTGCATGGCATGAAAGGGATCCTGATATCTGGAAGGCAAATGGCCTGAGAGGTTTGGGTAATTTGAATAAGCATCATGCTCATTTGAATTTTGATTATTTTTAGGTTCACTCATCCCTAATCCTAATGCTGCATTACTAACTATTCATTATCTTCTATGTGATTCCCCTTGTTAATGGATACACGATTGAGACAGGATCAGATTACATATTCATTAAGGATACTTCCAATATTGATGCTGTGTTTATGATAATTCCAGGTTATAGTAATGGGAAAAGGTCTTTAGAAAAGACTTTTACCCAGTAGAGATGGCTAGAAATGTTTTCATGAAGAAAAATGCTACCTTTCATTTTCAAAATGAATTCTCCCCTCCTCCACCCAACTCCATGGCTTAAACATTTTTCTTCTCCTTTGTTTCTTTTCTGAGGATGCTACCTGTTTTCCTCCACCAAACTCTCAATTTAAATGAGAATTTGACAACTGCATAAGAGGTAGTAGAGTGTAATAAAAAGATCATTGCTTTAGGACATGAGTGGTCATGGGGACCTAGTCCTAGAACTGCACCATTCATGTGATTGTGGGCAATGATTTTTCTTTCTGATCCTCAGTACCCTCATCTGTAACAAAGATTGGAGCATATGATTTCAGTTCTCTGTGACTCTAAAAACTGATAATACTATTTGTCTGAAAACAGGTCTCGAGGACTTCTTTGCATCCTTCAAAGCTCCTGATTTTAGTTCCTAAGTCAAAATGTAGCTGGGTTATTTCATTTGGAACTCAGGTTTTTGGGACTTGCCAACAGTTTTATGATTCCTCACCTACCCAGCATCAATTAAACCACCTCACATGCTGGCACAGAAAAAAAAAATCTGAGTAATTTATCTTAAAGTACAATACTTAGTTACATCACCTTAAATAAGTCACCTACCCTGTCTGTGGTTCTGTTTCCTCCTAGGTATAGTGAAAGGCATGAACTAGAGAACTGCTAAAGTCTCTTTAAGCTTAATATTCTGGTAGTGGCATTTGAATAACTAATTCAGGAAATGTTAACAAACCATTATAGTCCAACATAAAAGGTTAAAACCTTATGGTTGAGGGAACTGGGACTCTGACCCTAATTATAAGTGGGATAATTTGTACCCCATTTGTACCTAATTACAAATGGAGTAATGTGTACCCCATGTACCTCCTGACTGGGAAGCTGACTTGGGTCAGCGTTGTTGCCTTTTTTTGTATCTAACATATTTGATTGTGCAAATTCTAAGAAAAATATTAGTACCACCACCCCTACAACACAGACCCTTAGTATTTATCATTTTTCTTTGGTGATTTTTCAATTAAATTAGGTTTTCTAGCTAGTGGAGAGGACATTGAATTAAGAGTTTGAAGATCTGGATTTAGTCCTGCCATTGTCCTTGGATAAGAGGGTTAAGTTTCTTGAGACTCAGTTTCATCATTTGTAAATTAAGGGTTTGGAGGAGAGGAATTCTAAGGTCCCATCCAAATCTAAAATAACAACTTGTTCCAGGGCAGCGAGTGTATTATTTGGGTCATCATCTGTTCTTGGTTCACAGGTTAGTAGTTCATTTCCTCTGCAAGTGCAATTACCAGGCCATGACTTGTCTATAAAATGCCCCCAGATAGTGTTTGCCCGGTGTATGCTGGTAACATCCCCAGGGGTTTTTCCTGCAGTTTCTTTTTTGCATATGAAATTTACAATCTGTCATACCGGCACCTTGTGAACTCTGAGCTTCTTTTGCTTTCACCACCGTGTACTTCTTTCCTTGGATCATGAGCCTACATATGTGATCCACAGAGATGAGAATTCATGTGTTTTCAACTTCACTAGAGGCAAGAGAGAAAATTCCTACAGATGTAACAAGACCCAGCTGTAGCAGGTGTCCGTTGAAACATTCTCAGTTTTGTATTTGGATGGTGAATGAGACCAAAGTCTTATACCCTGAATATTTCTCTGTGAGTATATGACAAGGATAAAAGAATATGATTACTAGTTTAAAAAGCCTAGCCCCCTAATGGGTCAGCTGGCTGGAAAATGTCTTTCCTGCATCTACATTTAATTTGAGATTTAGTGGTGGGATGTGATGTCATGAGGAGATTTTCATTCTCTCTTTCACCCCATAGTCACTCCCTGGATATACCTATCAATGCACACAATTATGCTTTATCCCATTTTCTAGATTCACCTTCATTTTGTGAATCTTCATCATTCCCTCCTTATTCTACTATGATCCTTATTTGGCATTATAGTCATTTGGAAATGAGTTGTATAAAAAATAAAAGTGGAAATAAAATTTATGGAAGGAAGAAAAGAAATAAGGAAGGAGGACAGGGAGGAAAGGAAGAAAAGGAGAGAAGGAAAGGAAGAAGGAAAGAAGAAAGGAAGGCAAAGAGGGTGGGAAAGAAATTTGTTTGCCTAAACTCCTGATCCCAAAAGACCTCCAAGGAAGGCCTGTTCTTTAAAAAATTAATATTAAATACTTTCTCCCAGGTAACCATTTTACCTACTGTATACTTTGAGTAAGATACTTCCTTAAAATTCTTTCTTAGACCTGTCATGAAGCCATTCTGCACATATTTAAAAAAAAACACCCTCTGGATTTGTAGTCTAAAGATGAGTGTTTGAATCTGGCATTTACCACTTACTACTTACATGACTTTGGACATGACATGTACTCTCTCTGGGCCTGTTTACCTCATCTGTAAAATGAGGAGATTTTTTTACTTGATCTCTAAGGTCTCCTCCTGTGTTTGTAATCTCACAATCTGCAGTCTCCTTAATAATACCAATATTTAAGAAGAGTTCACTATTATGTAATACCTTAAAATCTACCAATTGCTCCACATACTACACATTTGGTTCTCACAACAACTTTGTGAGTTAGGAGTTAGTATCGTTTAAAAACAAGGAAACTAATAATTAGTAAACTTAGTTGACTTGCTGCAGTCCTCATACCTAGTAAAAGTCTGAGCTGGAATTTGAACCCAAACCTTCCTGACTCCAAGTCCTTCATTCTTCTTTATACTATATTGCTTCTATAATACAAAAGATAAATTAATTCAAACCAAAGAAATTTATCCCATTTTTCCCTTGAGTATGCTCTGCTTCATAAAATAGTATAGGGGAAGAATGAAATCAAGTCCCTCTTTCCATTTGGAACTGAGGACAATAAATCTCCAGAGAATGGTGAAGGGAAACTGAGATTCCATATCCAGGCCAATATTTGTCTAGAGATATCAGAAGAATGAACTATGTTATTCCACAGTCTATGGTACAGCAGCAAGGATAATATGTCATGGAGCTAGAACCCATAAAGTTAAATAAAAATGCCTCATTTGAGTCCATTAAACCATTATGTAATGTAACCTTTAAAACAGCTCATATTATGAATCAGAGGCTCAGGTTTATGGGTTGGGTTATCATTCACTTAGAAGGCAGGATCATGCCATTAATAGCTCATGTCACGGCCAACCTCTTTCTGGTTAGTATTTGCAGAATTTCTGAGTGAAAGAATTGAAAGAATCCATCCCAGGTGGCAAACAGGTCTCTATAACTTCAGGCATGATGCAAATCCAGAAAAAAATACTCTTAGTCTTGTTCCGAGGCACTAGAGCTAAGCATTCTTAAACAGAAATAGCCTGACAATCTGAGGGAGCTCTGGCAATCACTGGGAGGAACGGTAGTTTTAGAACATCAAGTCTATGTTTGTGTGTGATAGAGGCCAAATTTTTGGAGTATATTTAACCCACAGTTATATATCCCTTGTTTTTGAGATACTTTTGTGGAACTCCTCGTTTTGTGCCATATTGAAAATAATGTCTATTTCATTACATTTTAAGAAATTTCTGCTAAATCAAATATGTGTCAGGCATTGTGATAAGCGCATTACAAAGTAATGTGAAAAAGATAACCCTTTCTCTCATAGAACTCCTAGTCTGATAGGGGAGACAACATTCCAACAACTGTATACACGCAAGCTACATAGAGGATAAATTTGAAATAATCAACAGAGTGAAGGCACTAGAATTAAGGGGTATTAGGAAAAGTATCATGAAAAAGGTGAGATTTAGCCTAATTTTCAAAGAATTCAGAGAAACTAGTAGGAAGAGATGAGGAGAGCATTCCTGGTAGGGAGAACAGTGAATGAAAATTGCCTGGAGTCAGGAGATGGAATATCTTGTTCAAAGTATATTAGGGAGGCCAGTATCCCTGGGATAACTGGATCACAGAGTATGGGGTGGGGTGTGGGACTGTAATTTAAGGTAAAATGTCCAAAAAGGCAGGGACAGTCAGGTTATGAAGGTTGACATAATCATGTCAAATGAAATAATATATTTAAGCAATAATTTGAATATATATGTATAAACAAACACATACACACATATTTCTCTCCCTTTCTCTTTTCATATATATATATATATATATATATATGTATTATATAATATATATTTATATGCATAACCTTAAACCTGAAAAAATCTTTGTCTCATAACAACCCTGTGACTTAAACTGTTATCTCCATGGTAAAAATGAGGAAACTAATTTCAAAGAGGTTCAGGCCATATGGATCCAGAATTGGAATTATCACCATTTGATTATAAGACTAGAGCTTTTTTCCTACCACATTGGACTATGTAACTGATGTGATGGTCAAAAATAAAGAAAATAAAAGCAAATGTTCCATTATTGTACAGTTTGTGGCACAGATAATTCTTAAATAATCATCACATTGTTATTTTCTAGAAAAGTTTTAGTGTTCTTGATGAAGACAAAAAATGTATCTGAATAACTAAATCATAAAGTGAAATAAGGTTGACTTTTTCAAAAGATTTATTAACCATTTCCAGTTCCACATGTATTTCCTTAGATATCTCCAGTTACCTATTAGAACTTGATATATTTAATCCAGCTTCTCAAAGCACAGAAATTTTTTTTTCTGAAAACAAATTACTTAGAATCTACCTCATACATTGGTGAGCTTTCTTATTAATTAAAGTATTGAAGTACAGGCTGGAGTTCTGTCAGGCATTCCTGTAATGACTACATTAGAGTTAGTGTCCTCAAATGACCTCAAATCTTTTACTTATCTCTGCTCTGGAAAATACCTTATTCCTTTATTCAGTTGTGTTTATTTCTGTTTGGTTAAGTTTTTTTTTTTAATTCTAAGATTTTCTTTTTGAAATGTCAGGTCATTTGCAAGGGATCTACCAATACTTGCTGGAGTCAGGCTACCTACCATTCATTACCCCTTCCTATCGGCTCTCACTACTCTCTGTGTAGCTAACAAGGTCATATGCAAGTCATGTCATCATTTCTCTGATGGCATAGACTTCTTCAGCAATGAAGGACAAACACACAAACAAGGGTTCAGGGCAAGCTGATCTGTTTGACTTGGGACAAGTCAATCTTTCTGTATTTGAGACTGATCAACTTTAGCCTGCAGATGGGGCAGTGTCCTGCTTATATTACACAGATGAAACAATACGTATGAAAGTGCAACACTTTAAAGTCTCCTTCAAATGTTAGTTATAGTCATAATTGACCAATCAAATAACATTTATTATCTAGTATGTATCAGGTACTGTGTGAGGCTTTGGGGATACAAAGAGAAAAAGGAAACTGTTGTAATCTTTATCCTTGTCAGTGTCATCTGCCTTCAGTAGCCATGCCTCCTACACTTAATGAATATGTTTTCCGTGCAAAGCCACTTGGGAAGTGAAGCCCAGGCTCTATTTAGTAGATTTCTTCTAATAAAGAATAATAACTACTGGTTCTAAATACCTCTACTTTCTCCCTTCCTTTTTCTCTATCTGTCTTTCCTCCCTGCCTCTCTTTTTTCTCTCTTTTTCTTCCTTTTCTCACTTTTTCTTTTTCTCTCCCTTCCCTTTTCATTCTTCTTATGTTTTCTTTTTCCTTCTCTTTCTTTCCTTCTTTCTTTCTTTCTTTCTTTCTTTCTTCCTTTCTTCCTTTCATTCTTAGATTCAGATGAATTTTAATAAAAAGACATTTGGCTCCACCAGTGGCCAGGGGCAGAGAAGACCTTGGCAGAGGGCCCCAACACCACTGCCCCATCTGCATAGTATTATCCACATGAGTAAGTTCCCTCCATTGAAATCAACAGGACCGTATGGCAATGTTCAGATCTGAAATTATTTCAAATGGGTTCCTGTGTAGTTACAACTCTGTACTTGCAATCTTTGTGATTTCAATTTGGAAAGTCGTTCAAGTGAATAATTTAATGTAGGGCTGTTCCTTCTGTTTTCCCTTCAAGCTCACAAAATTCTAAAAATAATGTGATTATGAGCAAACTTCCAGTGTGCATAATAGGACAGTAGGGGGGTTGCAGATCTATTTGCTCCAGTGTAAAAGGCCAGATCTGACTTTAATGTAGTGATTTGGCATGGCATTTTATTAAGACAAGTTGTAGTTGTTGGAAGCCAACTCTTGCCTTCTAAAGACTTACACAAAATAGAGAAGTTTGGCTGCAAAAAACACTAGACATCATGATGACTACAACATAGCAAAGGTGTTGGTGCTTTCAACACACTGGCACGTTTAGTTAGAATAGTCCTAAGGACTGAGAGAGAAAAGAGGAACATATTAAAACTACTCTGGCCAAGGCAGTGGCGTTATAGTGAATAGATTCCTTGACTTGGAGCCAGGAAGACCTGAAGTCAAACCTGTTCCAGATATTTAACTTCTGATCCTCAGTTTCTTCAACTGTAAAATGAAAATCATAATAGTATGTACTTTATGGGGTTATTGTGAAGATCAAATGAGATAGCGTATGCAAAACTTTGCAAATCATAATGGCATATAAATATTAGTTATTGTTGTTAACCTAATGATAAATATAGAGATTTAAAACAAAAACAAAAAACAAAATAACCTTGTGAATCACCTGGACTATTAACCCTATCATTTTGTAAATCACGAAATCACACCTAGAGGCAAAGCAGTACAATGGTTTGCCCAGGTTCACATTGCCAGAACTCAGATTATTTGACTTTCATTCTTCTATTATTTGTTTGTTTGCTTGTTGTTTCCAGGTATATGCTTTGCTAGCCTTGAAGCCCAAGAACTTAAAAAAATAAAACGATTAATTAGTAGTAAATTTCAAGTTTGTAGGAATATACGAACAAATTTTTCTATTGAAAATAATTTTTCTAAAATAAGAAAGTAGCATTGAAGTTAACGTGACTTTGAGAAGTTCACCAGTCTATTATTCTGAGGTTGCAGGAAACCAGTTTCCCTGTCTACCCAGTACAGAGAAGGACAGTTTTACATGAATTATGATATTATTTACCTGAATTGTAAACTTCATATTTGTGCCATGGTAGTTCCTGTTCTGTGACTATGAGTCAGATTTTTCCTCCTTTTGTTTAAGCCCATCTCTTCTTGTTCAGCTCTCAGTACAAATGAAGAAATGTTGCTCCCCAACCTCAATGGTCTAGACACCAATTTGGGAAGGTGATCATTAAGTAAAGTGTCATTAACCAGGCTATAATTTCAGGTTATCTGTATTGTCAGCTGTGTTCAGACTTCTCTGCAGGCACAGGTTAGTTAGAGGGACAGATTTCTTTATCTGTTCTTTTCTACATAACATAGCCTTGTTGCCATTTGGTGTAATCCAGCAAAGGCTTATCCAAAGGAGCCATCAGTGGGGCCATCCAACTACCTGCATGTTGGGGACATCCAGTGGTATAGTAGAAAGAATTCTGGACTGAGATTCAGAGAACCTGGATTCAAATCTTGCCTCTGATGCTTACTCTCTGTGACTTGTACAGTCACAAAGCTAAGTGAGATAGTGAACATTTAGAACTCAAGTTCTCCTGACTCTAGGTACTATGTTCTATGGACCTATTATCCAGACATTATCATGGTCACAATCTTTTGACATAAGGGGATAATGAGGCTTCTGCCCTTCCTGCCACTTCACCAATAGGTGAAATCTTATCTCATTTCTCTCATTTACAGAGGAACAAGAATCAGAAGAAATGCTATGCTCACTGTAAGTCTAACCTGTCCTAGGCCATGTTGGGCAAGGCATTTCACTTCTGTGAGCCTCAGTTTATCTGTTTAACAAGGGATGACCTCTAAGGTCCCTTCTAGTTCTGAGTCTATGATCCGATTGTCCTAAATCACTGCATTTCCTTTGGCCTCAGGCTCTTCACCTTTAAAATAAAGGAATTGGAATACATTATCTTTGAGGTAACCTAGAGTTCTAGGTTTATGGTACTTTGACTTTGTTTCCAGTTTGTTTCCAGCTGGCTCCATCTAATCTGGATGCTTTCCTTCTTCTTGCCTCCTCAGCTCACATAATTTATTTTCTTCACCATCACTTGCCATGAAGTCCTTCTCCAGGAAACCAGTTCTTTTCTGTCTCCAGAGTTTGCCCAAGTTATGCATTACATATGACTCAAATTTGCCTTTTGCTGTCTATTATTCTATAATCTTCCCTTTCTTAAAATGGCAGGATGTAATACATCTTGTGAAAAAAGTCCTAAGTGTACCACACACACATATATGTATGTGTATGTATGTATGAACACAAAGAAATAGTATGCATACATATGGGTATATTCAATATTCCATTTGTTTGTCATCTCCCATATCAGATTGTAAGGTCTTTGAGAGCAGAGAACCATTCTGTTCTTTCATATATTTCTAAATAAACAGTGCACACCCGAATACTCAGTCTGCATCGTGGGCAAAAATTCTGAAATACATGAATCATTTCCAGCTTTCCTGTTATGGAAGTTTCTATGAAACTATATGGAAGATGAGGACCTCCTCATCTTCCTTTTTCTCTCCCTTTATTCTCTCCTCCTTTTTCCTAAGCTATCCTCTATCTAGGATTTCATCTAATAAAACCTCTTCTCTGTAGAAGATCAGATATTAGACATTTACAATTGTCAAAACTCAACTCTAAGTGTTCCCTCTCCTAGGGCTTTTGCATTTGAACACTCATTTCTAATTGTGGAATAAAGGGCTTTCTCCACTGGTAAATAAACTTAAAGCATCATGGAGTAGGTGAAGCATTTTTGGAACATGAGGAAACCTTCCTTGCTTGGAAAGGAGAGAGCAACATTGAACAAAGCATTTAATTTCGAGTCTGAGGACTCAGTTTTGTATCCTAACAATGTTGCATACCGTGTTTGTGACCCTTATAATTCATTTAATCCTACTAGACTGCCATTTCTTCATCTGGAAAGTGAAGAGGTTGGACTCTGTGTTCACTAAGATCCCTTCCAGTGCTAAAGTTACGATCCTGTGAATACTGTGTTGGTGGCCACTTAGCTCACCACCAATAAGACGGATCTAGGCACATAATGGATGCTAAAAACACTTGTTGCTGGACCACCATATTCCTCCCTGACACACTAGCACTTCTAAGAGGATATCACTGTACAAGAGTCCCCTAGGCTCTTGGAATAGCAAACACTAGAGAGGTGAACTGCAGGTCTCACATGGACTGACTTCTCTGAGAATTGTTCTAATCAATACACACACACACACACACACACACACACACACACCCATGCATATGTATATGTTGTTGTTCAGTTGTTTCAGTAATGTTCAATCCTTCATGATCCCATTTGGGGTTTTCTTGGCAAAGATATTGGAGACATTTGCTATTTCCTTCTCAGGTGGATCTATTTTGTTAGACAGTCAAAAGTTAAGTGATTTGCCTAGGGTCACACAGTTGGGAATTGTCAGAGGTTGGATATGAACTCAGATCTTCCTGACTTGGCCCAGTGCTCTATCCTCTGAACCACCAGATGCCTGTGTATATGTTATGAGTTTTGTGTATAATGTTCATTCCCCAGTGTGCAGAAGGTTGCTTGCAGGTTGCTTGCTTCTCAGTTTCTGTTCTGTCTTTGGACTGTCAGGATGCAAAGGACTGGAGAGTGAGGAAGCTGCTAAAAAGCTTCCAGCTGTTGGCAAACATCAGTTATGTTAGACAGTAATACAATGCTATAATTTTTCATATGGCATCTCTCTTAGCAAAATAGCACAAACACTTTTACACAGGATAACAGCCTATGAAGGCAGCAACAAACTATTTGAAATGACAGTGCATGACAAGCAGTGGGTGACAGTCACAGGTAACTCCAGGTGATGGGAATGATGGTTTAAAGGCCATGTTTGGAGGGAAGAGGATTAGGTTCTAGGGAAGGAGTCAGCTTAGGGATGAAGATTCCTTTTATGTCAGAAGGCATAAAGATGTAATAGGTCAAACCAAATAGATGAACTTGATTTAAATGGAGCTTGAGAAGAATCTTTATGTATACACACAATGAAGACTGAGTTACACAGTGAAGACAGGAAAAATGTGAAAGTCTCCCTGAAAGGTCTATCTGCCTCCTTTCCATCAGTTTCTTCTTGCCACAGGCCATCCTGTGTACTGGCTGCCAGGGATTTCTCATACATCCTTTGCACACTGCCTCTCCACTTTAATTTAAAATAGCTCCCCAATTCCCTTCCATTAAAACCTCGCTTCTTGGTCAGTGAACCCTTCACTCAAGTATTCCAGTATCCCCACACCTTCAATCGGATTCTGTACTTCTCAGTACATGGATGTGACATTATTGATCATTACAGTCACCTTGAGAAGACAAGTAGTGTGTTATAATCTTCTGTTGATTAAGAAATTGAACTACTATAAAAGTAAATGACTTGCCCAAGATCACTCCTACTTTATGAGTCACCTGGGAGTTGAGTTCAAGAGTGGCATTGCTAATCTAATGTTCTTTCCTTTAACTATCAAAACTCATCTCTGAGAATACACTTCACTCAAGCAGTCTTACCTACTAGAAGTGCCTTCCTCCCTCCAATGTCCTAGTTTGTTAGTATCTCTGCTTCTAAGACCAACTGTAGGACCCATCTCAGAACCTCTAAAAGGAGTGTCTCTGCATACTGATTGTTTGCTTTCCAGGCCTAAGCATTTATGCAGATTTGTGTTTTCTTATCTCTGTCATACTCTAAGTTACTGTTCCTTTCTGGCTTTAGATCAGTGGTTCACAAACATTTTGGTCTCAGGATTATTTTAGCCTTAAAAATTATTGAGGATCACCCTTCCCACCAAAGGCTTTTACTCATGTGGGTTATATCTATCAATACTTAGCACATTAGAAATTAAATTGTCTTAGAATCATAATGAAAAAAAATGAGCTTGCGGATTTCCTGATCACGTCTTCAGGTCTTCTGGGGTTTCCCAGAACAACTTTAAGCATTCCACCTTTTGACAATAAACATTATAAAGGAGAGGCTGTATTTTCTCCCTGTTTTCTGACCTTTCTCTCCCATCCTTCTATTTATCTCATTTTCCTCTGTCTACAACCCTGTTGAAAATGGAGTCATATTGGAAATCCTCATTGATTGTATAGATGAAAGAATGAATATCATAAGGACTTTCTAAAGGTCACTAGAAATATTTAAAGTTTGTAAGCATATTTAAGAGAGGAAATGGGTAAGGTAAGGGCCAAGGGGTACATCAGAAATTCATACCATGATGGACGTTTGGGCATGAAGGGACGTTAGAAATCATCTAATAGATATCCTTCATTTGGCCAATAAGTAAACTGAGGTAAAATAATTTATGAAGTAAAATAATTTACTCCAGGACACACAGTAAAAAAGGGTCAGAATTAGAATTTTAACCCATGATGAAGCATTCTTGAGTTAAGCCTCTATCTAGCAGAGCACATTGAAGAAACCTTTAAGTGACAAATAGGGGCACAAGTGAAATGAAAAGCTGGGGCAGAATATGAGTACAAAATTCTTCAAGATTATTTAATCCAATGTTTCCTTGGGTGCTAATAATTGAGAGTTTTACTGATTTAACTGATATCAAGGAAAAATGTGACTACCTGCCTTGACAATAGCAGAAAAAAATGCTTTCAGGTTAATGATGGATGTTGTGGGTGTGTTGTTTCAGAGGTAATAGATTTCACCTGTGCGAAAACAAAAGGCAAAAGTTAAAAATCTCAGGTTGAGGATGTGGTACATGAGGAACTTTGTCTCTGACTGTCTCTGTCTCTGTCTCTCTGTCTCTCTCTTACTGTCTGTCTCTGTCTCTGTCTCATGACTTTGCACATATTTTCTCTGTTAAGGCATCATGAACTTTCATAGTTCATTATTTTTGTACTCCTATGATTTTGAAGTTATGACTTTTAAGTGTGCTGTGAGTACAGTGGGTGCAGAGGACAGAGCTGTGGGTAGCCACAGATACCTGGATGGCTCAGTGGAGAGAATGTCAGAAGTCAGCAAGACCAGAGGTCCAATGTGGCCTCAGACCCTTACTAGGTGACCCTGGGCAAGTCAGCACTTCTGTTTGCCTTAATCTGCTGGAGAAGGAAATGGCAAACTGCTATAGCTTTCCCAAGGACAGTATTGGCATAATATGGTCAAGGGTCTCCCAAAGAATCAGACACAACTGAAGACAACGAAAAAGTATAGGGCTACAGAAACACCTGTTATTGTTGGGGTTTTGACTGCTTGTCTTTCATTTGTCTAAAATTTGGAAAGCAGAATGCTTTTTTTCCCATTGTATACATTGAAAGCCTCTGTGGATTCTTATACACAGATACATCCATGCATACATACATACATCTATACATATATATATATATATATATATGTATACATAGTATAATAATAATAACTCTTGCAAAGAATCAGTTTAGATGCCGTCCTGTAAGTGCAAAGAATAACATTGTTTCGGGACTTTAAGGACTTCTGTCTCATTTGCTTTGTGTAAGATTCCAGGAAAGAAATGATCCATATTCACAACATCTAATCCTGAAGATGGGCACTCAACATTTATCTTAAACATTAAAACTGCCAAGCATGTGAGTTAATGACCCACAGATCTTTTTGATTTGTTTAATTTTTAATTTCCTTTTATTGGAAGTGCTAGATTTACTGAATGGAAAATAAAATGATACCTAGATGTTGTAACTTACTATGAGATCTGTGCCTGTGGTAAATGGCTGGACATGTTTACTGAGAGCATAATTGGAGGGAACTCTTGCTTGACTTTGCTTCCTGGGCTAACCAGGATTGAATTTTCTTTGGCTTGCGGAAGGTTTTTGGAATCAGACTACGTTCAGGTTATTTTTTTTTCTTGAAATGGCTTTGAGTTTTGAAAACTCAGAAGGATATATTCATATTTTATGGCCCATCAGCTTTATGGTAAGTATTTGTTATGGTAGAAAGGAGTCTTCTGCATTTGCAGTGATTCTGGCACTTCTTCCCCTAACTCTGGTTTGTTTGCAATGATATGGTTAAGTTGTGTTTGAACATGGATCATTTTCCTCTTTCCTGCCAGCATTTAGCTCACAATGTTGGACTTTGTAGTTCAGGGTCCATAGTTATAGAAAATGTGGCTCTCGTGCAGACAAGCTCATAAACTCCTGAAGAGTAAGTGCTTTCATGGGATAGTGATCACTGTCTTCATTCATTCATTCATTCTCATTCTCTGTCTCTCTCTCTCAAGTAGTATTTCCATAAAGAGATCATAAACTCTCTTAAAAATAAAGTCACAATGACAACTTTTTAAAATTCTTTGCTATCATTTTTTTTAGAGATGACATATTAATCAACTAAAGGGTAATTATCTAACATCGTGGTGTCAAACTTAAGTACAAATAGGGATTTCTACAACATCCTTAAGGATCCCTGTGAGTCACACATTAACTTTAAAAACCACATGTTCAAATTATCTAGGTTTATTATATTTTTATTTTGCTAAATATTCCCCAATTACATTTTAATCTAACTTGGGCTTCAATCAGGAATGATTTGTGTATTCACCATCACTTATCTGAAAGATATTATAACTAATAGAGGCCTTGGATTTGTAGCTAACCTTACAACGTCCTTGTTGCCTGACTTTGCAAAAACATTTGAACCTATTTGTTCCCAAGATTGTTAATTAATAATGGGGACTATGGAACTTCATCAAATCTAATAGCACAATATATATTATTTCCGGAGAAAGATACTACTTGTGTGAGAATTAGGGGTGCATTAAGGGATGCATTCACTGATGTTGAACTTTGACTTGCCTTTTTGCAAGTTCTCATTCATCCCTTCTTTACACATCGAATTCCTCTTCCACACGTTCCACAGTTCTTCAGATAAATCAGTTATCATGCCCACCCTCCCTACCTGGAGTCTTTGCTTCTCAAATTAGTTATTCTCAGTTCTTTCAATTGATTAACATATGACATATACAAAAGGAACTGCCCAGTAATTGTTGTTGTCTTATTTCTTTGGATACTCTCCATTTTATTGTTTTTCTCTAAACTGTTGTACCCATAATTGAATAAAACACTGCAAATACAGTCTAACCAAGGTGGAGATTGATGACTCTCTTACCATCTTATTCCTACAACATAAGCCCCTCTTAATGTAATAAAAGGAAGGAAGGGAGGAAGGAAGAGAAAGAACCTTGTTCTTTGGGATTCAGTAGTTTCCTTTTTTCCTTTCCTTTTTCTTTTCTATTATTGATTCCCTTCAGCCCTCCCTCACTCAAAACAAAGTCAAGTGTAAGTCATGTCATTATTTCTCTGATGGCGTGGTCTTCTTCAGTAACAAAGGACAAACACACTCACTCTGAATATTGACTCCCTGGCATTCTGAGAAGATATCTAATGGATGGTTCTTAATATACCTACAAATGGATTTGTGCCTATGTCATGTTTTTAGAGAATCATAGAAAGCTAAATCCAGGAGTTTTCCTAGAGATTATGAAGTCCACCCTTATCCCCACCTCTCATTTTATAGATGAAGAAACTGGAGCATAGAGAGATTAGGACATTTTTAGGTTCAAGGAATCTAGAACACTGTACTAGGACTAAAAGTAATTGACTAATCTACATGGAAATCATGAGTCAATCAGTAAGCATTTATTAAATGCCTACTCTATGGCAAGGAAGAAGCAGGCAGCCCAGCGGATAGAGAGCTAACTTTGGCATAAAGACATATGTTCATTTTTAGTCTCTATCTGACCCTGGGTGAGGTAATAATCTCTCAAGCATCCAGGAAACTCTCTAAACCTGTAAATTATAGAACAAGTATACACACACACACACACACACACACACACACACACACACATATATATATATATAGTCAAAGGATTTATCTCTAAGAGGTCTCTCTTTACTTCTCATGAATATTTCTATCATTTCCCAGACTGGTCCTCAGAAAACAGATACAGTCTGTGAAATGGGAATGATAACCTGTGGTACCTATGTCAAAGGGTTCTTTTGAGGATATGTTAGATAATGTATACAAATTGCTTTTTAAATGTTAAAACATTTGATAAATGTTTATGATTCTTCCTGTTGTCTAAATCTTTATCTTACTCCTTCTCCTTAAGAATATATCAATCTTCTCATGAATTTCAAATAGAAATAATCCTGAGACAAGTCATTATCTTACCACCATCCTTTTATATTGAGTTTTCTACATCGTAGCGATGGATAAAGTAGCTACTCCTTGTATTTAAATAGACACATTAAGATAAAAATTTACCCTCCATTGGCTCACTGAAAGTATCCTTGGTACGACTCCAGTAAGATTCGGGGGGATGACATCTACTGAATTCCCATGTGATTTTTAACTTTTCTGATAAATCTCCATAGTTTTGAAAATGTATTATTCTCCCTAACATGGAGATCTTGAGTATTTCTTATGGCAGTGTTTGTCCTCAAATATGTGTAGAGTAATACAATACCCAAGTGACTGTAGGCAACAGTTCAGTCTGTGTTAATGGTCTGATTTTAGTACCATTTATTGTTTAAATTTTCAGGATATTTGAGGTCTGTATTTGTAGTGGGAGGATTTGTTTGTTCATTTATGTCAGATATTGAGCTTCTGATGTGTAATTCTAGATATCAAGTATATCTTACTAGGTGCCATATTTTTATGACTGAGAGTATGTTACACATTTTCTGCAATTTTCTTGCATACTTTAATTATTATTTTTGTTATATCTAGAACTAGAACTGCTGCTACCACTATTGCTATTACTGCTCATATTGCAACCATTACCATTCTACTATCCCACCACTACCACTACTTCTCTGACTGACTACTATTACAATGATGGCATGACAATATTAACAATGACAACTGCTCTATTAGAAGGTTGGAAGGGACAGATGTTTTATATCATCTCCTACTTAGAGAAATCTTGGCACAGAAATGGTAAAAATGACTAGTTCAATTGAGTGCTGAGGGGAACATATGGGAACCAACAATTGTTGGCTTAGGATGTTCCCTCCCTGATTCGGATACCATTTTCTGTGGACCCATTTTTGTAGAATGAGACATTGCAGTAGGACACATTATATCAGATATTTTTAGTTTTCATTGGTTTTCTAGAGCAGAGTCCCATCCATACCTCCTACACAAACAAACCACTAGACTGACAATACTACTCAGGAAAGAATAAAAAAATGTCCATGTATCATTAAGATAATTGTTATTGATTAGTCTCTTTGTAATTTTCTGCTTTTTGTTTTCAGATGTTGGTTATAAATCACACCCACTACAGGAGCTGAGGCTGTGTTTGTGTCTATTATGTTGTCCTGATAAGGCTGGGCAGTGTTTTTTACCTTCCTGATGGGAGTTATTGAGATTGATTGAAGCGCTCTGCTTGTCCTATCCAAGACACTGTGTAATTAATGTTTCATTATGTTAATACATGCAAATTTGAGAGTCTGTGTTTGATTGGGAAGCAGAGAACAAAAAGGATTAAAGAGTTCACCCCAAAGTACAAATTAATTTATTGCATTGCTAACTGGCCTCTGAGGAATGGAGTAGTTGGCTTAGAAAATAAAGATGAAAAGGAGAAAATTGGTAAGAGAAATTCCACAGATCTCTCTCTCTCTCTCTCTCTCTCTCTCTCTCTCTCTCTCTCTCTCCCTCCCTCTCCCTGTCCCTCTTCCTCTCCCTATCCTTCTTCCTCTCCCTCTCCCTCTCTCTCCCTCCCTCTCACCGCCTCAGTTGTTTGACCAGCTAGGCAAGCACCACAAAAGCATTTTCCAGGCTTTGTCTGGATTTGTATTTATTTTTTTCTTTTTCTTCAGCACTGACTCCTTTAGTTGTGGTAAAGGGTTTAGGGTTTATTAATTCTAAGATATTTGTGAAAGTTTTTGTAATATACTACAAAGAATGCTGATTGAAGAGTCAGCTGGCCATTCTGTTTTGAATTCTAGCAATGATTCATCCTAGTTGCATGGACTTCATCAAGTCACTTTAATGTCTTTCAACCTCAGTTTCCTCATTTGTTCAAAGGGGACAGGATAGCATATTCTACCCTTTTCACTAAGAATAAGACCTAATCAATATGAAAGCTTGCATAATTATTATTAAAATATTTTCTTACTATGACAATAAACATGAGAATGTAATCTTTTACATTAGTAACTGGTCTTTCTCCAAAGGACTCCCCCTGTATCCTTGTTATGGATCACTGGAATTCTTCATCTAGTGTGATTCACGTCTTCAGCCCCAAGATTTTATCTTGTTAAAATCAAATGGTAGGTAAACTAGATTATTGGATAGATAGCAGTCCCCTGTTTCAAGAAGGATGACTTCAGTCCCACCTCTGATACATATTGGTCATGTGAATTCAGGCAAGTCATTTACCCATCTGACACTTATCTAAGACTAAGTTATACTATATTCCCTTAATGGTCTTTCTTCACAGGAAGTTCCCTATTCCAATTCAATCATGGGGTCAGACATCTCTCTCCTTCTACCCCTCTCAGGGAAAGGGGTTAAATTTTATCAATTATTATTTTATAAGTTTCAATAACATCAGGGTTGAATTAGGTTATCAGATTTTTTTAACCAGTTATCTTAGAACTGGTTTTGATAGTGAGAGAAGGAGACTGAAAACCTTAGAGTATGGATCACTTCAAAATACCAGGTTATAGTCAGGGAAGAGAACCAAGCCACATGCAAGGAAGTCTTGAAAAGAAGGAAAGAGTACTGAGAGAAGAAAGAAAAGAATAATTCTTTATGGTGACTAAATGCCAGGCACTTT
Source organism: Potorous gilbertii (assembly GCA_028658325.1). Taxonomy (NCBI): domain Eukaryota; kingdom Metazoa; phylum Chordata; class Mammalia; order Diprotodontia; family Potoroidae; genus Potorous; species Potorous gilbertii. The sequence goes on along the minus strand of CM053769.1, from coordinate 674,073,671 downwards.
GCTCTACAAATATTACTTCATTTCATCCTTACAGCAACCCTATGAATTACAGTTGAGGAAACTGAGGTGACAGATGAAATGACTTGTCTAGGATCACACAGTTAGTAGGTGTCGAGATGAGAGATGAATAAATAAAGGATTATTAAGTATAAATTTTTCTATTAAATGGCTATTCTTAGAGTTAGCACCACAAGACAGTCTGTCTTAAATGAGGGATTACAGATATATATATATATATATATAAAATAACTGATTAACTGATGAAAACTAAATATATATATATATATATATATATATATATATATATATATATACATATATATAAGAGAGAGAGATGGAAGGGATCTTAGTACAGAATCTAGTACAACATTCTTCATTTTATTGATGGGAAAATCAAGATTGTGAAGTACCTTACATGCTAGGCTAAAGAAGCAAATGTTCATTCCCTCATTTCAGAGTGAAAAATCAGCACAAAGTTACTCAGCTAACTGAAGCTAGGATTGGAATGGTGTGCTCTTATGCCTCCACCACACCCAAGAAAGATTGATCATGTTTGCAATGAAGTAAAAATATTCAGAATTGTATAAATATATGTTTCTCTAGATGAACCAATTGCTTAGATGCCAGTGAAGAAATAAAAAGTTCCAAATGGTGACCCAATTCAATTAAATTCAACTAAAATGCACTTATTAAGAGCTTACTATGTGTAAGGTATTGATAGCAAGATACTGAATGAAGTTATGAATCATTTTAAATATTATACTTGTTCCCTAAGAGTGTCATTGTTAAAAAATGGCAAAATATAGAAAAAATCAGTGCATCAAAATAAAATGCACAGAAGACCTTTCATCATCTTGGTTAAATGTACCTTTCCACCTTTATTTGACACTGTTCATCATACCTTCAGTTCAAATGGACTTCTAGTTGTTCCCCAATGGCGTTTTCCATTCATATCCCTATGAAATTTTTCATTCAGCTTTTCCTTCCTACATTGTGTTCCTTCCACTCCTATTGAAATTCTTCTCTTCTTTTAAGTACCAATAATCTCTTTGCCTTCAGCCAAATTTTTTTAAGATTACACGATCAGAAGTTAAGAGCTATAAGAGATCTTACAGGCAATCTAGGTCAATTTTCTCATTCCTACAAATCAGAAAACTGAGGTCCAGAGGGGTTGTGCCTTGCCCAAAAATCACACAAATATTGACAAAGGTGGGATTTTTCACTCCAGAGCTAGTGCCTTTTCTACTTCCTTGAGGGTAACACTTTTTGTATTTCCAGAATCTACTGCAGTGCTCGATACCTATTTGTTTGTTGAATTGACTATCCTGCATACATATAGAGAGTGTAAAAAAACAAACACACACACACCAGAACAGACAAACAAAACCTCTTAAAATGTATAACATATATTGGGCAGATAGGTTGCACAGTGGACAGAACATCAGGCCTGAAGTTGGTAAGACCTGAGTTTCAATCCAGTCTCATACACTTACTAGCTGTGGAACTATGGGCAAGTCACCTAACTCTGTTTTCCTGTTTCCTCATTTATAAAAATGAACTGGAGAAGTAAATGGCGAACTACTCTTTGCCAAGATGCAAGCCTCTTTGCCAAGAAAACCCTAAGCAGGGTCATGAACAGTTAGACACAGCTAAAATGACTGAACATCTGTAAGCAACAACAAAAATAAACATTAGTAAATTAGTGAAAACAATTCTGTGAAAATGACGAGGAGACATGGGTTCTAATCCCAGTTCTACTCCTTATTAGTGATATGAAATTGGACAAGTCCTGGACCTCTAGTCCTCAATTTATTAATCACCTATAAAAAGAGAGAGAGTAAGAGTATTTGCCTCATTTGTTTTGTAGGTTTTGTGCAAGGATTAAATATGATAGCAAAAAGTACTTTGAAAATTGTAAAGTGCTCTTGAAATGTGTTTGTTTTATTATCAGAAGAGAGTTATTTACAAGTCTCAGTGTAGGAGAATTGAGAGCCTGAGAGTCCTATTCTCACATAAACAATAATACCTTTAACAGTATTCCCAGCTCTGGGTACAGCTAACTTTTGCTTATAAACCTCATACAAATGTCATAATGTGTATACCGCAATTGACCAGAGAGAGTGGTTAACTTCATTGCAGTAAGTGTGATCTTCCATCATTCAGTCTTCCCCATTTCTTCTAACTATGACTTGGATTATTTTTATGCAATGGCTTATCTTCTAATGTACACTCATTATTAAGAAGGAGGGAAAAAAGATTGATTAGACATTAGTTATTCATATTTGATTGTATAAAAAGACAGTAACTAATGTAAATTTTTGGATGAAACCATTTAAATTTGCATTAAACACCCACAATCAGTTCTGCTTCCTTCAATATCCAGCTCCAACAAATAAGAGGTTTACCAACAAATTATGAAATAAAAAGAAGAATCTGTCTCTCTGTTCTGATGAAATCTCTCTAATTCTCAGATATAGAATTGAGAAATGAGCATAACTGCTTGAGGGTCTATAAGGATGATCACAATGACAATAGATGAGGAAGTAGCTGGAATTATATATTCCATTACAGTGAGTATGGAAGCAAAAGATGGTAAGGGAGGGCTGTCATGAGGAAGGGAAGGGAGCCCAAAACCAGTAGGACAAGTATTAGTGGGCATACTACAAAAGCATTCTTCTTGCTAGTTCCTGGACAGACAGACAAACCCAATTGGATGTCTTGCACTTGGCCAAGCATTTCAACTAAGGGCTCTTTGCCCATTCTAGCCTTAAAGTGATTAGGATGAGGCTCAGACCCCTCTGTGGAATTGTAACAAATTTCATTCAAGCTCCTCTCCCTATTTTAAATTATTTAAATAAATTACAGGCTTTTATAATTTCTAAACAGTGGTTTGGGTTGGAATTTCTATGCTGCTGAATTTTTCTGAGTTCAATTTTATTTTATTTCATTTTTATCAGTGACACTGTAAGAAGAATTTGTTAAAAATTAAATAAATTCACATGCATTAAAAGCACCTGTGATAGAAGCTTCCCTAGGAATAACGTAAAAGTGTTTGAACAATTCTGGGAATCCACAAGGCACCAGCGGTTGAGAAGTGTGATAATGCCCAAGCTTGTCAGAGTATGCAGGCTACAGATATCTTCATAATGTCGATGACAAACTAGTCATACTGTTCTGGGCTAGGTTGAACTTGTCTGGCCTGTACTTACTTTGTAATGGTGTTGAATTTTTTTCCTTACCTTGAGTTGTTCTGGTAGGATAAAGGATAAAGAAAATATCCATACAACATTTCCAAGCTTAGATTATATTTATAACTTTGAAGTTTATTGTAGATATTCATACCCCTAATTTAGAAAAGCATGAGAATTACACAGCACCTCAAACTATGTGAATGCAAAATGTGAATTACAAAATTATTCCCTCTCTAGACTTGTAAAAAGAAAAGATGAACTTCTTGTGACCCTAGACCAAGTAGAATGGACTTAGAGGAAAGCATCTGATGTTGGAGATCATGATTGTGGGTTAGAACGTCTCATCCCCAAACACTCAAGTCCTAGTATGATATCTTGCATAGGATATAGTAAATATAAATATATTTTAACAAACAGATATTTCTTTGAAAAACAGTAAGATTGGAGAACATCGTAGCAGAAAAAAAATAATAGTAGCTAACAGAGTCAAATAAAGTTATAATATTTGTCCTATACTTTCAGGCTTTATCTCTAACTGTATAGACACTTTTTGCAATGGGTGCACCTATAACATGACGCAGGAAGGGTAAGTAGATATAGGAGGTTTTGTCACTTCTATGAAAGCGAGTCAAAAAATTAACCCTATTTGCCCTAACATCACATATATAGAAAGATAACATTGGTCATTGGTGTTACTGTTGTTGGTAATTGTGACAAAGAAGAATAACTAATGAATGGTTATTAACCCAGCTAATCTGAGCCTTTAATTTATCATTGACATATCATAATATTACTGTTATAAAGATTAATGATAGCATGATTTTCTTTCATTTCTCTGCATAATTGACTCAAGATGCTGTTTCTACTTCCTTCCTTCCTTCCTTCCTTCCTTCCTTCCTTCTACCTATCCTGTCCTCCCCTCTCCTCACCTCCCACTCTCTTCTTTTGCCTTTAATTCTACCACCTTTGGGGAAACTATTAAGTTAACCATCTTTCAATAAGCCTTCACACTCAACTAACCTACACCTCAGTTTTCTCTTTTATAAAATGAAAACCTGCTGAGAATTAATCTTTGTTTTGTCAAATGCTTTAAGATCTGTAGACCCAGCATGGCATAGATGCAGTGCCATTGGAAATATTTGTATTTGAGGTGACAGTGAGCTCCCAGGGACATTAAAATTTATTTACTATGTCGGAGTGGTATATCATGAAAACAGTTTGAAATAGGTGGGCTGATGTTTGAAAATTTCTTTGGCGTATAGATCTATTCTAGTAGCTTGCAATGGGATTTGACCTACTATAAGTGGCAAAGAATTAATAAGGGAGGATGAATTAAGTGTATTCAGAGGACCTATGACTTAGAAACTAAGGTATGTTCAGAGATATAAAGAGGGAGAGTGGTGATTATTTGACTCAGAGTGACCTCAGAAAGATTAGGTGCTTTCTCCTTAGATGAGAGATTGGGTTAAAGTAGTGCCCCTCATAAGTATTTAGAGAGAGATGGACCACCCTTGTGCTTTGTGATCCTTCATTATTATACACTATTCATCTGGACCATACCACTCCCATCCCCAGCCTCAGTCAATATCCCCAGAATCCCGTAGTTGCTATAACCCTCTCTTGTGGCCCAACTCTCCCCATTCTAATCCCTACAGAGACATAGGATGACCCCTCTAGGGAATGGGATTTCTCATCTTGTGGTGCTACTGCACCTAGAGTTGCATAATACCTGTTGCCCACTGCGGTATGGGGGACAAGTCTGGAGAGTTAGTAGTAGCATCAGGAGAGCGATGAAACGGTTAACCTGACTGTGATGGGCTATTCTTCTGATCTCACTAATCAAAGGGGAGGAGTGTGGAATAAAGGCTAAGAAAGAAATCTCTGGCCCCACAAGCAGATTTTTTCTTGGAAAAATAGTGTGTAATATCATATATAAGCTAAAGAGTGTAATGCAAAGTAAATTGAAGAGGGGGAGGACACAAACAACATAAGGGATGGGAGAGGAATTGAATTGCTCATTAATTTATGAAATTGTAAAATGATTTAATGGAGACAGAGGTGTTTGGTTCTTTTGTATCTCACTAAGAAAGACCACAGTTGACAATGAGAAATGCAGCAGCAGTCACAGTTTAATAAAGCACAGAGAGACAAGCAACAAAAATTGCAGAGGGATATAGAGGCAGATGGTAAGGCTCACGAATGGGGGAATGGGATGATGAAGGAAGGCATCATGGGAAAGAAGATGGCCAGGAGAAAAGTAGAGAGCTTCACTCAGGTAAACTGCGGATTAGAGTTGGAAGTACTCGGGAACATGCATCCAGATGGAGATGGACAAGTACTGGGGGAAGAAGTTTAAGGTCAAATTTCTATGCTCTTTTTTGGGGGGGGGGAGATCACCTCTTATCTGTGCAACCTTGGGTTTAGTTCATCAAGTAGATTAACATATGCAAACAATCTTAAAATTGTTAGTAAAACTTCAAAGTTATCATCCTAAAATTATCAGAATCTTTTTGATATTCTGCAGTGATGAAACTGTGGATATCTGGCTTTTATCTGGAATTTACATATCATAGTAGTAGATCACTAACAAGCAGTGTTTGGGTGGCTTCCCCTCATATAGCACGTATTATCAGGATGTGCATTTTATTAATATATGATACAATTAATAAAATATGTTCTTTAAATCTTTGGGATGGTTTGTATATGACTTCTAGGTTCCCCTTTGCAATCTTATTTCCTGGTAAAACTTACTTACTATATGGACTAGGAGGAGAGGGGGTCTTCAGGGGGACCAGAACACCATGAAATTTTCACACAGAAGTCAAAGAATGTTTCAAAGAAAAGGTCAGACCTAAACTGGCTTTTAAAGGAAGACAAGAATTCTGAGTAGAGGGAATGAGGAGAAGTAGGGGCAACAAATTGATGTTGTAGAGAAATTGATTTTGGTTCCAATATGATGAAAAATGTCTTAGTAATTATAGGTAGCATGAGGGTCCCCATTACACTGACGGGTACCACATATTTGTGAAATTTTGTGGGTCAGGATGTTCTCAAAAGAAAGCTCACACAATACTACTTTGTTTTGTTTGCTAGAGGGGAATATAACTAGTTAAAAGCAAAATATACTGAATTTGAAAAGAAAGCAAATTAAGTGACAAGACAGATTGCATCCTCTTGTAGAGAGTTATGTTTTTCCAAAGACATGTTTCACACCATCCATGGGATACCTTGAGAGGAACATACAGAATAGACATGTTGTCAGAGGATAAACTTAAAGGGACACAAATGTAGAGGACACACATGCCCATAAAACTTTTATGGAGGGGCACTTATATAAGAAACTCTTGACCAGGAAAATATATGCTTTCTAGTGCTATAGACCCAATGATAGCTTTTTTGTGGTATCACCATTCTGAGACCTGCTGGCCACATTTGTGATGTCACCATTCTGTGACCTGGTGGGTCCATGCTCCTTGCTCTCCTCCACTCATCTTCAGTGATGGTTTCTCTGCCTCCCTTCTATAGAGTGACGTTTTTTAGTGATGCAGACCTCTGCCAGCTATATGAAACTAGCTACCTAGAGAAGTTATCAAATACAAGTCTGTGATTTAAATTCCTTTGAGGCTATCCATAAGATTGGTCCCTTTTAAATTTCAGAGGAAGAAAATCCCTTTCCATTCCTCAGATTCCAGTAAAAGTTTACAAAATCTCCATCTTGGGAACTTCAGTTAGTAAGACCTGAGGATCACTGCAGAACCAGCGATATTTTTCTCCTCATTCTTACCCATAAGACAATTATGTTTTGTCTATATATAATGTCTAAAGTTGAGTTAGTGACTCAGTAGGTGTAAGTTAAGACTGCTTAGAGTTCTCCAAAACGAGTCTGAGTAACCATTACGTACTGGATTTACATACCGGAATTCAAGTACAGATGTGCATAAATCTATGTTAATGAACATTGGAGATCTTTTCCAACTCAGGGGCATGTTTAATTAGCTCATTTACAAAGTGGGAATACCTCAGATATGTTGTATTTCTTTTTCAGGGAAGGGTAGAGCAAGAGAATAATTTTAAGCCACTTACCTATAAACCCTACTTGATTGATAATGGGCAACGAGATAAAAACATTTTCCATTATGATGCTCCTATGGATTGCCTTTGAACTTCTCCAACTTGAATGGGAGCTCTCTCTCACCTAAAATTTCTAATAATGCTTTGTTTGGTTACCTCTTTTGTACTTAACTTACCTCCTCTTACATATGAGTTATATCCATATCTGACTTTTTACCTACTAGACAATTTTCCTGGAGATCAGAATATATCCAACACAATAGCAATTTTACATGGCATGTAGTCTGTATTGTTGTCAGTGTTGATAATTTTCTGAAGGTGGTCAAGTATAAGAAAACATGATATCTACCTCCATACCCCTTCATGATCTCTGTGGCCTTTTCTACTAGACCACTTTTCAATTTACAAATGTTTCCTAGGCAGATACCCCCCGAAAATATTGAATGTGAGACCTATTATATAGCCCATTAAATGAAATATGACACTTGGAGTTAGAAAGAAATAGATACGGAAAATCTGTTCCATGGATGTTTCTATCTTATTTCAGATCTGGATGTATGATGGTCATGATGTTGATAGCTCACTGCTATCCAATATATGGCTTCCCCCACTAGCATCTCCTTACCAATGTAGAGAAAAAGTCTGCTTTTAATGAATTCTCACTATAATTCAAAGCTCAGCTTCTCTAGTCTTCCTTCCAGCTAGTGAGAACCTTTGCAAAAGACCTACTTGATGAAAAGATTAACTTCTGTGGTAGTCATAATGTAGAAGAGCGATGAGTTTCCTCTTGAAATGGCCATCATTTCTGGCTAACGAACATTTCAGCATCTCCCTTGATATGAAGTATAGCTTTTAATACAAAAGAGATAAATCTCCCCCACAATCAAGTTACATTTTGTACATCAATGTTATTTATGGACATTAAATTCTAAGGGACAAATGAACAAATAAGCAGGTTCAGAGTAGAGTGACCAGGATCATGAGGAGTTTAGATATCATTATGCATATGAAATAATTGAAGAATGGAGTATATTCAGCTTAGAAAAAAACATATGTGGAGCATATTACCTGTCTTTGTATATCTTAAACCTGGCATGTGGAAGATGGACTATTTAACTGCATATAATCCTCCCCACACCCTGACAAAAGAAAACTAGGAGAGAAGTAATAGGGATGATTTGGGTAAAATAAATGGAAAAACTTTCTAACAATTAGAGTTGTCTAAAAATAGGTATCTTTGTGTTGTAGGACAGTGAATTCTGTAAATGCTATGAAGTGCTAAGAAAAAAGATTATATTAATGACCTGCCAAGGATTTAATAGATGAGATTTTTGTACTGAGTGACACAATTGACTAGCTGTCCTCTAATATTCTTTCTAAATTTATGCATCTCTGCTTTAGAGTCTTAATTGAACATTGAGTGATTTTGGCCCAGTACTGTGGGAACAACTTAGGAAAGATAAGATATTTAGAGGAACATAGGTCTGGAGCTTAAAGGTACCTTAGAATTCATATGGTCAAATTCCCTCATTTCAAAGAGAAGGAATATAAGATTTCAACCTAGAGAGGTTGATATTTTCCCAAGGACATACAGGAAACAAGTGGAAGAGGCAGGATTTGAACACAGGCCTTATGACTCCACATTCAGCACTCTTTATACTGTGCCATACTACCTCAGTTATCACTATTGTTTGGGGATTAAATTATCTTTTATTTCTGAAGGCAAAGAATAATCACATAAAGAAAGATAGTTTGGTACAAATGATTAAAAAATAAAGTCTTTAAAGATATGAAACCAGAACAAAATGTTAAAAGAAAATTGGGTCATTTGTGGATAAAATCATTAGGGAAAAAAAGGTCGAGTAGAAAGAATGTGATATGATTTTTGAAGAATGAACATAAAGTGACTAAGTAGGGAGTATAGGGAAAGTCATTGCTTACAAAAACTGGGATATACCTAGTATACAAGAAAAACATGCTGAAGAGAGGAGGTGATGAGGACTGATGAAAAGCTACCAGATGAAGCAGTTAATGAATCATTGGTAACCTCCAACAGAAGTTGCAATTGGAGGTTGAGGTCAAAATTCTAGTGTCAAAGGGTAGAGAAGTGAATTAAAAGTGAAGAAATAGAGCAGCATGGCTGTAAAAGAGTTGAGAAGTAGAGATATCTTTGGGAAGAGAGAAAATCAAGAGGGCAATTTCTTGAATAAAAAAGTCAGGATTGGGACCAATGACTCAAGTAGAGAAGTTTCTACTGCCAAGGAGGAGGACTAGCATTTCCTCTGAGACTAGACCAAGGGAGTCACAATGTGGGAATATTATTCACTTCCATAAAATTTTGAATTTCAAATTTTCTCCTTATTTCCCCCCTACCCCAACCCCAGGACAGGGTGTATTCTAATTGTCCTTTTCCTCCTGTTGTCCCTTCTATCAACCCCCTCCCCCTTTATCCCCTTTCCTTCTATTTCCCTGTTGAAGAAAATAGATTTCTGTACCTCATTACTTGTGTATATTTCCTAGTTTTATGTAAAAACAATCTATAACATTGATTTTCAAAGCTTTGCGTTCCACATTCTCTTCCTCCCCCACTCCCTCCCCAATCCCATTGAGAAGGCAAGTAATTCAATAAAGGTTATATATATGTGGTCATGTGCAAAGCACTTCCTTAACAGTCCTATTGTGAAAGACTTTATTTCCCTCTATCTTGTCCCACCCTTCATTTATTCTATTTTCTTCTTTGACCCTCTCTGCCAAAGTTCGGGTTCTAATTACCCCTTCCCTCAATCTGTCATCTCTTCTCTTATCCTTCCTCTCTCATCAACTTCCCCCCCTCCCTGATTTCCTGTAGGGTAAGATAGACTTTCATTCCCTGTTGAATATGTATGTCATTCCCTCGTGAAGATAAATCCCATGCAAAGAAGGCTCACTTATTCTCTCTCATCTTATTCCCTTCAATTATAAAAACTTTTTCTTGCTTCTTTTATGTGAGATGATTTCCTACATTCTACCTCTCCCTTTCTCTTTTTCCTAGTACATTTCTCTGAAGCCTTAATTTTCTTTTCTCAATAACATGCCTTCATATTCAGTTCACCTTGTGCACTGTGTGTGTATACACATACATACATATACATATATACACATACACGCATATATATACACATATATGTGTGTGTATATATCTATATCTATCTATCTATCTCTATTCCCTCCAACTAAGCTAATACTGAGAAAGGTCTCATGAATTACAAATATAATATTTCCATGTAGTAATGTAAATAGTTCAACTTTAGTAAGTGTCTTTTATTTTCTCTTTCTTGTTACCTTTTCATGCTTCTCTTGATTCTTGTATTTGAAAGTCAAATTTTCTATTATGCTCTATTCTTTTCAACAAGAATGTTTGGAAGTCCTCTATTTCATTGAAGTTCCATTTTTCTCCTGAAGTATTATACTCAGTTTTGCTGGATAGGTGATTCTTGGTTTTAATCTTAGCTCCTTTGACCTCTGGAAAATCATATTTCAAGCCCTGTGATCCTTTAGTATACAAGCTGCTAAGTCCTGTGTTATCCTTTATTGTGTTTCCACAATACATGAATTGTTTCTTTCTATGACTGCTTGTAATATTTTTCCCCTTGGTCTGGGAAAATCTGCAGTTTGACTACAATATTCCTTGCTGTTTTCCTTTTGAGATCTCTTTAAGGAGGTGATCAGTAATTTCTTTCCATTTCTATTTTGCCTTCTGGTTCTGGAATTTGAGGGTAGTTTTCCTTGATAATTTCTTGAAAGATGATTTCTAGGCTCTTTTTTTGATCATGACTTTCAGGTAGCCCAATAATTTTTAAATTATCTCTCCTGGATCTATTTTCCAGGTCAGTTGTTTCTCCAATGAGATACTTCACATTGTCTTCTATTTTTTTTTCATTCTTTTGGCTTTGTTTTATAATTATAAATGTTATAGTTTGTCATAAAGTTATTAGTTTCCATTTGCTCCATTTTAATTTTTAAGTAATTATTTTCTTCAGTGAGCTTTTGAGCCTCTTTTTCTGCTTGACTTATTCTACTTTTTAAGGCATTCTTCTCCTCATTGGCTTTTTACACCTCTTTTGCCATTTGGGTTAGTCTCATTAAGGTGTTATTTTCTTCAGAATTTGGGGGGGGTGGTTTCCTTTAGCAAGTTGTTGACTCATTTTTCATGATTTCCTTCCATCACTCTCATTTCTCTTCCCAATTTTTCCTCTACTTCTCTTATTTGATTTTCAAAATCTCTCTTGAGCTCATGTATGATCTGAGACCAATTCATATTTTTCTCAGGGGCTTTGGATGCAGGAACTTTGGCTTTGTTGTCTTCTTCTGGCTGCATGTTTTGACCTTCCACATTACCAATGACTTAAGAAAATGCCTCTCCCCCAAGAAAGTAGGAACTTTCTTTTCCTTTGTTTGTTCATTTTCCCAGTCAACTACTTGATAAGCTTTATTAAGTGGAAGACTCCAGAAATAGCCTCTGCTTGAGCAGTAGCTGCAGCTACCTTGGGGAAAGGGCAGGGGCCAGGGCTGGGGCCAGATCGTGATCCCCTATCAGGCCGACAAGAGATCCTTCCCACTGAAGGTGACACTTTGAAACTGTCTTTAGTGTTTGTGGGTTATGAAATCTGAAATCCAGAGAAACTGCCAGAAATTCAGTCCCCTAAGACCTTCTTCTGGTCAGTGTCTGCCAGCATAGCCCAAGCTGAACTGTGCTCTCTGCTCAGCTTAGTGCAATAGACCCTTTCCATCAACCTTTCAGATTGTCTCAGGCTGGAAATTTGCTTCAGTCTATCATTTTGTGGCTTCTGCTGCTCTAGAATTTGTTTAGAGTCACTTTTTACAGATTTTTGAGGGGTTTGGTGGAAGAGCTCTAATAGTTTCCTGCTTCTACTCTGCCATCTTGGCTCCAACCCTATGTAGGAATAACTTTAAAGTGATTTGAAGTATAAATTTGGGGAGATGGAGCTCATGATAAATGGACTCATTTTTGTTTTCCTGTCAAACATGGAGTGAGATCCTTTTCTGAGAGGAAATAGGGACAGATATTGGAAGTTTCTTTACATAAACACCTAAGACTTGGATCAGACACTTTAAAGAGTGGAATAGGATCAATCAGGGAAGAGTAAAAGGATAAATGTTCACAATGAGGACACAGTTGAGATCACATAATGGATTCGAAGTGGACTTCATAGACACAGTTGTGATTTATTTCTTTGATGCTGCAATCAAGTGTTGGCCTCCTCTGACTATTGATGGACATTATAATATAGCTATACATTCACCTGGGCAATTCTATATCTAAATAAATCCCCCATAATAGATCCATACAATGGGTTAATGAACTTCCCCAGGGCCTTTTAATATTTTACAGGTACCAGTGCAGGACTCAGAATAGAAAAACCTGTCTTTCTATCTTTGTGTTTCTGTCTCCATCTCTGTCTCTCCGTCTCTGTCTCTCTCATCTTTCTTCTTTTCCAGTCATATATTTCCTAGGTTAAAAGCTTCCATCATTTCTTGTTCACAGCTCAGCTCATTATTGAAGAGAGGTTGCAGTCTAATGGTCCCCACCCTGTACTTCATTTATGCCCTTCTAAATCACTTGTACTTTGAATTCTTCAGAGGTCTTGGCATTCCATGATTCATGGTTATATGCCTCACTGGGGTGGTATATTATTTTTACAGAGATGGTTTAAAAGGGTGAGGGAAGAAAATGACTTTTTTGCCCCAGATCATTTCAATATAGCTATGAGATTCTGAGCTTATTTGAAAAAAAGAAAGCAGGCAGGCAGAAAGGAAGTAGACCTTATGTGGACAGTATTATGCTAAGCAATTTATAAATATCTCCTTTGATTCTCACAACAATCCTGGGATGTTGATGTAAAATTATTTTCTTTTCACACTTGAGGAAACTGAGGCAAGCAGATGTCATTTATCTTAATGCAGATAACAAATATCTGAGGTGAAATTTGAACTCAGATCTTCTATATTCCAGATCCAGCACTCTATCTAGCTGCCTCTGAGAAGATTGGTATCTTCTTCTAATAAATTATCCTAGGAACAATAAATCATAGATTTAGAGCTGGAAGATAAGTTGGAGACTGTATTTAATCCCTTCCTTTTAGAGAACCAGAGTAGTTACATGAGCTGCCCAGTTTACACAGTGAATGAGTTTTGGAGGCAAAATTCAAACCCAGGTCTTTTTAACTCCAAATTTAGTTCCCTAACCTTTATACTATACTTCCATTTTTCATTTTATCTGCTTTTAAAAACAGGCCATGAGTGAATAAAGGACCTTAGATCCAAAGACTATTTGTATTGCCAGACTCCTTAGAAATCATCCAGTTCATTTGGTTTTTGTTTGTTTGTTTTTAAGAGAGAGAAGTAAATTGAAGTCAAGGGTGAAAAAGTGACTAGACTAAGGTCGTTGGTTTAGGCAGAGATAAACCAGGTATCCTGACTTGTAGACCAATGCTGCCTCCACTAACATGCCTGACCTCTATTTGTCATACAATGATGGATCTTTAATTCCTGATCAATTTCCCCTGTCCTGTGATGCTTCCTTAAAAAGCCCATGTAGTCTTATCATGGTAGGTTGACTGCTTTCTTGTCATTCATGGAATGGGTATTTACCACTGTCCATGACTAGACAAGGTAGTCAATATCATGGCAAGAAGAATGACAGCATTTTAATGAAAAATCACTGTTTGGCCTCCATTTGAGAAAATTGGCCTCTTAACAATATAAGTCTTCTATCAATACAGGTTTCCCCGTCAGCCTTCCTGCAGAAATGCTACTGCGTAAATTTACTCTATATTAAGGTTTTCCCCAAAATTGTCAGACTTTTATGGAATTAATCTTTCATATTTCTAATAAGAGTTTCCAAAAGATGAATACTTCATTTCTCATGAATCATAATAAGCAGATTGCGCACAGGCAGTTGTGTTGGCGGAGTGACCTCTGCAGTCTTTTATCTTCAAGTGAAAAGATTAGACTGTCTCTCTATTTTATGGATAATGAGGTGGGTTGTTGGTCCTTTGGCACTTTTAGTCACTGGGTCTCTTTTGCCCTCGACTGTGATAAACTGAGTGTAGTGTGATTACAATGAATCCAGTCTATATGATAAACTCTCTTCTAAATTTGGATATAGAATGTCACAGCTGCCAAGAGTGTTAGCAGTCTTCTACTTCAACCCATTCTTCTTAGGGATGAGGACAAATAAAGCTCTGAGAAGCAAGGTGACTTGCTCAGGGTCACATGGCTAGTTCATACCAATCAATCAATCTACTAATAAGCACTCATTTGCTAAGTGTCAGCCTGGCATCATAATTAGAGAGATAATCTTGAACTCTGAAAGACCTGGGTTCAAATCCTACATGTGAAATATACTAACTCTGAAACCCTGGGCAAGTCACAAATGCTCAGGGTTTTGGGCACTTTTTTTAGATTATAAAAGTAAGAGAAGATCCTGCATTAGTAGAATGAGTTTCCTCACCTGTCATTCCACATGCCAAGACAATCAGTGGTTGAGTTCCTGTCCCTTAAAATGGGTTAGTTACTGGGAAACTGTAGACAAAAATGAAGCAGATCTCATTTTAAGTATTTTATATTCTATTAGGGGAGAATCTAGTACTATCTCCTCTTTAGAGGCAGGGAATGGATTGAATTATCAGGAGTCATGAAGACCTAGGCTTGAATCTTACTTCAGTGACAGGTGTGTGGTAGAACCATTTTAGAGCCTGCCATTTACACTTCAAAAATTAGTTAGCCCTACAAAATAGGCTTTGATTTCTTTTTTTACTTGTTAATAGTCTAGACCAAACAACATATTGGAGAAAATGTTGATACATGACAAATTGTAAAATACATTGAACTATTTTTTTCAGAGAACCAGTTATTAAATATTTACCAGCACACTGCTGCCTCAGCACTTTTTATTTGTATGACCCTGGGCAAGTCACTAAAACTTTCAGTACCTGAAAGAAGTCTCGAGGATTTCAAGGAACAGTTAGGTAGTCAACCTGCATTGTTGTAGAGATTTTCTACATTAAAATTTTCCCATACCAAGGAAATTTGAATTCAAGGTCTTCCCTCCAACCCTGTTCCTCCCCCTCAAAATAAAAACTTCTTATTTTTTGCAGGGTTTACATTATTTTACTCTTATCCACTTGGCAAGAGGTTTAAAAATGGAGAGAAGGCTTGAAACCCCCAAAACTTTCAGTGTTATATAAAAAGTAATCCAGTAACATGCTAAGATTTCGAAGGGGTGTATCTCCCTACACCCAGAATTGCATTTAGTTGAACCATGTGCTTGAAAAGCATCATATTGTCTTTCTGTCATTGGACTTTAAAATAAAATTTCAAATTCCATGGGCCTATTGACATAAAATATCCAGTTAGATGCTATGATATTGCAAGAACCTCAATGCAGTAAGGAAGGCTTTTTTATTTGTGCCCAAAATGTGTATTACTTTTAAATAACTTGCCTTACAAGAACCTAAACTTTCAAAAACAATTAGAGGGTAGATGTTCATATTATAAAAGGATTCAAGGGGAAGGATGATTGTCTCCAGGTGGAATTTCTGGAGTCCTATATCTAGGAGAGACTTTTGAGATCATCTCTTCCAATCACTACCTTTTACTGTTGCAATTGACTCTCAAAGAGGTGAAGATGTTTGTTCATGACCTCACGGGGAATAAATGTTAAAAGAAGACGTGACCAGTCTTCTGACCTCAAAATGAATGGCATTTCTTTTTAATGGAAAATATCTATTTTTACTGATTATTTATTTTTATCGAGCATCACAAAAGTATTCAGCAATTCAGTATTCAGCAATATTCAGGTGTGTTCAATTAGAGTTGGATGGGCTTTGGACTTACAAGGAAGTAGGGTGTCTATCAAGTTTAAAGAGCTCCAATTATTTTTATGATGTTAATATTAACTATCTATCTATAATCTAATCTATGTATGTATGTATGTATCTATCTATCTATCCATCCATCCACTCATCTATCTATCCATCCATCTACTCATCTATCTATCATCTATCTATCTATCTATCTATCTATCTCTTGAATAAGAAACCACTAAGATCCATGGAACAATTAAGTTTCTGGACAGTTTCATCAACTTCAACAACAACAAGTAGCCTAGCCTACAAGGCAGAGGTTTAGGACATGGCAAAACTAGAGTAGCCTATCTGAAGTGAATGCTGATTCAAACACACTACCACTTTGAAATATCTTCCTCCCTCCCTCCCCTATCCTGTAAGTCATACTTTATAACAACAGCAGCAACAAGCAGTTCAGATAAACTAACCAATACTTAACCTGAATGTAACAGAATAGGCAAAATTCTACACTTATAATTCTCTACTCTATAAATCAGGAAAGGGATGTGCATTCTATTTCATCTCCTTGAGGACAGGTTGGTCATTTAAGTTACTTACTATTTGGGGTGTGTGTGTGTGTGTGTGTGTGTGTGTGCTTGCTTTTGCTCACTCTTTTCACTTACATTATTGTAGTTATAGTATGAATTTTTTTTTCTGATTCTGTTTACTCAAGTCTACTTTGGTCTGTATTCAATACTTTTGAGGATATAAATACAAAATGAAAGTTATTGACATTAAGGAGCTAGTACTTTATGGGAGGGAGAATAAGGAAGGAACATGTGCACCAATGTGTATATGTATACATATACATATACATATATATATATATATAAAACTATATTATATACAGAAAAAAAATAAGGTATTTTTTTGGATGGTGGGAAGACACTAATGCATAAGGAATGGAGAGACATAGGCAGGATCTTCAGTCAGAGAAAATTTTTGAAGAAAACTGAAACCCAATATTCTAAAAGTGAGGCAAGGGTAACTGATCAATTCAAGTGACACAGTGATGGAACCAATGATTTTTGTGAGGAATTGAATGGATAAATAACTATTAAATAGTGAGATATAAACACATATCTTTTAAGTGAAAGAAATATTGTCTAAACAAATGAAGATTGTGTTGTTATTTTTCCCCCAGAACCCCTTCCAAGCTAAATAGTTATTAGGGACCTGATATCAGGACTTGGAATGGGCAGATTAGCAATTAAAATACAAAATTCAACAACAAAACTTAAGCTTCAATAGAAGTAACATTTTTCGCTCTTCCCTGCCCCCTCCTACAAAAAGAGGGACAGAATGTTTCTACTTCAGAGGAAATATAGGAATTAGCTAGTGGGGCAAATTTATTGATGGTATGGAATTAGAAATGTTGAATTTCATGTTCTTACAGGATATTGTGGTAGAGATGTCTGGCAACGAAATAAATATACGAGACTGAAGATCTGTGGAGAGGTTAGGAAAAGATAAAAAGTTTTATTAATCATTTGTATACATATTCTAATTTGTAGTATGGGAATGGATGAGATTGATAAGAGAATAGACCAACAGAGAGAAAGGAAGAAGAAAAAAAATAGTGGGGGGATAATCATGTTAAAAGTGAGAAGGCTATAGGAGGAAACAATAACGGAGACAGAGAAGGAACGTCAGAGAAAGAGCACTCCAAGATATAAAAAGAAGAGAATGAGAATACAATGTCTAAGTGGAAAAGGGATAAAGGACTATTGAAAGATGAATTAATGGTAGACAGTGTCAAATACTACAGAGAGGTCAAGAAATCTATGTGCTTAGAAAAGACTATGGGTTTTGAAAAAGAAGGTACTAGTGATAATGTTGAGGAGGAGCAGGCAGACAAACAGGAGGAGAAACAAAAAAGTATCCTTAGAAGAAACTAAGGAATGTAGAACATGTCACATACCTACTCTTAAGGAAGCTAGGGATGGTTAGCCTAAAGACTAAGAGAAGATGTGTTATATGTGTATTGTTATATATTTGACGATTGTTATATAGGAGAGGGTTTAGCACTGTTCTTCTTAGACCAGGAAGAAACAAGTAGGATTAGTGGGTGGAAATATCAAAAAGGCAAATATAAGCTGAATAAAAGAAAAAAAGTTTCCACTATATCAGTCATCCTAAAGTGAAATAGCCAAGTATGGTAATGTATGCCTATAATTCCTGCTGCAAGGGGATCTGTTGGATCATGTGTGCTCAGAAATTCTGAACTGCAGCAAGATCAAAGGGGGTTTATACTAAGTCTGCCACAACTAGGGTAAGCTCTTATAGGTGTGTGTGAGAGGGTGGCAAGGAAGAGCTACCAAGTGGTCTAAAGATGAGCAAACTGGCCCAGCTCATAAATAATGGAGGTCAACAAGGATATAAGGCCCATGAAACCCCTTTACAACTACACTGCATGAGAAAGGATGACTCAGCTTCCAAATAGGAAAAAGGAAAATATTTTCTTCTAGAAAACAAAATGAGTGCCTTCTGTCTATATGACTTTTCTCAGGTGCTAGGTAAATATTTTTTCAAGTTAATATAGACAAAATTCCTGCTGCATTACAATTTAAATTATATGACTGATGAAGCTCCTTCCAACTCTGACATTCTATGATTTCATTATCTTTTTCTCACTTTCAGATATTTGGCAAGAGGAATTAAATTCAATACAGTAAACGTTTATGAAATGTCTAATACGTGCCAAGCACTGTGCTAAGTACTGGGTACACAAATAAGAAAAGCAAAGAAGAAAACCTACCCTCAAGAACCTTATATTTGAATGGGGAAAACAACAGACAAAAGGAAGCCAGAAAGAAGGACAGGGAAATATGAAAGGGGTACTTCACAGGCGCCATGTTTCCTGGATTTCAAATTAAGTAGTGTTGTAGATATAAAGTGGAAATTTATCTGGAACGTCCAGATCCCAGTCTTCTATAAAGGAAGACTTTGGAAAAAGTTTTGAGATCCACCCTCCAGCCCTCTAATCAGAGGAAAGACGAAGCTGAGGGAGTTGTGATGGCACTGAGTATCTAATTCTGAAAAAGCAGTATAATGATGACATTTCAGGTGATAATCTTATCGTGGCTGGGGTATCCTGTTCTGTGGAGTTCAAACCAAAAGAAGCTGCAGATGAGAAGTAATCCACTTCCCAAGCCTACACCCACACACCCACACCCCCCCACACACCCTCATTTATTTTCTTAGCTAAATATATCTACTTCCAACTAGATAAAACATTAATCAGAATCAAAGGTAATCATAACGAAGAAAAGCTTGCAGGATAAGATTAGTTTTGAGCGGAGTATAGGTTATATACAAATATAAGATACATATTAAACATGGCCACAGAAATAAATAAAGTTGACAGAAAGCCAAACGAGGTAATATGACATGACAGCTTGGAATTTGCTCCTGCTGTCCTGTATAAAGATTGAGGGACAAAAAACAAACATGAAGAATTCCTCATATTTTGCTGTCTTCCCTTATGGCGGACTGAAAGGTGAATATTATAAATGCCCTGTATTCTTCCCAGTATAATCTAGTTGCATTGTTTGTGAACTTCATGCCTCTGGAACTGAAGATTTGTTGTTATTCATGGTGAATGAAAATAGTATGAAGCAGCTGACTTCTTTATTGGTGCTAGATTTAGATTTATAAAGTAGAGATTGGAAGATTTTGGACACTCTCAGACAAAAAACAAAAAAGCTTTGTGTCTGCTCAATTTTTATCAGTTGTGACTTCCCTTCCTACTCTGACCAGTGGGGAATGTTCCTTTATTTTTCTGTGCCCTGCCATAGTGAACAAGATACCTGATCTCTGTGGAGACCAAGTCCACCCCTACTTCGTAGGAGCAAAACTGAAGTGAAGAAGCTAGGTCAGAACACAAGCCTTGAGCCTTAGCCTAGGTACTTTTTAAATAGTCTATATTTTTTCAAGGTAGAAGATGGAATTGCCCTCTGATTAAGTCCCTTTTGAATTGTAGTGTTTTTGGTTTTGCAGTTTTATATCTAGTTTATGGTTGATCTCTTAAGTTCCTTTCCATCTCCTTTTCATCTTCAGCTACACCGTGATTGTTTAAATAGTGTGATTTTGACTGCTGTGGAGACTGCAGCAGTGTGCTGCCATCATGTACATTGTCCTGTTTCCTATGTGCTGTTTTTCTACCACTAAGGCCATTTTCATGTCCCCTAAAGGCAAAAATAATGTTGTCATAATAAGCCTCTGATTCTTTAATCACTATTGTCTAGTGTGGGCGTAATGCCCTGATTTTGTTTCCTATATGAAATGGTAAAATGTATTATTTCAAAGACTGAATTTATTTTTTAAAACTGTTCAATTATTTACATTACTTCTTAATATGCTAAATACACCTTCGGGGATGGCCTGACGGAATTTTGTAAAATAACTTCTTCCACAGTGAGAATTTTTGATGCACAATGTTTAGAAAAGATGTTAAATTGTCTTGACACAGCCAGAGATGGAGTTGGGATGTTTCAAAGTAAGCACAGACTAAGCAGCACATCAAAGTTTATCTTTTAAGTGTTAATTTTGTGTCTGGCCCAGGGATTGATAACCTAAAGGTCAGCCCAAGTTACCTGTTGAGCTGAAAATCCCATTAGGTTTCACCTCCTATCAAATAGCAGAATCACAAGGTGGTATAATCGTTTGGTTCTAGAAGCAGTGAAAGGATAAGGAATTATTAGCACCCGCCACGACCCCATCCTTTATCACTCTTCTCTACCATTGGCTTTAGCTAAAGGACACTCAGGAAGCTGGCTGCAGCAGAAACTTCTTGCTCTAATTGCCTCAGATCTCCAAAATGTCACCATTGCTTTGTGGATGGTACCCATGTGATCAGAATGCTTGATTCTGAGTTCTCATGTGAGTATGGAGAAATATTTTTGAGGGAATTGACACTTGAACTACATATCTTGTATCTGTATTTAGAGTTGTGCTATCAGCCTTGTAAGGGGAAGAAGACAAGAAGTGCCACTGTGCCAAGCATAAATCAGAATGAGTAACCTCCCACTTGTAGATATTTAGTCATGTTAAAATTAGCTGACCCTGAATCTAAATTCACTTTTTTTCTCACTCATAATTGGATCGTAGACTTTCTGGAATTCCTCTTCTCTATCAGTTTGGCAGAGACAAGTCTTATGATCCACATGTATGTTTCCTTCCCTGAGTTCCCATTTGTTTGCCCTACGCTTTGAACTTTTCTAAATAGGAAATTAATGAAAAGTCGTGCTTGCATTTCTCCTTTGAATTTTCTTTTTAGGTTTGTGCTCCTATGGTTTCCTTGCTCGTATCATTTGCCTGTTCTTTAAAAAGTGAGGAAGATTTTCCATCCTAGATGAAGGATGATTCACGTTGCTTAAATTCACACTTAGAAAAGACGTTGCTATAGTGAGGAAACAACAGGGGATTTTGGAGTTACAAACCTATTTTGGAGTCTAATCCCATTTTTGAACTTAGGCAAATTACATTTCTTCTCTGAGTTACATTCATCGTTAAAATGAATTTAATAATACTTACCATATGTACCTCAGAAAGTTGTTGTGAGGAAAGCCTTTTAAACTTAAAATAAATTTATCTATCAGTTTTATCTATTTATGTATCTATCATCCACCATAGTTCAACTGAAACTTGAATAAACTTAAGTGAAGTTTCTAGGGAGATCTAGAACTAGTTATAGTCATAACTAGGTTGTGACAAGAAAAGCCTTGCCACATGTCTGAGTAGACATCTCTTTCTCCTACCCATCACAGCATTAGCAGGTCATTTATGGTTAACACACAGTAATATGAGGACTCCTACTACTACTCCACTGTACCTGTATCCTTCCTATAAAGATTTTCAGTGTGACTGCCCACAAGTAATTTTTTTAGAACAGGTAGCTACTCTGGCTTCCTTCTCCCTTAATATTGCCTTTAAAGTTGCTACAGAATAGGAGATGATTTCTGGTGACATCATGAAGATGGAAGGTTAGAATAGAGTAGAGGAAAGAGCCTGGACTTGGAATCAGAAATCTTGATTAGAGCTCTGATTGGCTTTCCTATTTATTATGTTCTTAGCTTTGGAAATTTCTTATCTTTGGGTCATAGTTTCTTCACCTGTAAAATAATGGAATTATATTATATTCATTGTTTCCACTTTAATTTTTTTGGTGAACAATTTTCAATAATAGCAGCAGAATCAGAGGC
Source organism: Potorous gilbertii (assembly GCA_028658325.1). Classification (NCBI taxonomy): domain Eukaryota; kingdom Metazoa; phylum Chordata; class Mammalia; order Diprotodontia; family Potoroidae; genus Potorous; species Potorous gilbertii. The sequence goes on along the minus strand of CM053769.1, from coordinate 674,051,297 downwards.
AACAAACACAGCATATGATGTGAAAACCCAGGATGATAACATGCTATTCATAATACTCTTTTATGTTTGGGCCATTATGTGCTTATAGTAACTACAATTATAACCTTTCCCCTCAAAAACTTCAAATTAAAATATACAAATGTAAAATGCTTCAAACATGTACATTCTTGTTGTTAAAGAGGATATATATGCATACATACACACATATATGTATAAAAATTGCTTGATTATTTATTTGCTTAATACAGAATTAAATATTTTGGATATAAATTTCTTCAATGGTCATCATAAACTTCCAAGACATTTGTGAATGATAAAAACTGCCTTAACAGATACTCTCTAATTCCCTTTTTAACTGTACATGCTGTGAATATCTTTGTCAACAATTACATTGAGTAGTCCAAAGGTACAACCAGATGTTTCCTTTTTTTTGGCTAAAGTTCAAACACAACCATGAAAACTTTTGCTCAAGCATATGTGGACCAAGATTCACCATTCAAACAATTCTTCTGAGTGCTTTAAATATATGTGTGTGTATGTGTGTGTGTGTGTGTGTGTGTATATATACACACACATATATATACACAAATATATAATATGTGTGTATATATATGTATGTATACATGTATGTATGTGAAAGGCTTTTCTGATTTTCATTTGAAGAGAAACTGGTACCATAGCTGAGGTTTCCAGTGTGCAATGGTTTGAGGATGGTGTGCTTAGGAGAGGTGAAAAGGGAAAGGATGGCTATTGTTATCTCCAACTATACATTCCACAGTGGTATTGGGAATTTATTCCTTAAAAAATATAAAATTATACATAGTAAGGTCTTGAGGTATTTATATAGCATTTCCAGGCCCATTCTTATACTTCTTTTGTCCCTTCTGAGCTTTTTCTTTTAACATTTCATTTGTTACTCTGATTTTATAAATCTGAAGATTTTATATTTTGTGACTTGGTTGTGGATTCTTAGCTCCATATGGAATTGTTCTTCATGCTTTTAACTTAGCTTGAAATCTTAGGTAAAAAGTTGTACATTATAAAACCCATCTTAATATTTGTCTCTGTGAAAAAGTACATTTTGAAATAAGCAAGAAGTAGATAAGGTAGGCAAACACCAGGGGACTCTGATTGGTAGAAACATTTTTCTTTTTCTTTTCATCTTCAAGTGAATTACTGGAACACACTAAATATATTTTTCCCTCTATCTCTAGGTGCTTTATTAACATAAATTTGGAAGGAACCAATGCTTTGAGGTATTATCATAGAAGCTTATTTATACAGAGAAAACTCAAAACAAAATATAAATATCTGCTCCAGATTCACCTGAAAGTTTAATCTTCTTCTTATTTCCTCATTAGGCAATCTAGTCAAGAGGAAAACAATTTCCTATTTGCTTAAAAACAATGTTGCAAAAATAATAAATGAAATAATAATATTGTGTTAGTGGAAAGTTCCCACCATGCCTTATGCTCACTATTTCAATCTCAATCAGAATTGGCACCCACAGGCCATGTTCTGAAATAGTCAGTGATATCTGCAGGCCATAGAGCAAATTTTAAAAGTAATTTTGTATAAAATGACTTTTAAATGAACTCTATATTGTAGGAAGGTAAACTAAGTGACAAGTTCTATGTTCCTAATGTTGCAATTTTCTAGCCTATGAGAATCCTGCTGAAGTTTTCCCTACCAGAGATGCTATTTTTTTTCATTAAATTGAAGATTAATGCCCCATAATTTACACTTGAGTTAGGCAAGATAAAATATTTCCTTTCCAAAGATATGAATATCTTCCTTCAGCACAGTTCTTCTGACTTTAAGCCTAAAAACTTGAGAGCTGTCCAGTTCTGAAAAATCTGATTAAAGGAATGTATGTCCTTCAAAAGAAAAATGATGGGAAAAATAATGTGGTGGTTGAAAGAGAATAATTTATCTATAATCAGTCCATTAACTCTGATGTTTAACTCAAAAGGATAACTTTCCTAGATGGTTGCATAGTGACACTTTCAGCTAGATTTTTCTGGGTGCAAATTCTGAAAATTATTCCATCGTTTGCTGCATAAGGTAATCTCTTATATGTAAATTATCTTAAAGATTTTGCTGAAAGGCCTAGCCTCTCTCACCTTTCCACAATCCCTATCGTATACTCCCTGTGCTATGGTTTATTGTTCATATGATCTAAACCTAAGAGGAATTTCACATATCATTTAATCTAACCCCTTCATTTTGCAACTATTTTACAACTCTTTTGTGGTGGTCATATAGATAACTGATTTAAAAGAGACAAGGATTTTAAGACTTAATATAGGCCAACTCACTCATTTTAGAAATGAAAAAACTAGGGGGTCAAAGATATGACTATGGATATTTGGATTCAGTCAGGTCTTAGTAAAAATGAAACACTAGCAAGATTCTATGTTATCATTTTCTTCCTTTCTTTATCTTCTATTGCTTCCTATTTGTGCTTGCACTTTCTAGAGGGCAGGCCATTCCTCTCTTATTCTCTGTACACAGTTTCCAGTTGAATTTGTTTCAGACACAAGAATGACTAGTTGCTGCCCTGCTTGGTGGAATACCACCTTAAATATCCTAAGCAACATGAGGACATTTAATGCCTGGAGCCTAGTGTCAAGGAAATGGCACAAGAGATGAGCTTTATCTTTTTTCAACATGTTTGCTTAGGGTTTGGCCTACTTAAGTTAATTTTTCCTCTAATCTGTCACAGAATAAATATAATTTATTGTGGAGTTTTTTCTTCCTTCTCACATTTCAGAGATAATAGAGGTTACTTAGGCAATGAGGTATCATTTCCTTGAAGCTATATAATCTAAATGTGACTGTTAGAAGGAGAACAAATAGCTCCAATTGTATATGAACTGTATTAAAGGAATGTTAATCTTTATTTAACTTCCCTAAATTCCACACTTGCAGCTCTGCAAACTGTCATAACCTCCCTGTTTCAGATTAAGTGGATTATTTACTTGTGATAATGGGCATATAGACTCATTAACATGCTGTCATAAACGGCTGTGTAGAAATGTATTGTGCATTTCATCCCGTAAATAAGGTGTCCAACCCAAAGTGTGGTCTAAAACAATATGTCCCAGGGAGACCAAAAAAAAAAAACAATAAATGTTTTTTAATACAGACACATAACCTTATATTAGAAGTTTCTGTCTTAATACTACTTCAGTGGAAGTTGCAGGCACTTGTCCTATGTATTACCCTGATATTGGAAGAATTCAGAACTTGGCCTTTTTTGCATTTTTACAACTGGCACAGTCTGACCTTACTTACTGTCTATTACACTGGGTTCTCTTCTGTGATAAAGCAGGAGACCATATGGACAAGGAGCAGAAAACAGACGTAATCTGCCTGGATTTCATTAGAGATTTTGAATGTGCTCTGTGTGCCAGTCTTATCCACAAGCTAGTAATAATGGATGCTCAGACCTGGAAGGGACCTTAGAGTCATCTAGTTATCAAATGGCTTTATGTTATATAGGAGGAAACTGAGGGCTAGGTGATTTTAAATGACTCACTAAAAGACATACAAGGCTAGTAATAAAGTCAGGTGCTCTTTCTACAGGGAACCTGTGATGGAGATTATCTAATAATTAGATGGAACAAGTCCAAATGATACTTGCCAATTCCAATTGCAGAGTGATAGTGTCTAAAACAGTGAGTGTACTGCTTGTCTGGTGTTGTTTAACAGCTTTGCCAGTGGTTTAAATGAGAGGACTTAAAATGAAGCTTTCTAGGTTTGTCGCTAATCTCAGTTTTTCTCAGGTTGTGGTTATTTTGTTTGGGAAAGCATTTTGTGATGTAGCTAGGTAAAAAAAGAGAAAACAGTCCATAGTATGTCATAAAGTTCAGAGGGCAAAAGCGCAGTTGTCAACAGTAAGGACAAAAATGATAGATTAAAAATATATACAATGAGAAGAGAATGGCTTGTTAGGGAAGAGTAGGAACTCAGAATGAAACCCAAAGTGGATTGACTGTGATATGCTATTTTTTTTTCCTTTCCAGTATGAAGTGGAACTGAAAAAGACTAATAAGTTAGATAAATTTCAGGATTTATTTTTATTAGTTTATTTGTTTTTTAGTTTTCAACATTCACTTGAATAAGTTTTAAATTTCTGCCCCTCACTCTCACCATCCCTCCCTGAGACAGCATGCAATCTGATATAGGCTTTACACATACATTGCTATTAAACACATTTTCACATTAGTCATGTTGCATAGAAGAATTATAATAAATGGAAGAAACTATAAGAAAGAAAACAAAACAAAAAAGAAAACATTTGCTTCACTCTGCATTCTGACTACACAATTCTTTCGCTGGATGTGGATGGCATTTTCCATCATGAATCCTTTGGAATTATTTTAGGTCCTTGCATTGCTGAGAAGAGCGAAGTCTCAAAATCATTCATCACTCACTGTGGCTGTTACTGTGTACAGTGTCCTCCTGATTCTTCTCTCTTCACTTAGCATCAGTTCATATAAGTCTTGTCAGGTTTTTCTGAAGTCCACATATTCATCATTTCTTATAGCACGGTAGTATTTCATTACATGCACATATAACAACTTGTTCAGTCATTCCCAATTGATGGACATCCCCTCAATTTCTAGTTCTAAAATAAATTTCAATCCAGCACATATTAGCTACAAAGAGCTATGTTGGGTACTTAGGAAATAGTCTCTGACCTCATGAAGTTTGTATTCTAATAAGGGAATATGATACATCTTAAAGAATTGAGGCATAATAGCCTTATCCAAAGTTACAAAGGCAATAAGGGTATAAAGCCATTAATATTTTGTGAAATAAATGCAAACCCTAAAGATCTATAGAACTGTGACATATATATTTTTCTTTGTCAATGTTTCATTTATTAAATAACTTAGGAATGTAGATATGCCTATGCTTATATGATTTTTAAAATTTTGCTTAATTTATTTTCAGTTTTCACCATTCACTTCCATAAGATTTTAAGTTCCAAATCTTCTCCCCATCTCTCCCCTCCCTGACCTCAAGACAGCATGCAATCAGATGCAGGCTCTTCATTTACATTCATATGAAAAATATGTTCACATTAGTAGTGTTGTAAAGAAGAAATGCTTTGATCTGAATTTAGATTCTATAGCTCTTTTTCCGAATGTGGATAGCACTTTCCATCATGAGTCTTTTGAAGTTGTCTTAGATTCTTGCATCGCTAATCAGAGATAAGCATATCAAAGTTAGGCTTCCAAAACATTGCTGTTACTGTGTAAAATGTTTTTCTGGTTATGCTCACTTCCCTCAGCATCAGTTTATGTAAGTCTTTCCAGGTTTTTCTGGAGTCTACCTGCTCATCATTTTTATAGCACAATAGTATTCCATTACATTCATATGCCGTAACTTGTTCAGCCATTCCCCAATTGATGAGCATCCCCTCATTTTTTCACATGACTATAAATAGTTTTGATTTCTTCATCTGAAAACCTTCTGTTCATATCCTTTGACCATTTATCAATCAGGGAATACCTCATATTCTAATAAATTTGATTCAGTTTTCTATATATGTTTTAGAAATAAGAGCTTTATCAGAGACAGTGGTTGTAAAAATCCTTTCCCAGTTTTGTACTTCCCTCCTAACATTGATTGCATTGGCTTTCTTGTGCAAAACCTTTTTAATTTAATGTAATAAAAATTATCTATTTTTGCATTTCATAATGTTCTCCATCTCTTGTTTGGTCATTAATTCTTCTATTCTCCATAAATCTGACAGGTAAACTATTCCTTACTCTCCCAGTGTGCTTATAATATCAGCCTTTATTTCTAAATTGTGTCCTAATTTTGATTTTATCTTTGTATAGGATGTAGGATGGTATATATGTGTTTGAATTTTTGACTTTTGGTATTCTTTTTATCTTTTTCAAATATTTTATTTGCTTTGCTAACATCAGTCATGAACATATTTTCTCCTTGATTACAAGAACTTTTTAAAAGTATTTACATTATTTGGGGACATATTGTCAGTTAGCCCTGGTAGCAAATGAGGTACATTATGGAGCTCCAACAAGACCAAATATAGGTTTAGCTATTTCAAATGTTTTCTGATATCTGAATTATAAAACTTCTTTCCCTCTTCTTCCAATTATAGGTTCCCAGATTAAAAGTTTTACATCCCTCCGGTTCCTGTCAGAGCCTTCTGATGCTGTCACCATGCGTGGAGGTAATGTCCTTCTAAATTGCTCAGCAGAGTCCGATAAAGGAGCTCCAGTTATCAAGTGGAAGAAGGATGGTGCCCACTTATCCCTAGCAATGGATGAACGGAAACAGCAACTACCAAATGGCTCCCTGTTAATACAAAATATAGTCCACTCCAGGCACCATAAACCAGATGAGGGTGTATACCAGTGTGAAGCCTCCCTAGGAGATTATGGGGCAATCGTCAGTCGAACAGCTAAAGTCTCAGTGGCAGGTAGGTGACTGGGTTCTTTCTATGCTTTGGGAAGTCCAAGAAATTTCTCAGAACCGCTAGGTTTTACAGTATGAGTAAAATAAAGAAATATATGTTTGACCTATCGTGTTCATTATGTTTCTTCTCAAAGAGAATCTGACAGGAAAGAAAGATTTAAATGAATGTATTTTGTTTTGTAGGCCAGCTTTGTAAATGTTGAGTTTTTGCAGGTGGACTAGCTTTCGGTCCAAGGGCACTGAGTCTTATTTTAATGATAATAGTGGTAAAGAAGGTATCTACAAAAATCTCAATGTACAGAAAAATGGTGGAGATCTGAAGTCTGAAGGATCCTTCCAACTACTTTATTGATGTGAAATATTTTGACTAAAGATCTGGATGACAGGATGATTGATTTCTTCTTTCTCTCTTATATGGAAGCTTTGCAGTAACATAGACACAGCCAACAACACATTAAAATTCCTGGAATCTGCAATCTGCTGCTATTTCTGTCACACCTTTTCTTCTTAGAGGCAGCTCATAATTATCTCTATTGGCCACTGCAGGGTCAGGCCAACAAGAAGAATCAGACTTTGGTCTGTGTTTCTATAATAAAGTTGTATTCACCTGAAGTTAGACTTTAATTTTTGTCTGGTACACAAAGCGGCACTAACTGGGCCAACATGGGAATAAAAAGAATGAATTGAGTTCAGGAATGTAAGTGGCTATCTTCAGCTAACCTTATATTCTAGCTCTCATTATACAAGCTGGTCCATTTGCAGTAGGATAATAACCTTACATGACGTTGATTTAAATTGGGTTTTTCTCCAACAGCTTACCCAGTAACATCTCCTAGAGGACAATGTTAATTAAAATTCTTAACTTCAGAACTCAGGCCAGATCCAGGCTTCTAGCTACCAAATATTGCTTTGGTAGTATGTTTCTTCTTTTTTTATTTCACCATCCTAGATTCAGACTTTCTGAAGAAAGGCAAGTTGAAAATAATTCCTTCTGTCTGGAACACAATCAGTTTAGAGGAAATAGTGGTTTTATTAGCTAAAAATAAAAACATCAACAATGATGACGTTAACAACAAAGTATTTAAATTAGTCATCACCATAATGGTATTTACATAATACTTTGATATTTGTCAACTCCTTTGTGTATCTTATCTTTTTTATCTACACAGCAGAGCTGTGAGCTGGCTGTTATTATTTTATATGTGAAGAAATAGAGACTGAAAGATGTTAAGTGACCTCCCTGGGTCAGCCTGAAACAGGTTTAAAATCAAATCTTCTTGACTTCAAGTCTAGTGTTCTATGTCCTACACCACCAAACTACCTAGAAAAATCAAATAAGCCACCTTCGGGCATTTGGAGGAAAAAATGAATGGGATTCTGTGTGTTCCCTCACCCTGACCCTTATCTAAGCCAACATGTGACCCTGTTTCCACTTTTTCTTTTCAGGTGTGCCCTAGATGTTCTTTTTAATGTAATTTCATTTGTATATAAATGTTACCCACTCAATTCTACAAGTCTGCTTACATTAGACTCACTTGGATTATTAATAGTAATGGATTAATTGTAAAGAATTGTGAGGACATGACAAGGGCAAGTTTAAGGATGAGTGGGAAAGCAAGACACCAATCCAGTTGATCTCTCTGAGTGATGAGTTTATTCCTCCTGACTGATTAGCAGAAAGTGTAGGAAGGACTGAAAGTATATACCAATGATGACCTATCCAAGTGATATGAACAAGGAGTTATCTAGGAATGCCCAGAAGTAAGTGAGGGGTAGTGTAAGCACATCCCTGTGCTCCCACATCATCCAGTTTTCTGGTCTCTTAGATCTCTCTGATCGGGTTATCCATGATGCCGCAATATCTCTGCTAAACAGAATGAATTTGGGCAGCTGTTTAATGCTAGCATCAAAAATCAAATCAGGATCTTATATCACATAAGAATGTCCTGATGTGGGGTTGATAAGGTTTCATGCTTACTGCAATCAAGATTCAGTTTTTTTATGGTCCTCTCTTTCAAAGGGGGAAATGAAGAAAGATTGCATTCTTGCAAGATATTAAAATAAAGAGGCTTGGGCTATAGCATTCTATGCAAAGGGAGGGTAAAGTATTCAGCCATTGAGTTACAATCTCATTTGAGATTATATCATTTGGAGGCAATAGGGCTGTTCATAGCAGTTTAGACGCTCACTATGTTGTTTGGCAACACAGCATTCATCAAGGTTATATCTGTAGAGGTTAAGACTGTCAAACTACTGGAACGTATTAGGAATGGGTGATAGTGGTATAGATCCTCCTCATATAACAACCGTAGGTCCAATTTAATTTCAATTTAAGGCATTAGCAGTTAATAAACCAGTCACCACTAATAGGTAACAGCTAGATATGCTGTGAACAAACTGCCTCAATGTTTGAAAACTGCACAACAATAACATTTTAAAATCTGATTTTAAAGTCTTATTACAGACTATTTTCCACTTGTACTTTCTAATTTTTTTAATCAAATAAATGCGGCAAGTGAAATCTGTCTTTAATCAGTCAACATATTTTATGCAGAGAACTTGCCATGCACTCTTCATACGATTTTCTAGGAACTTCTGAAGAGCTCTTCAGAATCTGACATTCAGTATTTGCAAAAGTGCACTTGGCTGAAGTGGGAATGAGAGCAAGGAAGAGAACCAGAGACCTACCTCCTAGTCTAACATCTTACTCAAAAATCCAATTTAACAGGTTGTCTACTTTTAGTATTCCACTTAATTGGATGGTGTATCAACATAGACAGCATGAGCTTTTAAATCTCCTATCATATGAATCATAACCAATGGAACTCATAATTTGGAACCGTTAAACAGAATTAAATAGTACTGATTAAAATGATGCAATGGAAGAGGCAGCATGACTTAGAGAACAATAACAATGAAAATCAAGAGTTCTCTGTTTTCCCCTTGGCTTGGGTCATTCTGATTACTGTGCATCAAGTTATGGGTGTATTAATTGAACCTTTTTTCCAAATGGGAATAGGTTAGACTTGTTAGTCATATGTATGATTACATAGATGTTTTTCTCTCTCTCTCTCTCTCTCTCATATCAAAAAATTGGAATGGTCCCTATGCACTGATATGATATAAGATAAGGTGACTAAAATATAGGAAATTTGGGATTGAAGTATCTGAAGAAGACATTTGCCATTTTCTTCAAGCTTTCCATGATTCCAGTCCTCTGAGTTTCTTAGACATTTCATTGGAATTGAATTGATTATAAATGCATTGAATCTAGCCATGGAAATGTCTCCTCATCCAGAAAGTGACTTCTTGTCTGTCTGGATTCATGGCAACAGCTGAGAAACAAAATAAACATGGCATGATCTTTGCTTGTAGGAGAGAGGTTGCTTTTTATTGATTCTTTCATGATGTGGTAAAAGAAGTTTTTCAGGAAATATGTCAGTATATAACAGGTTATAAAGCAAATTGTAACTGAAATTCTGCATTGGATGTTTACAATTGCAAAGTTATCTGTCTGAATTGAGTGGTTTAAAAAAATGAGCTTAGCCTAATAATGCTCTTTGTGTATAGCTAGATGATTCTGAATAACTGATTTGACTTTTTTTCAGTTTTCGCCAGTTAATTTATTATGGCACAGACAGAATTCATTGATTTTTCTTTTAGCCTTTCACAAACTACTGAATTCAATCTCTGATAGGCTGGACCAAGTGTTAAATGTCATGAGGTTAATGCTTCTAAAATTTTGTCTTATGCCTAACCCTCAACATCATTTACTGTCACATAAAGAAAGCAGTAAATTCTTCATATAGCAAGCTTAAAAAAATACAAAAGTATCCAGTAATATCTTGACAGCTTAACACTATGAAATGGTATGAGTATTTCTACATTGATATAGGTAGAGCAGGTATTATTAATTCTATCTGACAGATAAGAAAATTTATGAATTATATGAACGAAGTGCACTGCTGAAATAAGAAATCAGAATGTCTAATTTGTAATTCTAATTTCCCTCTACATGGCATAGAGACAATATTATAGAAACTCAAGGCTATATTTTAATGAGTAAAATGAATAAGATTCGGTTTACCAATTTTGTTCTATACAATGGTGCTTACTAAATATGAAAGGAGAAAAATTATCATCATCATCATCATCATATTACAAATACAAACCAAAAATTGTCCGTGAGAATTCAACAAGTAAGTTGTACTGGAATAATAGTTATATAGCAGACAGACATAATGCATCTCTGTTGCCTGTAATTGTACATATATAATGTTAACTTATAAAATTTAAGAAAAGAATTTTAAAACATGTAACAGTACCAAATATTTCAAATCATAAAATTAATATACAATAGAACATTTCAAAATATTGAGACCTGGTGGAAGAAATACATGTAGTAATAGAATGATGTACATATTCCTATCGTCTTACCTCTTACTAGAATTATTCCAAAGATATTTTCCATAAGCCTATAGAAGATGAACTTACTTCTCACTACTTTCTTTCAGTTATGAAACAAAGTACAATCTTTTTATCCAATGTGTAGCAATTATGAAACAATGATCATAGGCTACTGACTTGTTCCATGGACTCTTTGTATCTGTACTCTATCCTCCAAAATTAAGAAAAAAATGCATTGATGATGATGAAAATGAAGATGATATTCATTTGTACTATTTGACATTTAAACCAGTTCTAGATATATGTATCACATTGATCTCTTAAGAGAGGAAGGTGTAGAAAAAATTACATTAGATTTGGAGTTAGGGAACCAATGTTTGGGCCCTAAATCTTCTAATTATTACCTGTGTGATTCTGGACCAGTCATTTAATTTAGTTCCTCATTTGTAAACTAGAGAGATGGAGTGTTAGGGAATTACAAATTCATTATGGGTCAGGAATATGAAGGACGTGAAACAATAAGTGATACTTATACTGCATTTGAGAAGCACCATGGAGAGAGCCAATAGCCCTCTGGTCTAATTCTCCGATGAGACTTTATCTTGGTCTTGTGGTAAGTTCTGACTATCCCAGTTTGGGAAGGATAGACAGAAGAATAATTGCCATGATGATAACATGGCATAAAGTTTGGTTTAAGGAACCGGAGGTGTTTGACTTAGAATGGAGAAAACTTATGAGAGTGGTGGCTATGGGACTGGAAGGATAATACCTTTGGTAAAAATATTTTAGATTCCATATAAGTCACATATAAGAGGAGGATTGCATTTGTTTTACTAGGAACAATAGACAGAAATTACACAAAGACAGACTTTGGCTCCATATAAGGAAAGTGATCCCCACAATTAGAGCTGTAATGTCCAGTGTACTGGACATCTCAGCAGACAGTTGTTTCCTTTTCCCCGAATTTCCCTAAATCGTGACTGAATAAATCATTTTAAGGGATGTTGTGTGTGTAGGGGAAGATTCCTGTTCTATTATGAATGAGACTAGATCTTCTTCAATTCCTTACCACTCTTGAGATTCTGTGATTCTATTTACATTATTTTCTTCAGGTGTAAATTCTATGTTTGGCATATTTTACTCTTCATTTATTCATTCATTCAAAAGATGTCTATTGAGTGCTGACTTTGCACAAGACACTACCCAGTATATTGGGGGGGAGGGGACAGATGGAAAGTGCTTAGCACAATACCTAGCTCATAATAGTTGCGACATAAATATTAACTGTCATTAATATATCATCATCATGATATAGTAATATATCACTTTAAGATCTGCAAGATGGTTTACAAATATTATATCACTTTATCCTCCCAGCAACACTGGGAGGAAGGTGTTGTCATTATTCCCATTTTACAAATTATTATTTCCTTTTACAAAAGACCAACAGAAATCAACGAACTTGACCATGATCACCTAACGAGTATCTCTCTGAGTTTAGATTTAAACTCAGGTCCTCTTGATTCTAGCTCCAGCGCTCTATCCACCATGCTTGATAGGAATTTTGAAGGATGGGTAGAAATTAGAAAGTCTGGAAAAAAAGGGAGTTCTAGGTTTTGGAAACAGTTTTGGAAAAACAAGGGGACAAGAAGATTTGGAATGTATTCATGAAAAAAAATCAGTGGTCTTGTTTGTCTAAGGCACATGAAGGATCAGGTAGTATGAATGGAAGGCTAGGTTGGGCCAAAATGTGGAGAGGCCAATGTCAAAGTAAAGTGATTGGGATTTATTTAGAAAGCAATGAGGAACCAGGTAGGGCAGTTTAGTGGCATAATAGATAGAGTGCCAGGCCTGGAGTCAGGAAGACTAATCTTAGTGAGTTCAAATATGGCCTCAAACACTTACTAGCTGTGTTACCCAAAGTAAGTCACTTAATCAAGTTTACCTTAGTTTTCTCATCTGTAAAATGAGTTGGAGAAGAAAATGACAAACCATTTCAGTATCTTTGCCAAGAAACCACAAAATGGGTTCATGAAGAATCAGATGTGACTGGAAAACAACTGAATGACAGTAACAATGAGAAACCACTGTAGATTTTGAAGATATCCAAGTTACAAGATGAGAATTGTCCTTTAGAAAGATTAAGCATCAGCAAACCCTTTAGATTGGTAGGGAAAAGATAGTGGAGATAGGAAGTTCTCTGAACCATATTAGAGATTTATTATAAAAATCTAGATTTGAAGTTTTAAAGACTTAATCGAAGATGGTGGCAAAAAAAATAAAGCAAAGCATTAATGCAAGCATATATTGAGTGTAGGATCAAGGGGATTTAGTAATTGATTAGATTATGAAAACGTAAAGTTTAGGCCTAGAGGAGATTTTATCTAGTATAATCCCTTTATTTTACAGCTTAGTAAACTGAAACCTAGATGGTTAAGTACCTTGCCCAGAATCCTATAGGCTATACGTAACTGAGCTGGGATGCAATGTAATATAACACAGAGGTTTTCAAAAATGGGTGGCAAGAATGCAGATGGTGCCATTATCTAGATTTGAGGAATCAGGAGGTAAAGCAGGTTTTTGCAGGGGCAGGGGGGAAGGGAGGAAGGGAGGGAGAGCATGATGAGATCGATAGGAAGAAAGGGAAGAAAGAAAAACTTATTAAGCATCTACTAGGTGCCAGGAATATTGATAACTCCTTTACAGTATCATGTAATTTAACCCTGACAAAAACACTGGGAGTTAAGGGCTCTTATTATTTCCATTTTATAGTTGACAAAAACTGAGAAAGACAGAAGTTATATGATTTGCCAAGGTTCATGTAGCTAGTTAATTTCTTAGGTCTGATTTGAACTCAAGTCTTTTGAAATCCATGACCAGCACTTTATTGTCTTTGCCAGCTGAAGACCTATTCCTTTAACTATAAATATGTAGATATCTTCAACATAAAATTGTATTATTATGGAAGTATTGAAGAATGGTAAATGATACATTTATCTTGATAGACAAATTATACATTTTATAATGTATACACTTTAAAGATACATTCTTTTAAAGAGTAAAGTTTTAGTTATTTTTTTTATCCCTTCTGATAAATTTAGTGACTTTCCAATTCAAGTTACATTTATATTTTCCCCTCACACCCTTCTAAGTAAATTAGAAACAAACTCCATAGTACTTAAACTGGAATTTCATTCAGAAACACTTTTTTTTCTCTGAAGTACAATAGATATTTCAAGATGCAAATTGTAGCACTCTGCTTTTAAATAATACAGGCATCATGATGAAAATTCTCCTGTGCTTAAAAAATAATTAGTTACTTGAATAGTTGTTTCAATGAATTCCCTTCTAGACTACCTCTTATTTAAATGAGTTATGAAATAATTAGTGGAAGCATATTATAGTGAGACAAGCTAAAATTAGCTCAATAGTATGGGTACTCTGTGAAGTGATAATCTGACCTTTAAGTTCTAGCTCAAAAAGAAATAAGAGGAGAAGCCTGTCTGAAAATGAAGGAGAGTAAACTGCATTGCCTCAGGTCACTCTCATGTTATAGAAAGGAAACACTAAGGAAAAATGCTCATATTCCTCCATTCCACTGGAAAAAAAACATAAAAATCTTGCCTACAAGGTCAAGTTCACACAGAGAAACAGTTTGGAAAATGTATCCCAAGGCCTTGTAATACTCTCAAAATTCTATTCTGAGAAGGTTCACTTACAGTACAAAGCTTTTTACTTCAGGGCCCTTGGGGTGATGTTTATTTTAGAATGATGTGTAGGAAAATGAATTGCTCAGCTTTCAGAATTGTTAGTGGGTATGATTCTCTGCCTATCGCTGATTCTGTATAGCTATGTGATTTAAAAAAAAAATAGAAGCAACGTAAGATGGATAGGTGATATTCCACGTACCTATTGAGTGGGAGTTGATTTTATAATTTCTTTTGAACACTACTGGCAAAGTGAAAACAAGGGAATAGAAGGAAAGATGATGACCGCTATTGTAGTCACATATAACTTCAACCTGCTTTGGAGAGAAAGAGGGGGGGAAACTATCTGGAAATCTGGCTTGTACCCAGATCCTTCTTAAACAAATTAACTGGGGAATCAACATCAAATATAAAACATTTCTTTTAGAAATATACAAAAAGCAGAAAGAAGTCTATGGCATTATACAAATAACAATAAGGAACTTGATAATGTTCCTTATAAATATGCAAACAAAAAGAAAAAAAGAGAAAGCGAAATTTAAAAAATGAGTCTCCCTTCACTGAAATCTTTTACCTCTCTTCCTTTGTTATTAATGCTAATTCATGTTATAATGAGAAAAAACTAATTATTCAATCTTTATTCTTGTACTCAAAAATCATTCAAGCCTTAATTTTCAGAAGCATTTTTGACACTACAATGAAAATGAGAGAATAGCATTTAAAGTAACTTGGTAAGAGTAAGTAAAAATAATTTTCATTTCCAGGGTACTCTTTGGAATACTAAAAATTGATTTTCTTGATAAGTGATAGGTTAAGGGAGACAAATCATGCTAAGTAGATAGATTAGATAATATTGCTGCAAATCTCTGATGAAAATATGACTATATGATAGTAACTTTCAGAGAGCACTTTGACTTTTATGAACCCTTTGCTGGCACTGATTTTTCCCTATTATGTTTTTATGTCTATGGTATAATTTTTATTTAAATTCAATATAATATAAAGATCCCTGAGTTAGCATTTTTTCAATATATACAAATTTTAAGAATGATTTAAGAACCAATTTGTACCTGGGGATTATCTGGAGACCAGCACAGTTACAATGTAGGAATAACATTTCAGTGATTTTTCAGTGATTTTTTTCAGCTCTCATCTAAAGTATGTATTCATGAAAAATCACTTATGCTGAGATCATGTGGTCAATTTCATTTGCAAGTAACATTTCTATGGTACTTTATGGTTTAGTAACAATAGTCCAGGAAAGCAGGTATTTCAAATATCATTAGGCTCATGTTATAGATGAGGAACCAAAGCTCAAAGCAATGAAAGGCCTAGCACAGATGAGGTCTTTGTAGTCTTTGACTTTAATGCCCTGAGTTATATTGACTACTGCAAGATCATCAGGTTATTGATTTATGGCCAGAAAGTAGTTTAGAGAACATCGAGTCCAACCCCTACATTTGATAGATAATGGAACTGAGACACCTAGAGTTTAAGTGACTTGTTTAGGGTCACACAGCCATTGAGTTTTTGAGGGAATTATTTTACATGGGAAATCCTGACTCAAGACCAGGGTCTTATCAAATAAACATACATAACTACATGGTGGTATCATTAAAATAAATTCGTTACAAATTAATATATCATTAAGGAAAAGAAGAGGGAAGTAAGGATGGGAGGAAGGAAGGAATAAAGGAAGGAAAGAATGAATGAAAGATTACACGTTTGACAGACAATAAAGGTTTTGACAATCTTGGTATTTAAGCAAAGAAAAGATAGTAAAATTCAGTTGCTGCCGCTACATATGCAGAAAGTTACCAGTGAAAGGTAATGTAGATGTCTGCTTATACATTCAATTGGCAAAAAATGACATGACATAGGAAAGTACTTTCTTATAGCATAATTATTAGTGACCGAAAAGAGATTTTAGATTGGCAGTATAGAGTTCTTGGTACTAGATTTAACCTTGGTCAGAGAAAAAGGGATAGAATAACTAATAGCCCTCATCCTTTACAATCTTGGAAGTCAGTGGTCCTAAATGGCCTATCTCTTTACAGTTGCAATATATGTAAATATTAATCTAGTATCTATGGCAAAAAAGGAAAGGAGAAAAAAGACATCTCATCTTCCCTTGCTTGCCTTAATGTGGGTATTAGAGTGTGAAATCTAAAGACTTTGGGTTAAAGCTCTAACTGCTACCTGTGAGCTTTGGGAGTTTTAACAAGTTAGATTTCTCTGAGCTTTAGTCTCCTGATCTCTAAAATAGAGAGAATAATTCTATCTCACTAGGATATCATGAAAATAAAATAATTGGATTTATGTAACACTGTAACCCTGCAGTGTTACATGAAGCTTTGTTCTTTACATAGTATTATATAGACTTGAATGAGTCTGCCTTGAGTGATAACTTGCCCAACCAACTCTATAAGGTTACTCCTATAAAACCCTGAGTATATTATACAGTCCATCCTACAACAGTCTATTAGGGCTCCTGGAATTTCTTTGGAGGTTTGCCATTAAAACATGCAGTCATTGCCTAATAGTATGTAAGACTGAAAAGTATTTTCCCAATGGGCAAGGGATGTCAATCTTTGATGTCTTCTTTCTCCTCCATTTACTTGTCCCTATCCACAATAGGATTATTCCTTTTATACTTGGTTCATTTGCAGACTTTAATTAGTATTTTGTGGAAAGAACATTCCACTATCATGGAACTTGAAATCTGAAGATCTAAGTCTGATAGACAATCTTGCCATCATACCCGTTTGACCTTCCCTTCCTTTCAGTTTATTTCAATTATCTATCTAAGTCTCAAGGTGTTCATCTATTAAACGGGTAGGTATACAATCAAAATTCCCTTCTAAATTTCATAATCATTGATTCTAAGGATTATCTCTAAATACAAGTAACTTTTTTGGGAGGTATTTTTCAAGCATTTTGAGGCATTTTCAGAATCTGCTAGGGTCTTTCATCTACTATGAAGCACTTTAATATCAGAGTTTTCAGTATTCCAGGAGAAAAGGGAGAAATAGAAAAGGAGAGAGGAAGAGAGAGAGCACATTCAGTTTGTGTAAGTATTTTATCTTTCCTTTGCCTTTCTGCCTTCTTTAAGGAAAGGGATTTGTTTTCAATTTGCACTATTACAAATATCTGATATGTGCAAACGACTTAACACAGTTCCCAGAAATTGTGGTTTTTCTGGTCCTTCTTATATTAAAATGTATCTTTCCAATATTGTAAATCTTCTTATCTGTTTTCTGAAAGTATCCACTTTCACACTTCAAAATTACGTGAGGACTACCTTGGTACTGCTATAAGTCTTAAGCCACAGCAAGTTCAGCTTTTCAATGCAAGAATGTCCTTCTATCTTTACAACCTTTGTCCCATGATACTTTCAGTTTTGTGTAATTTGAAGTTATATATTTTAAAAAGAATTTGAATATAATCCTGTGATAGAGACATTTTATTTTCATTAGTTTTAGTTTCATTAGTTTACTCACTCAACAGACATTTCTTAATTTCTTATTGTAATCTCAATTCTGTACTAGAAAATGTGGGAGATAAAACATAATTCCTGACTTCATGGAGTTTTTTTTTCTCATAGCAAAAGGATGACACCAGTGTAGATGGCTATAATATACTATTATACCAACCTTCAAAGGATGCAAATGAAAGATGCCTCAAGCTCCAATTTCTTCAAAGACTAAAAGGATTTTCCATAGGCAAAAGGGCACATGAAACACAAATCAATAGACCTTATAACTTTTAAATCAGATAATATTATCTACTC